>CM059196.1:76479969-76608608 GCA_030323885.1 Branchipolynoe longqiensis
CCTGAAAATAATAAAGCCATGACCGTTTCCCGGCGCGTTCAGCGAAAATAATCGCTGACCGCGCTGGGCACAAATTTTACTTCTCGTTGTGTTTTTTTTTTCAATAACTTAAACTAAGTGCATCAGAAGATATAAATACTCATCCATAAACGCGCTAGGGCGCAAAAACTGACCTCTAAAAAGTCGACAATAGCGTACTTATAGATGCGCCTGTGCGCAAATAGCTTTCAGGAATAATTGAGTGAATGTTGACTATATTTTCTTTTAAGAAAAATTTACCGCATGGCAAGTAAAGACCATGCGCCGAAGCGCAAATTTGTGCCTATCACAAATGTATATGATATTAATTTGCCCAAAAGGAGGAGGACATTACTGGCGACCGGCGGGCCCCGTATATATACAATACTCCCGACCGGATCTTACTATTCGGGCACCGTACAGTTAGATTGTACTCCCGACCGTAAAGTCACTTAAGGGCTCCGTAAGTTGTGGTACTCCCGATGAGAAAACCCATGTGGGCTCCGCACAATTAAATACTCCCGGCGCATTTTCCCAATTGGGGCACCGCACCACCCCTACTCCCGACCAGGTAATGGTAAATCCATAAGTGTCCCTTGGACAAATAATACTGTTGTATGATTTACTTCCGCGCCAAAACGGTAGATGGCCAACCAAGGCTTGGTCTCAGGGGGATTGACTCCTTACAGGATCTCCCTTTCATCATGAACCGCCATAGCTGCCATATGGATATATATTCGTTATTTTAAAATTGAAATGCGTTGTGTGAGCAATGTTTTTTTTTTTTTTTTATATATTATTAATGTCAGGTTTAATATACATGTACATGGGTGGGTTATGCCAGCTATCGATGTATCAGCTATGGCAAAACCCCAAATTAAAATAAAATGCAACAATCCTCCTAATAAAGGCATATAGGAGGTCAGCCGTGAGCCTGCTTAACATTAACATATGTGGCGCTGTAGTCAGTCGCTCGGGACCGACGCTTCCGCGTATAACAATGAAATGTCGGAGGTGTCATGATCAAACTAATACAAGCACTGCTCTATTTTACACCCCCGACCTGTCTGGATCAAGCCCCACAAAAAGACTCCTGGGCGGACTTCTAGCGATGCGAACGTACTTGGGGGCCGTTGCTGCTGGCCGGAAAACTCTTCTTCTGTTTTATTTCGTAGCGAGAATAATAACACGAACAACAACTGTAACAATGGATATCCACAGCCGACAACCCAAATTTGGAATGTCGCTTCTGTATATCCACTTTAGGGGGGGTAAGAAAGAGAAAAATATCTCCCGCGCAAATGGGCGGAAGATAATTTGCAAGGATCTTGTCCGCCGCATTCTGCTTTGTGACAGGATGGCCGAGGATGGCCATACCTGGGAAGGTTCTATCACATGAAGACTATCTGAAAAATATTATTATTACTATGTGGGAAATATATTTATTCCCTAAAAAAAATTACGTTATTTTTATATTTTAAAGTGTAATATATCAATGATAATATCGTTATAACCATAATTGTTTTTATAATATAATGGGCGGAGGATAATGGGCGGAGGATAATGGGCGGAAGATAATTTGCAAGGATCTTGTCCGCCGCATTTTGCTTTGCGAAAGGATGGCCGAGGATGGCCATACCTAGGAAGGTTATGTCACATGAAGACTATCTGAAAAATATTATTATTACTATGTGGGAAATATATTTATTCCCAAAAAAAATTACGTTATTTTTATATTTTAAAGTGTAATATATCAATGATAATATCGTTATAACCATAATTGTTTTTATAATATAAAAATATTATTATTACTATGTGGGAAATATATTTTTATATTTTAAAGTGTAATATATCAATGATAATATCGTTATAACCATAATTGTTTTTATAATATAAAAATATTATTATTACTATGTGGGAAATATATTTATTCCCTATACTCAGCTGGTGCCCTCAGAGATAATTTATTACTAAAAAATTAATAGCCCCTTATAATGGTGCGTAGTTCTGTACGCTTGTTGGCAACCTTTGAATGAGGCGCGCATTTTACTTGCGCCAAATGTTATCTGAATAGCGTTATAATGTTTATATTGACTAACGCCCCTGCGCATTTTACTCGCGAATCCCTTGTTACTAGATCGTGGGCTAGAAAAATGGGGAGAATCTTAAAAATGGAAGCGCAAGGAAATATTGAACTACCGACAAAATTTAAACACACCCCGCAACCATGTATTGAACTGGACGATTCATCATGAAGAGATTTATCGGTCCAGTTCTCGGCGAATTCTACAAGGCTGCGGGTTGTCTTAATAATAAAATTACAGTGGAGGAAGCCCAGATACGATTAGACGATGCCGCATCTGCAATATAATGGGTTATTACCTATACATAGACCTGGCTGTAAGATTACTCCTGAAGGGAACAAAACCCGCCGACAATGCTGAGTGCTTGGGGGTATTTCTTTCCTTATTTAGATTGTTCATTTTAGAATATATGCTGCGTTAAAATGTGCGTGCTCAATGCGTACTCAACTCTGGCCAAAATCTTAGGTGGATTTACAGTTGATAGCGCTACAACAATAGTATGTGCCTATCACATAGCGTAGCATCTGGCAAGACGAAGATGGGAGGGCGCATTACTGGCGACCGGCGGGCCCCGTATATATAAAATACTCCCGACCGGGTCTTACTATCGGGGCACCGTACATTTAGATTGTACTCCCGACCGTAAAGTCAAATGTGGGCACCGTAAGTCGTGGTACTCCCGATGGGAAAACCCATGTGGGCTCCGCAGAATTAAATACTCCCGGCGCATTTTCCCAATTGGGGCACCGCACCACGCTTACTCCCGACCAGGTAATGGGATTGCCACTCGCAACCAGTTTTAATCCAACAAATAATCAGCAAAACTGCGTGCCTTATGCAGAGAGCAGGCTGTAGGCCATAGTCCTCAGGACTCAAAGGGCGTTTATGAGCCGCGCAAACAAATGCGGGCACTGTATCTTCGAGCGCGCGATTTGCGTCTGCTCGGTCAATACGTATCTAGGTTTACACAGTTACTTTTTTTAGAGTGAGCGATGCCAGCTATCGATGTATCAGCTCTGACATATGCCCGAATGAAAAGGGGTTACCGAATGACAACGGTAATGTTGGACTACCACCAGATTTAATAAATGAACAGCAAAACTGCGTGCCTTATGCAGAGAGCAGGCTGTAGGCCGTAGTCCCTAGGACTTAAGGGGCGTTCCTGAGCCGCGCAATTAGCTGCGAGCACTACAGCTGCGAGTGCGCAATTCGCGTCTACTCGGTTGATTTATACATAAGTATACCAGTTACTTTTAACAAGGTGAGCCATGCCAGCTATTGATGTTTCAGCTATGGCATAGGCCTAAATGACAATCCGACAGCCAGACTAAGTATGCAGGGCATTATGGGCAATCGCCCGACAAGGTTAACATCACGGCGGCGCAAGCGCGCGTTTAAGTAATCGCTCGTCGTGTGCGCGATATGCGTTGACGGTGTTTTTATATGCTATTCTAACTCAGTTTATTTCGACGTCTCCAGAAATGCGCATCGGCACATGACCGTACGCGTTTTGTATTCGCCACAAGGCACTACCGTTATATGTACGAAAATACTGCGTTTTTAAGAAATGTGACACTCTGACTTGGAATTCAGGACCATTTTCCTAAATACGTACAAGTCTACCCGTATTTATGTTATCTCCTCTAATATTATTTTCAATTGCAGGAGTATGTTCCGCAGTACAGGTATTTGTTTATTCTGAAACTTTGAAACGTATTTAAACCCTTATCGAATATAGTGAGAACTTTTACGCCAATTTGGAAGAGATACTATATAAAAAAAAGGCTAAATTATATTACACTATGGCAACTCACAAGCCGGTGCCCTCAGAGGGAATTTATTAAGGTTATATGCTAATTGTTAATATTTCCCCGTGATGGGGAACCATACTCCAGCATCACCGCCAGTACGGCACCCTCGTGCGCGAAATGCGTATTAATTTGGGCGCAATTCGCGTCCCATGGGGACGGTGTGTACTACCCGTTACTTCTTGGATAATATGCAAAGTCTACACATATGTACAATATATTACAATCGGTTATTTACATTTAGTGTGGACCTAAGTGTTTTCCGAAAGCAGGCCGCACAAGGATATATATATAATTTTATTATTATGGCATGTATTCTGCAGGTGTTACATGCTTTGTTTTAATCCAGATGAAATAGTTAAATTGGGTGCACGTGTGCAAATTTGGAAATAGTGGGGTATTATTCTTTCTCTTCCCGGCCTGGGGAACGTTTCCTGTGAGGAGGCAGGATGTTTTTTGTTTTTTTTATTTATTTTGGTTAAATTTTTACTTGACTTTTTATTCAAGGAACCAAGGAATTAATTTCGCGAGTAATTTAGAACGTAGTTATTACAGCGATTTGCTCGACATAAGTAATTTGGAATATGGTATTTATAATAATGATCCCTCATTTCCGCCTGGCCTAGAGATATATTTTTTTTAATTTTTTTTTTTTTTAATTATTTTATTTTACCTTTTGGTATGGATATATTATTAATTAAGTTATATTTTTAAAAGATCCCAATTTTAATGTTAATTTATAAACTGCCCGTTACGATTAAATTTTCTACTACCAGCTGCTGCCCTCAGAGAAAATTTATGACTAACGATAAAGGAAGGATATAATTATTATTTAATTTAGGGACTATAAAATAGTTAAATCTGATCCTCTGTGTTGCCTAATTATAGGATATTAATAAGCGGGGTGTGAAAAGTTTAGTGTAATTGTGTTAACTTGACATAATGGATAATACCCTTTGCGCCCCCACCGAAATCCCAGAATGTATATGTGCCCCAAACGATACCCATTGTGGTGCCCTGAAGCGTGAGATGAAGATGGCTGGGTTCGCGAGGGTGCGCCGTCCAGGTCCAACGCGTGCCGCGCCTTGGTGAATGGGGGCGTGGTCCTGGAATGCGCCTGGTTTCCCCCCCGCGAAACCCGCGCACGACGCCTGGTGGTTGTCGCGGCTCCCGGGGCAGTGTAGTATTGTGAAATTATGCGCATGGAAGTTAAAGGAAAAGAGAGAATATTAATACACAAGTTAAGGTTTAGCAGAGGATCAGACCTATTAGAATGTAGAATATGGAATAATTATGTTAATATGTTTAAACCCGTCCCTAATTTTGAAAATTGATTATTTGATGTTAATTATGCGAAATTCTAGGCTGAGCCTTAGTACATTATGCATAGCTGGTACGCATTTATATATTGTATTAGGAGTAGCAATATTTATCGTTAACGTACTTTATTTAAGTGGAGCACGTGTCGACTATAGGCTAAGCCTCTTTACTGTACACATATTTAATTACGCGTTTGAATATTGTAGGTGATCTCAATATTTTACTGTTATGTATTATAATAAAATACATTATTAATTATAGGCCTAGCCTATTCACGCTGGGGATTATTTTCCCCTAATCGACAGTAAGCTCTTCCTGGAGCTCGGGTGAGTGGGGCTCGCAGGCAGGCGGTGATCCGGCCCTTGGGTCCGGGATTTCGTCGGTATCCATATTTACCGAACATACTGTTATATCGGAGATCGCATCCGAATACTCTCCCTCCTCGTCGGAGGTAAAAATCAGCGGAGTTTCGCTGAGGGGGGCGGGCCCTCCAGGAGTTACCGGTAAGGTGAACGGTGATAACTGTTCGAGGTCGTCGTGCTCTGGTGCTAACAACGGCGTCGTGATACGTGAAGCCGGCGCCAAATGCGCACAGTCACGTGCGGTCTGTTCGTTAAAAACTTTGCAGGAATCTGCAAAACTACTCAGCGACGACTCGACATTAACGGGGGATACAATGGGATCCCTCGGAGGTGAACGTGGCGGTGGGGCCACGACTTCCGCCATCATAGGTGGAAGCGGCACGATTTCCGCCCTCGCGGGTGGAAGCGGTACGATTTCCTCACTTAAAGGTGGGGACGGTACAATATCCACACTCATAGGTGGGTGTGGACTCAGGGTAGGCGGCCGCAAATCTGGGCTTGCCACGGCTGATCTCCCCTTAGGCTTGTCGGTTTTCCCCTTATGGGAAACCATGGGGGGCGCGTTTTGTGTACGCGGAACGTAGGGTCCCAAGGGCTTGACTGTGGCGCTCCCCGGGATCCATTTTAATTGAGCAGCTGGCGCAGCAGAGGAAGTAGACTCCTCTGCCACATTCGCTGAATGGTCTCCAGAAGCAGAGACCTGCGCGGTTTCCGTACTGCCAGTGAAGTACGGTCGGAGGACGGACTGTGGGACGCCGGAAAAATCCAACGTCTCAAAAGAGCCATCCCACTGCAGGGCGGATACGCCGAACCTGAAGTTGAACTTCATGTTCATCTCCTCCCATTGGTGGAGCTGTCGATCATAATGATCCATCATAAAACGGTAACGATCGTCGGCCGCCTTGACTTGGGCTTTCGCCTCTGCCTTAGTATTCTCAATCTCCTTTTGAGAAGTTTCCCACATCGTCTGCGCGCAAGTCACTTTGACTGCGTCCAGAAGATTTACCCAGAAAGTGGACATAGAACTTACCATATTCATGAAAAAGTCCATTGTCTCAATTGACTCCGGGCCGGAGTCCCGCGCGAGGACCTCATGGACGGAAGGCGGTAAGCAATTATAACGCTCTATAAGGCGCTTCTTTGCAGCCGGGGATAAATCCGGCTGGAATGGAGCGTCTGCACTAGTGGATGGCTGCGCGTCGGTTGAAGCCGCGGTGGCCATCTCGGAAGCTCGTCGCTTTAAGTCGCGACGAAGCGAGGCGGAAATGGGTCCCACTGTCGGCAGTGTAGGATCCAAGGGTTTAGTGCCCTTGCGTTTCGCAGGTTGGGTGGGCGCCGGTATCGGGGAAGGGGCTGCTGCGGGCTTAGGTCGAAGGGCGGCCAAGCGCACACTTTCCTTCTCCCCAAACTGTTGCAGTTCCTCGCCGCGCGCGATTTGCGCCGCGGTCCGTTCGAGAGGCGGGTCCTCTGTGGGAGGATCCACCACCGATGAGGCATAAGAAATACCTGACTCGACTTTATCCGCTCTAAAGGGGCGGGGTTGTGGGGGCTGGGGACGGCCTCGGCGGGACCTGTGGCCGCGGCCCCCGGACGTGATAGGACGGATAACGATACCGTCCTCTCTATCTAACTTTTCTTGAAGACGGCGTCTGCCTGCGGAAAAATAAGCTTTTTCGCCTAAGGTGACGCCTCCGTATATGCACACTGCTACAGTGTGCGCAGATATCGGTAACCGCAAAGTCTCGGCGAGAATTTGGCGGCCACGCTCGGCATTAAACTCCGGAATGAAGGTATACCTACAGTTATCCGACAAGGACGGATCTTGAGCTACACGCGCCAATTTCCTTATGGTGGACTGCGGGCGCTTGTGACCCGACTTGGCGCAAATGCCGTACGACATTAAATGGCGTAACATGAGACCCCTTCGGTGAGTCGAGAAGGGTTTACCCGTCGATTTAGTGAACGGGCACGCTGCGGAACGGTGGTCGTCACACGACCATCTCGGCACAGTATACAAATGCTCTTCACAAATGTGACGAGCCAATACATCCCAACGCCTATAGCGGCGGTTAGGGTGTTTTAAGTTTTCTGGTATTGCGCTTGCGCGTTCCAGGAAATATTTACAGAACAGACACTTGTCTTTTGGGCGGAAAGTATGCCTAACAAATTTCAAGTGGCTAATATCTTGCGGCCGATAAGGCGACTTAGCTAAACCACGCACCGCAGTGATGATACTGTGGATACGCTGCACATAGGGCTGAAGGCCGGATTGATGATCATCTACCCAGTCCTCTACATCTGAATCCTCCCCATTTTCCCGTTGGACAGGGGGGAGGCGCAATTTGCATCGGCCAGTAGGTGTTGGGGGCAACATATACATAGCTAATGTCCGGTTTGGGCGTGGGGGTCGAAATATCTCTCCCCCAGTACAGATTCCTGCAACATACCCAATTCAGCTGCCTTCCTTATAGGGACAGAACCAAGAGTGCGTTTATTGTAACCGCAATTTACTAAGTGGGGATACCTCTCAGGAATAGTAGCAACTGGGATATCGCTATCCCATTGTAACTCACCCTTCTCAAGCCGGTCGAGACGAAGTGCCATCGTACCGTAAAGTGGGTCCAAAGTTGGGTCAGCAGGTGGTGTATCCTCCTCATCTGACACGTAATCCCTTGTCACAGCCTTTGATGTTGTGGCAGGAATTTTTCCTTCCGCCTCCCGTGCGGAAGGGTTTCGCGCAGCTACACGTTCCGACGACCGTTTTCGTGGTGAACGTCTCACTGCCTCTGCTTTAGAAAGTCGGACATTAGACGACTTACCTGAAGATGAGGGGGTAGGCTCATCTTCTTGATCATGATCCTTCAGGCGCCGATTGGTGACCAAAGTGTATTCCTCCTCAGTCACCATGGGGCTGACGAGAGGGGCGGTTGTCTCGCTGTCAGCCCACGAGGTGGGCACAGACTGACTACAGGATGCTTCCTTGGCCGGAGCCGCGGAAGCGTTGTCTATCACAAGTGACAGACCTTCGGCCAGTCTCACCTCAGGTGTGAGGAGATTCCAGTCGCAAACTGTAAACACCGATATCTTACCGGTGCCCTGTTGCAACACGTTGCACGTTAGAGGGTTTTGGTCGGGACCCTTACCCGAACCTCCCAAGGCGGAGGTGGCCGATTCCATGCCTGATCGCTTGCGCGACCAGGCCTGCTCCCCGACCGATTACCAGACCAGTGGCTATTTACGTACCTTTTTTTCTTGCTTGTTTAACCGACAAGACAATAAACAAAACGCTTACTCGTGATCCCCCTCACTAGGTAGCTGCCCACCAGGAGAGTACCCGGCCTATTAGAAAATAGACCGGCAAAAAACCCGACGAGTTCGCAAGAAGCTTGTGTGGAGTCTGCACCCAGTGTAAGCTGAGTGAAGACTGAAGTTCTGAACGGCCTTGCTAGCCGCAAGTGCGCGGCAGCGCGTTCCTGCTAGCCGTCAACCAATGGCAGGCTCGCGTTTAGGCGGGAAACTCCGCGTTGACCCGGTTCGCGCGCAAATTAGGTCATGGAGGGCCTTGGTTTTCCATGGCAACGGGGTCGCCTGCACCAGGCTCACCCACCTTAGAACGAATTCATTCGATCTACCAAAGTCGTGTATTGTGCTGACATTTACCCTAATACCTCGTTTACAATTTATAAAAGGGGCGATTAGGGGCTCTAATCGTTAGTCAGCGCATTTACGAACTTTTTAAATTTTTTTTTTTTTTTTTCGACCAATGTAATACGAATTTAATCGATAAGGGTTTATTTATATAATTTTTACGTAGCCGAATGGGTGTCAACAACTCGACCCGTTCGTAATGTCACCAACACGGGGTCAGTTTTGTGTAGAATTAATCCGGTTGATCATAGTACGAATAAGGGTGTTGGGGAGCTGAAACCCAGATTACCTTGAGTACATATCAATCGTATATCTATTTTAATCTGTTAGGATATAATGTTGATACGTAAATAATATCTTTTTATTTACGGGTTGTTTTTATCACCCGTTGTTTACGCCGGGCATGTTTACATTCACGTATCACTTTTATCGCTAGTGGAGCGATTATTTTCGTACTAAGATAGTACACGTATAGTGTATGTAATGCAATACTCCGTTTATTTATTTATTTTATCACGCAAATTCCTGCTAGTTATATTTATATTTTGGAATGTTCGTCATAGTAAACACCGTACCATGACGTCACACTCAGATAGTCCCCTGAGACAGTTCTGGGGGATTTATACGCCACCCTGAACTTTGCGCAAAACGGGTATGTCCCCATCACTATATACCAATGCGCCGTGCGCAAATAGCGTGCTGGACTTTACAATAAAATTTCCTGAACTGACAGAAATGGCTTCCAGTATTTATTTTCTCCCGTTTTCCTCAATCTGCTAAATGCTGTACACTCATTCCCTTATGGAAATAAATACAATATAATAAACGTAAAGGTTACGACGTACCGCGGCACTGGTACCAGCTGACTATTGCAGAGACTGGGTGCACGGGCGCGTTGGCTTGGGCACAGTGTAACTGCTGCCATTGCCACGACGACACGGCCAACCTACGAAGCGATCTCTTTCACCTCCAGCAACAAAAAAACAAGAAAAAATGCGCGTCGCAGTAATCTGCGATTCACGGGGGTCGGGACTCCAACACCATCTTGATCGGCTCGTGGAGGAGCAGAATATCAGAGTCTTCACCCACCCTGGTAAGGGATATGGTGAAGCTATGCGGCTGTCACTGCCAGGGATAAGGTACGTGTAGTTGGGCGAAACCCTTCAAAAAAAATATCGCTGGTCAGAACGCAATGTTTACATTTACTTTTATCAAAGCTTGTCTACACACGCAATTCACTCAACTGTACAACCTGTAAGAAAAAAAATGTGATAGCGCGCAAATTTAAGGGTCGTATATCTTTTCAGGGAATTTCGACCGGATTACGTGGTCCTGGCCGCCGGGATTTGCGACGTCACGTCCCGGGACCGACGTACCCGAACGACCACGGCGCGGTCGCCGTCCGCAGTGGAGATCCTTGGTGGACTGGGGGTGCGGAGGGAGGAATCACTCGTCCTCCTTCGGACCGTTTACACGGGAAGGGTGAGCGTGGCGACCATCCCCGCGGTCAATCTGGCCGACGCCAATCACCCGGCACGGCGAAGGTGGACGGCGACCCAATACGCGGCGTACCATCGGGCGCATCCCCGCCCTCACGCGGATCAGGTGAGGCTGCAATTTATCGTGATGGAAAGGGAACTCTTTTTAAGTACGACTTTAACTAAGCTAATCATCTTAGATTGCCGTGTTGAATCCTGATGTGAAAGGAAACCCTGATACGCAATAGCTTATCTAGCACGAAAATGCTGATGGTATTATCGATGTATTCCCTGAAATTTAGTTATATGATGATATTTTACTCTCCGCAGGAGACCATCGACCGCGCGTTGATGATATACAATGACATTCTCCGGCGGCTAAATGCAGAGGCCGGTCAGCCAACCCCCGATCTCGCCGCCACCATCACTTCACGGGGGGCCACCCACTATGAGAGGCTGGTGGACGGCGTGCACGCGACGGGCGGCACCAAGAAGAGGTGGGCCCGGTGCATCGCCTCTTGCGTGCGGGCCGCCCACCAGGAAACCCTGTAATTTAATTTAATTAAAAAAAATTTCCTTTTTAACTTTAAATAAATATATATATTTTTTTCTTTTTTTTTTTTAATTTTAAATAAATTTTGTACAATTACCATTCATTGTCGTTGTTATGTTGTGTATGTACAGTTCTTTTTAAGGTTGGATGTACATATTCGGTAATTCTAATAGATGTCCTCATTTTACTGTTGGTGTTCTTATGGTGTATGTGTACGCATTTTTATGTTGGGCTATACCATAGTTGTACCATCGATAGGTAGCCCAAATCCTTATCAATGTACGCATTTTACTGTTGGTGTTTCATGGGGGCTGATGATATGTAATATCTAATTTTGCTTCCCCAGTCCCCCAGTAGTACGGAATTGTCTCCCAAGTAAGTTAATGAGCCTTATAAAAGGGGTCTTATAACTTAAAGGTGTATTGTAAGTAAAAGTCATGGGAGGGCGGCGATTTTCTTACCCTCCTTCATAATTATGGCATAGACCGGTATATAAAATATAACATAAACCGATGTCATTTGTAATTTGATCGCCTCTCACCCCGACTTCTGACTAATAAATGTTAACGGTCGCTCGACCCGGCGCTTGTTTCACCGCGGGTGGTGGGAACCAACAGCTGTGTCTTTTCCGGAGATTGCGCCGTATCGGGTTTCCGCGCCGACTCGGCGTTAATTAATTTATCGCCGTCTTGGCTATCTGGCGGAATCCGCCCGGTGTACAATTTCAAACGGCCTGTATTTGATTTACGAGCGGCTGATAATGCCGTCTTAATTATAACCGTCGTATCGGAAATGACCTCAGTAATCTTCCAGGGCCCGTCCCAGTTTGGTGCGAGTTTAATGTGTGCCGTGGGGGCGTGGTATCTTAACACCAAGTCACCCACTGCAAACCGTGGGAAGTCTGCATTCCCATAAGAATTTTTATTTCTTTGAATACTCTTTTCTGTGCTATTACGCACCCTGCCATACGCATTGTGGAAACAACATTCCAACCATCGGACAAAAGCCGGTGTGCAAGCATCGTCTGAATGTTTGTCTAACACTCCGAATTGCAAATCACATGGTAGGCGCAATTCTTCCCCAAACACTAGCATATTGGGAGTAACCCCGGTAGCGGCGTGTATTGTGCAATTATATGCGTGTGCTACATACTTAGCATGTAAATCCCAATCGCTCTGATCTTCATTGACCATGCAGGCCAGAGCAGAAATTAAGGTCCGATTAAATCGTTCAACTAAACCATTGGATCTGGGACAGTAAGGGTTCGTGCGGGTTTTATAGCAGCCTATCAGTTTGAGCATAGTCTGGAATAATTCCGACTCGAACTCCCTGCCCTGATCTGAGTGTAATATAAGGGGAGCCCCGAAAATCAGTATCCAGTTATCCACCAATGCTTGCGCGGCCACTGCCGCCGTTTGGTTACATAATGGGTAGACTTGTACATATTTTGTAAAGTGGTCCTGTACTACCAACATCACCAAATTATCCCGGTTAGTGCGCTTAAATCCTGAGACGAAGTCACAGGACAGGCGCCCCCAACGTTGGCCTGTCATTTGTTGCTGTAACGGCATTTTAGCCATTCCCAGCCCTGGTTCAATGAGTGCGCATCTCGGGCAGGATTTAACCCAATCGCGCACACGCGAATTCATGCCTGGCCAGTAATATCGCGTGCGTATTTTGTCTAGGGTTCTCTCCCTTCCAAAATGCGCAGCGGTGGGATGGCTGTGGCAGAATATTAATATGTCCTCTCATAAGAGGAAAGGTATAACGAGTTGTTGATGAGTTATGAGAGAATGGGGGTCGAGCGCATTCCTGCATAACACCCCATTCACTACAGTTAACTGTTTCCATTGGTTTAACAATTTAATAGTTTCTGTATTCTCCGCTCTTACGAGATCCTTAGGAGGTCTCCCCGTGTGCGCATTTAACAAAGAAATAACGGTGGAGCATGTCACATCTGCTTCCTGAGCCTGACGCAATTCATTTTGTGTCCAGAAATGGAAGCTATTTTCCTCATCAGGAGTCAGGAGTAAGGATGCAACCACCGCTGTATGAGCCCCACAATCGTCACATTCCGGTATTCCACAACGACGTACAGGAATGCGACTAAGCGCGTCAGCGTTAATATGTTGAGAGCCGGGTCGATAAGTAATTTGCGTGTTGGTGAGGCCAAATTCAGACAACCACGCCAACCAACGTCCTATCATACCCTCAGCCTCTTTAAAATTTAGTAACCATTTTAATGAATGATGATCAGTACGGATCTGGAATTCAGAATCCCAAAAATAATGACGCCATTTTTTAGTGTATACGACTATCGCCATTAACTCCCTTTTTGTCGTACAATAACGCCGTTGACAGGCACTGAGCCTATTGCTGGCAAAGGTAATGGGTACTTCAACCTCGTCTTGCACCTGACTTATTGCGCCTGCTATGGCAAATGCGCTAGCGTCAGTGTCCAAGATAAATTGTCCACTAGGCCGTGGGTACCCTAGTACTGGTGTATCGGCGAAAAGTCGTTTTAGGTCAATGAACGCATTTTCCTGTGGTATGCCCCATGCAAACATTTGCGTGCTGACATTAGCCACATCCTGTATGGAAGCGACTACATCGGCAAAATGGGGAATGAAATCTCGATAATAGGAAGCAAATCCGAGCAAACTTTTTGTCTCCTTCGGAGACTTAGGCGCTGGCCAATTGGTTATAGCCTCAATCTTTTTAGGATCAGCTTTTATACCCTCACTAGACACAATTCTACCCAAATATTCAGTTTCCTTACGGAATAGATGACATTTGGACGGTTTAAGTTTTAATTTTAATTTGCGAAGTCTTAGAAAAACTTCTCGTAAATGCGAACGACATGTGGAAACGGTGTCACCGAATATTATAATGTCGTCTAAGTATACCAAACAGTGAGTAAACAGTAGACCGTTTAACATTTCTGCCATCATTTTCTCAAAGGTGGTGGGAGCATTACATAGACCAAAGGGCATTACCTTCCACTCATATAGACCTATATGAGTTGTGAAAGCAGTTTTCTCCCGGTCATCGTGTTGCATCGCGACTTGATGGTATCCAGATTGAAGATCCAAAGTGCAGAACCACTTATTTCCTCCCAGACTATCCAAGCTCTCGTCTATCCGCGGGAATGGGTACGCATTTTTCCGCGTCATAGCATTTAACTTGCGATAATCTATACAAAATCGCCACGTCCCATCCTTTTTGGTAACAAGGTGGACGGGCGAACTATAAGGACTTGTACTATCCGTAATGATCCCTGCCGCCAACATTTTGGCAACTTCGTCCTCCAGGGCTTGTTTCTTGGAGTCCATTAGCCTACGGTATGGTATCCTAAAGGGGGCGTTGTCACCGACATCTATATGGTGTTGTACGACATCTGTCCACCCTAATTTAGCATCCGGTTTCGCGAATATATCGCGAAATTCGAAGAGGAATTCTGCGATTCTCTTTTTATCTTCCGCGTGCTCCAACTGCGTGGCCTCCGCCATGGATAGTATGAAGTCAGGAATTTGCGGCAGGCCCGCAAATTGCGTTCTGTCAACGGGAAAAACCGGTTCTGGGGATCCTCCAAATCCCTCCACGCCGCGTTCTCTTTTGAGTAAGTCGAACACCATGGCGGCCGTAGGACTATTTATGGAACCATGCGATCTGGCCTCAGAGGCGTTGCCAATGACCTGGCCTCGCCGCAAATGGACACAATCGTCTGTAGTGTTACACAGCGGTAACACAGCACCTTCCGAACCACAAATTAACGAGGGAGCCGCTTTGACTCCCATACAACTGAGCACTTCAGGGTCGGGTTCAATTAAGCACTGACCCTTCCCTTCTATATGTCTGGTTGAAATTAATGCCGCCACCGTTTGGTGCGCATTTAATGTAACATCTTCTGCCAGGCACGCAAGACCGCAGTCTGTTCGCAGCTGACAGTGTGTGACCAAGTTATATGGTTGCAGAATTTCCAGCAGCCCATTATGTGGTGAGAGACTGGCTTCATAAAATGACATCCAGTCGCTCCCCAGAATACCATCCTCTGGTATGTCCACTATCAATACAGATGAGTAAAATATCTGATTGGCGATACCCAACGGGATATCAGTACAACCAAATTGTGGAATTACTAGTCCCGTTACACTTAAAGGCCTCACGTCGGAGACCAAATTACGCGTATTCAGGTTGAGATTATCAAAGAATCCTTTTCCTATCACGGACATGGCCGCCCCGGTATCAATAAGGAAGAATCCATTGGATTCTCTAATGTTGATGGGGACATACCATCTTTTCCCATTCAGTGGGAAAATGTTCATGGCGAACTGGTCTCTTTCATCCACGTTGTGTAGGTTTAGTCCAGGTCTCTCTAAAATATAGTCCATACACGGATCAGACTCAGGGCTGCGCGCATTTTGCGCGCACATTGATCGCATTCCAGCCAAGAAAACCTGGCGGACGCCGATTGTACATGTAGACGGTGTAGACACACTGTGCACATTGCACGAATCTGATGGGAGATTGTGCGCAAGGGGTTTAGCACAACTCTCAACAGATGCGCTGGGAAGATTTCCCCATACAATAATAGCTGACAACACTTCCGGCGTTGCAGCTGGTACTAATTTAAAAAATCAGTATCGGCTAAGAACTCGGGAGATCCCGATCCATGGTGTACGGCAGCAACAGCGCTATGGTTAGGCGCGAATTGCTTGCCTGTGGGCGCAATTTGCTTGCTCCCATGTACGTTGTTAGTGACAGGGCGCGCGATTCGCGTATTATCGCGCGCATTATTTTTGCCGCTGGCTGCCTGTAGCCGGGCCAATAGTTCTGGTACATGGCGCGAATTATCGCACCTGTTACGGACTCCATCCACCATAGCCTGCTCTAAGGAACGAGGCTGTGACAAAGGACACTCATACGCCATGTGACCAAAGTCCCGGCATCTAAAACATTCAATCCTCCCGGAATTCCGAGAGCGATTCGGGCGGTTCGGTTGAAACGCCCTTTGCGATCTACCCTGCAAATCAGGGTTAAAGTGTGGACGCCTATTTGGCCATTCACGCTTGGTAGCGTTACCCTGTTGGGTATTCTGCGAAGGGTGCCCGTTATAGGCGCAAATTCCTGTATCCACTGTATCATATGGATTGTCGTACGGCAAGTCTGCCACGGCGGAAGTAATTTCCGCCACCATGCAGTTACGTGGGGTCATACGCGCTTTTGCCGCGTGATCCCTTAACATTTGATAAATATCCTCCATGGTGTGTCTACCCGGGGACCATTGCTTTAAAATCATGTCGCGTTCCTCCCGGTCGCGCAAACCATGAATGAACACTGCCCCTGTTTTGCGCGCGATTAAATCGCGCGACATTCCACATCCTTGTCCAGCTTTCCTGGCCTCAGACTCTAGCATCATCCCGTAGTAGACGGAATTTGCCGAGTCTGACGGACGTTGGAATCTCTTCTCAAAGAGTTCCCATTTCGATAAGGGATCCATTCCCTGGAATTGCCAAGCCAGTGCTTCCACCAATTCATCTAAGGTGGCGCAATTATCTTGCTCCCACCTATCCACAGCCAACTGACCTGGACCATCTTGTAACAAGTGGATCAGGCGCGTGAGCGCAGTGGTCTCATTCCACCGGTTCACGGACATCGCCTTACTAAATTTTTCCCACCAAGTCTCCCAGTCTTGGTTTATTCCGTCAAACGGGGGAACTTCCACAGCCCTAACCCTTGCGGGCTGGTACTGCTCTTGCACGCTGATATTTCGGTCGCGCAAATACAGGGATCGGTATACCGCTGAGGCACCGATCCCAGGGGTGATAGTGGATGCCTCCATTACCGCCCGGCGAATGGCTGGGTTCGTCTTGATGAGTTCCCGTTCTGCACCGGTGTAGCGGTATGCAGCAAAAGAGTCGGCGCTCGCGTTTTGCGCGCAGTCGTCGACGGGCGTATTCTGCCTCGCTGGAGGTGAGGGAGCCGTGTGCGCACAGCCTCCCGCGTTAGACGCGTTCACATTGGCGCTGCTAGGAGGGCCAAGCTTTGCTTGCCGTTGGATTGCTTTTAACACTTCCTCAGACCCCCCGGGGTTTTGCTGCGCTTTTATATCGCCCCCAGCAAATTGTTGCCATTGGGCATTCAGCTCATTTTCGCGCGTGAGGATTTCCCTCTCACGCTTTTGTAACGCATTTAGTTGCTCCCGTTGCACGGAATGTTGCGCGGCAGGTATCATGTACGACAAGTCCATGACTGGGGGCGGAAGAGACAGGGTCAGAGTAGCACCCGTCCTCTCTTTCGGAAGGAAAGAGAAGAGGCTGCCTTCCTCGCGAGTGACCTGTAAGGACATTTGCGCGCCTTTGGCGGCTTCAGGATTTTGCGCGGGCGCAAATTGCGTATCAACTACAGCTTTTCCAGGAGTTCCTGGATTAGCCGTTACAGTAAGGGGCGAAACCCCGGCAGGTCGGACTGGGTCCGCCATCACGGTAAGGGGGGATACCCCGAGACTTCGAACACGGTCCGAATCTGTTATGGAGACGCCGTCCAAAGATTGCGCCTCCCCATCGCCCTTTTCCTCCCCCCCAGATGCTGCCGAGCGCAAGCAACTGCGGCGGGCGGAAATAGGGCCTTCACCAGGTTCCTTCCGCCTTGCCAGTTCGCGAGCCTTAGCCTATGCGAGCCTAGGCGACTGGCTTCTGGAACCACCTAAACTGAAAAAAATTCCAAATTTCGCTGATATCAAAAAAATAAAAACCCCAAAACAATGTACTAAAATTTATGAAAATTGCTCCGAAATTTGTACGAATAAAAGGAGAATGAATAAAAATGAGCAACTGAAATAAATTAATCGCTCTATGCCCAGATAGAACAATTCCTTGATTTCAGTTATTTTCTCGCTATCACCAACGGTTAATTATAGAAATACACGAAATTTAGAAGATCCTAATGAAAATTTGAAAAAAAAGAAAGATGCCGAATAAGAAGGAGATTTAAGAAATAAAGGTTAATGAAAGAGCTTTTAGACGTAAATACAGGAAAAAGAGTGAAAAAGCTAGCACGTAACGAAAACCGACCAAACAGTCTGGCAGACGTTGACACACTGCCCTAATGTTCCAATACCGCTTTCTGACGTCGTCTCCTGTGCCAGCGACGCGCGATGTCGCTAGGTAACGATGGAACTAAGAAAAACATGCGGCTAGCACAAGCAAACTGCGAAGATTCACTAAAAATAGGCCGGCATTTAATGTCGGAGAACCGCAGCAGCAATTTTAATTTAAAACTCTAACCAAATATAATGCACATATAGCCTAATATCGGGATAGCTAGTCCACGTCCTGTACGCCTCCTCCAGTCGGAGCGACACAAGGGTACGCCATTATTGTGCATCTAACGCTCCTCAGGCCACGATTTGCGCAGATGTTTTAACCGCGGATTCAAGGCTCGCCCCTCGCTGGTTGTTTAAACTACTAATTAATTAAGGCTAGCCGCAAAATATAACAAGTATACCACGTGGGTCAAGTCACCATTCGCAATGATGCTGCCCCGGTACGCCGTAAACTATCAATATCACGTCATGGAACATGAAGACAGTGACCGTGTGTCGCTGTCACAATGCGTACGCGCTGTCACTTCTGACAACACACCGTTTTTTTTTTATTAGATTCGCGTATCGAAAGTGAACTAAAAGGTATTACACTCCTTACTAATCCTGGTCACGGCACCAGTTTAACCGTTCGGCTAATCTGCCCCCGCCTAAGGCGAGCCTAACGTGTTAATGTTATGTAATAATTTCCATGTGAAATTCTTGAGCCTGCCGCGGGCTGCTGCGGCTCCTCCTCCCGTCTGCAGTTAGTCCGTCGCCGTCGGTGTCCGCCCCGCGCTAAAGGCGGCCAGCCAGAGTTTCATCTACATACGCAATTCGCCGACGAGCGCGCCTATAGGCCTAAAGTTTCCCTACTTCTATAAGTTAGGTTATTTCAAATAGCTGGCTGTCCCCTTCGCATTTCGGTATATTAATTGTGTTACTGAATAATTCTAGAAGTACGCGTACGGCTAGGGATGCCGCCGCTGTCACTGATAATCAGTTCTAAGTTAATGTCGTTAATTTCCGCCTTGAAGTAACACTACGTTAAATTCTGTTATACTCTGTCATTATATTCCCACAGATGGAGTAAGTAACTGCATAAGGCCTACTTAGGCTTAAGGCCCTTAATTACATATAAAGCAATCGAATATCAGGTTTTCTATAGCGGTTAATCTACAATAATACTGGAGGATAGTAAAGAATGCAAGGAACGTCTCAGTCCACCTTCACAAGACCTCACGACTTTATTGTTACCATAACTAACAAGGATACCAGCGAAATATGCATACCTATTTAAGGCGCTAATAACTCCCTTTCCCTCCCGTGTGATTTGATTACATTATGATGACGTCATTTATGCTGATCGTTAGACATTTTGAGGAAAATGGCCTGCAAATATTTGCAGCAACTTTCCCATTCTGTGGGAAGGCAGTTGGCACTTAGGCTGTCAGACTGCCAAGTGCAAGGCATAATTTGGCCAGCATCACACTGCATTGCTTGCTGAGACAAAGGGCCTAATGGCACAACCATTATTTGTGACTAGTGCATGAAGACTGCTCGTGCGGACACAGTTATTGATTACCATATTCCATGTTGCTGTCCTTTTCTCTTAATACAGCTATTTCTATTTTGTCCTCAAGATCTAGGAATGCCAGAACCATTTTTGTCCAATACTAATATTTGTTTCCAATACTACTATACTGAATATTGATAGCATGGGCTATCTTGCAGTCCGTCCTGATATGACCGTAGATGTTGCCAAGACATAAAACCCCCAACAAACAACAACTATCATGCAGCTTATAATTTATATCGCGCAGTCTTTGGATAAACATTGCATTGCTTTTTTTCCTTTATTTGTAATACAACTAGTTCATTGTATCTGAAGATATATACATGCCAGTACAAAATAGAGACCTTTCTTTTCAATACTCATATATTGTACATTGATAACATAATCTCTCATGCAGCTAATAATTTATATCCTGTAGTCTTTGGAGAAAAATATGCTTATTTTCTTTATGTCAATTTACCTGAAGATCTATAAGAGATCATTTGCAGTTATAACTAATATAAATATATTGTGCATTTATCTATTCTGTAGTTTTACGCCTGTCTTGACATGTTCTTGCCGGTGTGAAACCTCTATTTGCTCCCCGAGAGAGTGCCGCTGGTAACTAGCAAAAGCCAGCAGCACATCAACACTTTTGCAGGCAGCTTTCATGATGATGATGATGAGTTATTAAGATCTCTAAAGACCAGAACAACATGTTTTTAATACTAGTACATTACACAGCTGCCTATGAATTGCTAAATTGTGCCAGTTAAACTACAATACTCGAATCTCCTCCGAAAAAAAGGTGTGAATTTGTGCCACGTCTGTGTGTATGTAGTAAACACATTGGCTTTATTATGCATAATCGTAAAAATTAACCAATTTGTGGACGTAAACCTTTTGCAGACTTACTACTCCAGTTGAAGGTGTGTGGGTGTGTGTAGTAAGTAGTCTGCAGTGATCTCACAGATAAGGAGCAGCATGCACAGTTGGTTGTGGGTAGGTGGTTTGCATCATAGTCTCATGGCTAGCCGGTTAGGACACTTTCTCCGGAATGGCAGAAATATGGGTTCGAGACCAACTCGCGGCAGGCTGTTCCTCTTTGTTTGCAGCACCTCTCATGACACTGGTGCCATGACCACCTAACTCTCTAAATGCTCAGCTCTTCGACACCAATCCAAGATGGTGGCGCTTACAACGGTAACCAACGTGACTGACGGTGACCGACGGTGACCGACGGTGACCGACGGTGACCGACGGCGACCGACGGCAACCGACGGCAACCGACGGAAACCGACGGAAACCGACGGAAACTGACGGCAACCGACGGCAACCGACGGTAACCAAAGGTAGCCAACGGTAACCAACGGTACACGGCGGTGGTAGATTAGCGGGGAGCCAGTGACCCTATTTTGCATAGGGTTAATAGGTCAGGTGATGACGACAACAGTGTTGGGGGGAGGTGGGGGGAGGTGGGGGGAGGTAGGGGGAGGTGGCGGCGAGTCAACATTTTATGAGTTCCTGAAAGTGCCCTCTCCATGCTGAGTGCTTCCGTTATGGGCACTTTCGCTCCCATTTCATGAGGCGACGACTTAGGCGAGCACCCCGCCCTGTGTCGGGTGCTGTATACGCCGGGAAGGAAGCCAAGCCCGAATTATGCTTAGCAGGCATAAATGTCACGCCCCCCTAATCGCACTGGTTAGCTACTGGATGCGGGAGGGCCGCACTGGAGGATAAGTGATGCGAAGGAAAGCGTAGCCATCTTGGACCGGGAAAGCACCTTTGAGTTAATATACATATACATACATACATCGAAAAATATATATATAGCTTTCCTCCAGTGTGTGACGCGAGGGGAGTCCCCGCCCGGAAATTTACGCGACAGCTTGGAGGTAGGGGGGGGGGGGGGAACTCCCCCGATGCAAACAGGGGGAATACTAGGATGTACATGCTACCATTGCGTTTATACTCGTATAATGCGTTATACATCACATATATAGAACAAATTCTTCCTGAATGTAGGTCACATGGGGGTGGGGGTGGGAGGGGCATCTAGCTACAAATCGCCGTTCCCGGGGGCAAGGGGTGATCAACCAATGCACAGGTCAGAAGCTAGAAAGCGACAAGCATCAATTTTATGTCATTGGTTTGACTCGACCGGGGACCGAACTCCCGACCTTCTGCATGTAAGGCCGGGCGCTCTACCGATTCGGCCACCGCGCCCGGTCTTTGATGAATAATAATAATTGAAAAATAATTGCCACTGACTCCATTATATATATAACGTCATTGTTGATCGGAAAATATGAAGTAAGTGGTCACTTAAGAGACATGTTGAGTCGAGAAAGGATGTAAAGAAGTTAAACTATCATGAAATTGTTTGCGCTATGGCGGCTTGGGTACTGGAAATCCCTGAAATGTCTATCCAAGACCACAGGGCAATGTGGGAGGGAGCATGTGTATTTTGTTTCACACCGGGCACATGCAAATTATGACTTGCACATATGCAAACTAGCTGCTAAGCGGGGTTTCGAGGCTTTTTCCAGTACTCATACTGGGAAGAGTGTGCTTCATTACGGCCCAGACAATATATGGAAAAAACAATCTGCCTCTACAAGTTTCAGTGACAAAAAGCGGGGCAACAGAGGTGGGAAACCGAACACAGCATGCTATGCTTGGAATAGTGACCAGGCTTGTGGCCGCAAGGAGGAGGAGTGCAGGTACAAGCACGAGTGTTCCAAGTGTGGAGGAAAAGGGCATAAGAGGGTGACTTGTAAGGATTGAACGGTTGCCGACAGCACCAAATGCACTGTGCTAATACAATGGGAGGAGCGCCCGAACGCAGGGTGTGTCATGGGCAGTAGGTGCGGTAGTAGGTGTGAATGCCCAGTGGTAGGGCAAGAGTTACTTAACAGGCCAACATGGGACAGGGTGACATATCAGTTTATGTTGGAAGAGGCCAGATGTGGTGTCATTGATAAGGAGAGTGTGTATGAACAGTCAATGTAGGTGAGGAGAACTAGTGACGGGCCAATATGGGATGGGGCGTCCCATCAGTCAATATTGAATAGCGTGTCCACCAACAGTAGCATAGACGGGTAGTGTGCTGTGACGGAATTACGGCCATATGTGTTATCGAATACGGGTGATGATGGGAGTATGTGCATGTCAATAGAGGAAGGCGCTGGGAGGAGCAGCCACGGTTCACGAGACAAGGATGTGCGATTGGAGGATGACATCCATCGGAGACTACTGGAAGGGGTCCCCAAGAGGAGGGACACGCAGGTGGAGCATGCGGTCGTTATGGAGCAAATGGAACTATACGAACAGCTGACCGAGGTCCGCACGGCGATAGCACGGGAACGCTGGGAGAACCTTCTGCAGGTGCATTATGATGACAGCGAACACTGGTGTGTCTCAGTGAGAGAGAACGACGACAGCACATACAGGACTTTTCGTGTGGACAGTGACTGCTTATCGGGCACTTGTGGGTGTGTCTATGAACTATGTGCTATGCCATGTCAGTTAAAACCATGTCGTTTTTTTACAGAAGCATTTTAAAGGGGCGATCTTGACATGGATGCATTGTTTCTAGTGCAGGGCATTGTGTTTGGTTTCCATGTCATTAATGCGAACTGTGATGTGAGGTATGCTACTCAGCCAGTTAAGAAGAAGTCAAAATGTGAGAGGGGCATAATAGAAACCAGGTTAGCAGCGTAATTGGAGAGCGGGGTCCTCATGAGGGTGGAGAGCCCACCAATTTGCGTACATAGGATTTTTGGTGGTGGGAGGAGCATGATTGATTGTAGTATGCCTAAGGGCTTGAGCGTGAACAATATTTTGTTGCATTTCCTAGGTCGGAAGAAGGCGACTCATATGGATCTGGAGAGGCTGGCTGGACACTTGGCTCATTGCGCCAAGGTTATAAGGGGTGGCCGCACTTTCAGTAGATGGGTCTATGTTCTGATAGGAACTCTCCGGGAGCCTGTTGATAAGGCACGGCTAAATGCCGGATTTAGAGAAGATATTAGCTGGAGGGCAGCCTTCGCCGCAAGGTTTAATAGGAAGATGGGGATGCTAGGCAAATTTGCAGTAGTCGTATTCATCTACAGCGATTCTTCAAATTGGGGACTGGGTGCTACACATGGGAGTGATTGGCTCATTGCGTCTTTCATAGCGGAGGATGACAAGGTGTTGGCTCGTTGCGTGGGTCATCACCACGTAGCAGTCCCCGCGGTGTCGGGTGCTGAGCATATAAATGTGAAGGAGATGAGGGCTGTGATGGAGGGAGCCATCCGCTGGGCATCAAGCTGGGGAGGTTCCGAGATTATATTTATAACAGACAGCGCGGTAGTTCAGGCTGGACTTAATTCCGGCAGGTCTAGGTCAGTAGAAATCATGGGGATGCTCCGGAGGCTGTTCTGGCTACCGGTAGAGAAAAATGTCACTTTCTTATCAACATATATAAACACCACTGTTCATGTTGTTTGTGATGCCCTGAGTAGGTGGGATGTAGAGGCAAGTAGTGCTAGGAATAGGGCAGTGGATGCAGGGAGGATGATGTGCTGTGCTCATCTTTTTGATGCTCCCTTGTTCTGTCATTCCAGAAATGGAGGCAATGAGGGCAGAGCAGCGCGGATATGAGAGACATTTCTATGCCCAGAATTCAATCACAACGAGATCTGTCCTAATACAGAAATATTTTGAGTTTCTCGACCAGTTTTCGCAGGACGGCCCGCCACTTCCATGCTCTTCTGAGCGCATGGCGCTGTATGCTACCTGGCTTGCGAGAACGCTCACATACTGGTCGGTGGTGAATTATTTATCGGGACTAAGTTTCTTTCTGTGCCAGAATGGCGCTCAGGGCATCAGATGCGATGACTATGTAGTGCAAGCGACAATTAAGGGCATCAGGCACCAGAAGGGGGACACACAAAGGCAGGCCGCCCCAATGCTTCCTTCCATGCTGTTAAGGGTCATTGCTCTATTGAATTTGAGTATGGGGCATGTTGCTTGGAGGGAAGCGATGCTCTGCTCTTTTCGAGCTTTGTTGAGGAAGTCACAAGTGACTGAGTTGGACTCGACATTGCATAGGGGCGACTTTACCTTTTTCGACTGGGGGATGCTAATTAAGGTCAGGCGCTCAAAAACTATTCAGTTCGTGGAACGGGTACTGGAGGTGCTGGTTGCACATTGTCCTAACAGAGCGTTGTGCGCAGTGTACTGGACGTTGCGTCATTTCAGGGAACTGCTGGCTGCATCGGGGGATTTGACCTTTAGGATTATAGTGGGAGGGCAGGAGTCTAAGCCGATGACTTATAAGGCTCATCAGGGTATGCTGAAGTTATTCACAAATCAAGCAGGGCTGGGTAAGCAATACCTCACCTCGCACTCCTTGAGGAGAGGGGATTGCACCTTTTTGTCTATGTCCGGTGCTTCTATTGAATAAATTAAAGTAAGGGAGGACTGGGCCCCTGAGACTGTTTATTCTTATTTGAAAATGCCTTTGCAAACCAGGATTCTGAATGAAGTATGGGTGACCATAAGGCTGACGGCTTTGGAGGAACGGCCTAAGGAGTGGTTGGGGCCTGGGCTGCCGTAGGAGGCTGAGGTTTGGCTGTTTATTTCTCGGCCATATGGGCCTCGGAAATAAAGGTAGGCTTCCACCACTCCTCATCTCATCTCTTTATTTTATCCTCCTGAGTCATAGCCTATTTTATGTGCTATATAATGTATTATATGAATATAAAGTCACAGAGATTATATCCTATCCGGTTTTATCTAACTTTAATTAATTCCTCGCTATTTATTATGTACGTCTTATTTATTTGTTGATATTTGCTGCAGGCTGGATCCCGTTCCGCGTGACTGGCGCCACTCCATGTAGCCATAGCCCACCCAGCAGGTGTCACGATCAAATGAGCTCCGAATTTGTTCCTTTTTTGTTCTAGGTAGGTCTGTTTATTGCTCGGGCATATGGGCCTCGGAAATAAAGGTAGGCTTCCACCACTCCTCGTCTCGTCTCTTTATTTTATCCACCTGAGTGGTAGCCTATTATATATATATAAAGTCAGGCTAAGTGAAAGGAAGAGGACGAGACGGAAGGTTGGTGAACAGCCTAATTTATTGATAAGGCTCTTGGCCGAGCAATAAATGCCCTACCTATACAAAGCTAAAAGTAAAAAATAGGTGTGTAGTGTGCAAAGCAAACAGCAGAAGTGAGCAGTGTAGAAGGTGGGGGGAGGGGAAGCAGCAAAGGAGAGAGCTGGCCCGCAGCAAATATATATCATGGAGAAGAAATAATCATCAAGTCGTAGGATAATAAATAATATTATAAGATCGTAGGATAATAAATAATATTATAAAACTTCACCCACCATTTTATATTTATATAATAGATTATATCGCACATAAAGTCAGGCTAAGTGAAAGGAAGAGGACGAGACGGAAGGTTGGTGAACAGCCTAATTTATTGATAAGGCTCTTGGCCGAGCAATAAACGCCAAACGGGACCGCTAAACCGGGCCCGCCCCACCAACCGCCCCCCCGACCTCAATCGCTGACAAAGAAGCCGCGACACGGAAGTCATTTACTATCCTTTCTTGCAATGGGGTCTTCAAGTAGGAGTAGACCGTGTCAGAGGCCCAATCACCCCTGACCTTAATTTCCTCAATAGAGGCTCCTGACATAGCCAAATATGTACAACCTCCCCTTCTAAGGGAATGCGAGGTAAAATGCTCCTCACCGAGGCCCGCCCTATTTGAGAACAGCGTTAGCATCTCCTGATAAGCTGAATATGTCATCGGGAATGAGGAGCTGCCCAGTCCCGGAAGGCGAAAAGCCATGTCCCCATCCCGGGCTGTTATATCAGTAAAATGGCGCTCTGCCCAATAGACTGCACAAAGGGCTGTATTGGGACAGCGAGCTACAGGTATCTCCAAGACCCTCTCACGAAACTGTATAGTCTTCGAGCGACGCACCCGTATTATCATTCCCCATGGGTGGAAGAAAAAATCCCCCCTACACAGGGCAGAATCTGAGTCAGTGATTTGTGATTTACGAAGGAGTGCTCTAAATGAGCACACCATAGCTGCACGCCAGGCAATATGGCCTGGGTTGTTAGTCAATAAAGACGATGTGGTTGCCAGACGATGTCGTAGAAGTCCAGTTATTCACAGAACCCCCCTTAGGCCTACTGCAATCCACTACACTACGGCCACCACCACTATCTTTCGGAACCACAAAGAGCCCATGCACACAAAGGGGAGGATCCACTACCTTCGTTACAAAGCCGTCATGAATTTTAGCCA
Source organism: Branchipolynoe longqiensis (assembly GCA_030323885.1). Lineage (NCBI taxonomy): Eukaryota > Metazoa > Annelida > Polychaeta > Phyllodocida > Polynoidae > Branchipolynoe > Branchipolynoe longqiensis. The sequence goes on from CM059196.1 coordinate 76,507,190, forward strand.
ACAAGCGTGACTCGATTATATCGGCTTCCCATGATGTTTTGGTACGTCTAGTCTTAACATCATAACGGGCATCACAATCTCGATCGATAACCCTAAAGCCAAAGACAATACCCTGTAACATATATAGGCCGTCGACATCACAGCTTCCCCTGCAAAAACACTCTACAAAAAAACGGCATGGTTTTAGTTGACATGTAATGGAGGACAATACATAGATACAATCACAGGAACCCGATGCACAATCTTTATACACTCCAAAAGTGACAAAATCAGAGTCAAGTGTCTCCCTCACCAACACCATCAAATGTCCATATTCACTCTCCACTACCACAATAAAGTCCGACCAGCTGTTCTCTGTCAATCCATTCCAGCTTAACTTCGATCCAATTTTAAGCAAACCCACGGAAACCTTGTCAGTTTTTCCACCCGGGCGAAAGTCCTGATTGTCGATTTCACACGATATTAACTGACACCCAATGCCGGCTCCCCGGCTAGCATCCCATACCTTATCGACATTACTAAAGGTATCACAATCACCAGCATCACGAAAGACGAATGGCTTAGGGGTTGTCGAGTCATCCGGCTCCTGCGTGGCACTCACAGCAGTCCTCGCCTCTATCCGCCCACTAACAGCCTGGCAATCCCCGTCACCCATCAGGTCACAACCACCACTAACCCATACATTTCAATCTCTGCAGCTGTTGCGTTTGTGCCCTTTCACCCCACATTTTGAACATATCTGCGCAAAGCGACACTGGTCCTCTTTTTTAGCACATCCTTGCTCACTGTTATGGGCGTAACAGGGGTGCTTGCTGCCAGTTGGTCCTGCCAACGTCCCGCGTCGCCTGTTTTCACCCGAAGCGACCTTCTGCTTTTTATCATGCACATTCGCTTGACTATAGTGTAAAACACTTTTACCCGTGTGCGCCTCACTGAAAGCAGCGAAACCCTCCATTTCCGCTAACTTTCTAACGGCAGCATCGTACTCGACATGACTGGTATCAAAATAGTCATTATGCCTAGCACGGTGAGAAACAAAACTGATGTGATGTAGAATAGCCCGATAATCCGCAATCAACATCTCCGGGATGTCTAATGCCCAGGTAGCCGTAGCACAAACCAATTCATGGCAGTTCAATTTCTCAACGTTTTTCTTGCCAATCGTGTAGCGCTTCAGAGACCACTTACTTCTTCTTTTCCGTGAAGCACTGCTGCTCGAAGAACTGCTATCGTGGCGTCTACATCTCCTTGCCGCGGTCCTAGAGTGGTTCCTTGCATGGCCGTAGGTTGAATGGCCGCCCGTCGTGGCCGCCGACATAGACCCGACCGGGAACTTTTGAGGTACCGCAGCAATGCCCCCAACTGCCATGACAGTCGAGCCCACGTTGCGTCGTTGTCGTCGATCCGCTTTCACCGCTAATAGCGCGTCCCTCGTCTGAAGCAACTCGTCCAACTCTTTTTCCGCGCGTAGTTCTTCAATCTCCCGAAGAGTCTCCTTGCGTAGCTGCGCCACACTCGTGAAGCCCCCGCCTGTATCTGACGCCATCGCGTCCTCCTTGGATGCGCCCTTAGATAATCTGGCCACCGAAGAACTTCTCGTCTCACGCACTACGCTGTCCTCGTCCGGGATGTTACAAATACTAGTCTCGTCGTGACTTCTCCCACAAGCACTACAAAAAGGCATCGGAATGCTGTGCTTTATGCAGAAAAAAAGGTGTCGATAATAATGTTTTTTACAGCCAGTAGTATCTCAAATTCATGCTTTCCAGGTGGTAAAATCGACCAACATGGGTTCAGACTAGTATCACATCTACAATCATGGAGTTCTTAAAGTTAAAATTTGACTAACATGGCCTTAGTTAGTGGTTAAACGACGAGATTCAATTTAGGCTTCCCTCTCGTGTCGTTCTTAGCCTCATAATTCGACAAACATGGCCGCTTTTCCGCCCTCCACGATCTTGCTTAGATTTCCATACTAAATAAATCGCCGAACTCCAGCGTCGAATACGTTTCGACACACGAATTTACTGAAATTAGTTGTAATTAAGAAGCATATTAATATAAATAATATAGATTATATGGTCGTAATCGACACACACGAGCGGCTTTAGTTGAGTAAAGTAGCACCAACGGTCTCAGCAAAGTCAACGAAAATGGCCATATTCCCGCCGTCCGCCATCTTGCTTAGATTTCCGTAATAAATAAATGGCCAAAATCCAGCGTCGAATACAATTCGACACACACAAACATATTAAAACTAGAAATATATTGGTGCTTTGCTGTTGTTTTCTTAGCAATACGGTAAAAAACAGGTGTGTAGTGTGCAAAGCAAACAGCAGAAGTGAGCAGTGTAGAAGGTGGGGGGAGGGGAAGCAGCAAAGGAGAGAACTGGCCCGCAGCAAATATATATCATGGAGAAAAAATAATTATCAAGTCGTAGGATAATAAATAATATTATAAGATCGTAGGATAATAAATAATATTATAAAACTTCACCCGCCATTTTATATTTATATAATAGATTATATCGCACATATATATATATATGCTGTATAAGCCATTATACAAGTATAATAAGCCGGAAGATTCATCTACTCCCCCAGCCACTAGGTCATCAGTTGGTCACCTACTCATTAGGTCATCTACTAGTTCCTCATGACCTGAGCATGTGACACCACCTGCTCGCCCACGCCTCAGAGCCCCCTGCATTCACTCACTGTACCGCTGGAATCTTTTCCACACACACACACACACCCCGCACACTCCACACCCCACACACTCACGCTTGAATCTTTCCTCCACCCTCACACCTCCACACACACCACACACCGCCACACCCCCACATACCCCTCCTCTGCTGACCACCCACTAATCTTGCCTCACGCTGACATTCACATTGAACACTGAAGTTTGCACCCTCACACACCAACACACCCATATACATCCACACATCCTCACTCCATGTCCACATACCCCCTACACCCATATATATAACGGAGTCGGTGTCAATTATGTTTGATTGTATATATATATATATATAATCAAAAATACTTTTTGTTATGAAGCCTGCATGTCAGATACACAATTACCATGTCGATGTGATTTTCGAAATGATCCATAGAGACAGTATTCTACTATGGGATGCCCGTTGGAATTGGGGCGGCGTTCATTACCATGGACACACACAGGACGCGGTAATGACGTCATTAACAATGGGACGCAGTGTGGGGACTCCCATGAAACCAGCAGCACTGTGTGCTAATTAAGGGGGTTGGAACTCACTTTAATTACATGCCATTCAGCTTTCTACAATAACAATAGCTGGCCGAGATGAGGGGGGGGGGGGACTATAGAAAGTTATGACTTGTCGATTTTTGTTTATTGTATTGAATGTGTTTTAGATTAGCTTAAAGTTCCATAGTCCGATGAAAACATCCAATTTTCAAAACCAAAGCGATTATCTAGATTTGCATGCAGAAGGTAAGGAGTTCAATTCCTAGTCGAGTCAAACCAATGATTTACACAATTTATACTTGCCACTTCCTAGCCAGGTGTTCGGCATTAGTATGGTAGGACAAGGACTGGTTGGCTCAGTGTCAGGATAATATGACTGAGTGGTATATCAGGTCATGGTGCTGCAGCTGGTGTCCCAGTGGGGCAAGTATGAAGTTGCCATGAGTGTGCACTGCCATAAGTCGGTACCCGTCCTGATATGACCTTAGCTGTTGCCAGGATGTAAAACTCCAACAACCAACCAACTGTTTAGATGAGTTTGGAAGGTGGTAATGTCGACGGGTGGCATGACAGACACATCCCGGTGCAGAAGGTGGGCCACGCCCATTCACAAAGGGGGGGGGGGGGGGGGGGGGGCAGGTTGCCAAGTCTGGTAGCCAGATAACGAACCCTTTCTACAGCCTGCCTAGATTGCAATCCGATTACTTCAAAATATTAAAAACGGCGAGGGATCGGGATGTGATGGAACGCGCGCATGCTCATTGTGCTGTATGGAGCTAGGATTAAAAGGCTAGTGACTCTGACATACCCCCCACCCCCCCCGGCCTGACCCTACCACTCTCTATACCTCATAATCCCCTATACTAAAGCTTATGCACTACACTTCACATCTCCACACCCATACAACCATGCAGCTATACACCCAAACATTTCACCCACCCATTCACCCCCTCACCCACAAACGCCCCGCCCCCCATTTTCATCTGCATCCACACCCCTCACACCTACACTACCACACAGCTATGCACCTCCACATTGCACGTTCACCCCCCCACCCCCACCCCCACCCCCACATTCCTCATATACCCATACACCCATACGACCCACATCGCCCTTAACCCGACACTCACACACCCCACACACCCCATACAATACACCCACACACACCACACCCCACACGCCTAACATACACCATAACCCGACACACCACACATGCCACACACCACACACCAAACAGCCCATACACCCAAATACCACACACAGCCAATACACCGATACGGCCGTACGTCCACACACACACACCCCGCACACTCCACACCCCACACACTCACGCTTGAATCTTTCATCCACCCTCACACCTCCACACACACCACACACCGCCACACCCCCACATACCCCTCCTCTGCTTACCACCCACTAATCTTTCCTCACACTGCCATTCACATTGAACACTGAAGTTCGCACCCCCGCCCACCCACCCCCACACACCAAAACACTCGTACACATCCACGCATCCACACTCCATGTCCACATACCCCCTACACCCGCACACACCACACACTTTACACCCCACAAACCCAGATCCACACATCCACACACACCACACACACACTTCTGAAACGCATACACCCATACACATATCCACACATCCACCCCTCACACATTCCCCATGCACCCACACGTCTTGAGCCATGTTCACACCAGCATGTTAAGTCGCCTCAACTAGTTCGCCTCCTATAGTTCGGCTCACATTTGCCGTGTGGACGCGACCCTAAGGCGGATTAGGGCTGATTCGCCTCAACTAGTTCGCCGCATGTAAACCGCGTCGCGAGGTAGTATTGATGAAGTGAACTAGCTTGAGTCGGCCTATCTTGCGCGTGTGGACAGTAGCAGTTTACTTGAGGTGGATTAAGCACGTCACACTATATAATATAATTTGGTCTATGAATCTGCTAGAGGTTTTGACCGTTCCAAACCAATACGATTCAGTCCATACATATCTAGGTCGAACCCACAATCTCTCGTGGCGACGTTGACTAACCGAAACTGGTGCTGGTTAGTATGGACTTGCTCATGCACAGATATCGATTTCCGCCTTAAACCGCTCCATGTGTGGACACGACATTAGTTCGCCTCCTCTAGTTCGCCTTATCTAGTTCAGCCTAAAGTTGTGGGTGTGAACATGGCTTTGGAGACTCTACACCCCATATCCACCCACCCACAGCCACACATCGACAAACACCACACACACCCACTGCACACACCTACACCCCGCTCGCACACATCCACACTCATCCACACCCAAACACCGATGCACACACAGCCATACCCTCCACCCCCATACACCTATTCAACCACCAACTGCAACACATCCACACCGCACACCCACAAACCCATACACTCACACCCCCACACACTCTCCATCCCGCATACCCATACTAACACACACGCTCACACATCCACCCACCCACTGCAACACATCTACACACACCCTACACATCACTCCCCACCGGACCCCCACACCCCCATACACCCACACGCCCCACAGACTGTACACCCCCACATACCCATATCCACACCCACACACCCCACACACTCTACACCCCACAAACCCATACTAACACACACACTCACACATTCACCCTCCCACTGCAACGCATCCACACACACCCCACACATCACTCCCCACCACACCCTCACACCCCCATACACCCACACGCCCCACACACTGTACACCTCACATACCCATATCCACACCCACACACCCCACTCACTCTACACCCCACATACCCATACTAACACACACGCTGACACATCCACCCACTGCAACACATCCACACACACCCCACACATCACTCCCCACCGCACCCCCACACCCCCATACACCCACACGCCCCACACACTGTACACCTCACATACCCATATCCACACCCACACACCCCACACACTCTACACCCCACAAACCCATACTAACACACACACTCACATATTCACCCTCCCACTGCAACATATCCACACACACCCCACACATCACTCCACACCGCACCCTCACACCCCCATACACCCACACGCCCCACACACTGTACACCTCACATACCCATATCCACACCCACACGCCCCACACACTCTACACCCTACATACCCATATCCACACCCACACACCTGCACTCACTCTACACCCTGCATACCCATACTAACACACACGCTCACACATCCACCCACCCACTGCAATGCATCCACACACACCCCACACATCACTCCACACCGCACACCCGCATACACCCACACGCCCCACACACTGTACACCCCACATACCCATATCAACACCCACACACATCCACCCACACATCCACGCATGCACACACATAACACCCCCCACTCCACATATCCACACCCACACACCCCATACACCCACACCCAGCACACTCTACACTCCACACACTTACACCTGAATCTTTCATCCTCCTCAACACTTCCACACACCACCCACTCAGCCACACACATCCTCCCCTCAACCCCCCCCCCCCCAACCCCACCATCATCCACTAATCTTCCTCCAGCTGCCATTCACGTTGAACACTGCGGCTCATAAGTTGTTGAGTGCAGCTTCCATAGAAGAACCCACGGTGCGACCCGAGGGGCTTCATACTCCTGGCTGGGTGGGCGTGGGTGGGTGAGTGGGTGAGTGGGTGAGTGGGTGAGTGGGTGAGTGGGTGAGTGGGTGAGTGGGTGAGTGGGTGAGTGGGTGAGTGGGTGAGGGGTTATGGGTGAGTGGGTGAGTGGGTGAGTGGGTGAGTGGGTGAGTGGACTTTGGTGTAGGTGAGTGGGCATAGGTGAATAGATGGGTGGGTGAGTGGATCATGTATATGTGGATGTGTCTGAGTGTGTGAGTGTGTTGGAGTGTGTGACTATGTGTGTGTGGGTGCGACTCCTCCGACTGTGTGGGAGGTATGTGTGACTGTGTTTGTATGGGTTCTATATAACTATGTGGGTGTAACTGTGTGACTGTGTGTGGAGGGTATGTGTGACTATGTAAGTGTAAATGTGTGGGTGTGGGTGTGACTGTGTGTGGTGTGGGTGTGGGGAGCAGGGTAGTGTGCTAATGTATGTGTGACTGTGTAAGTGCGACTGTGTGGGTGTGACTGTGGGACTGTATGTGTGACTGTGTAACTGGGTGTAGCTGTGTGGGTGTGATTGTTGGAGTGTGTGGATGTGTGTGACTGTGTAACTATGCGGGACTGTGTGTTTGGATGTGTGTGACTGTGTAACTGTTTGGGACTGTATGTGTGGATGTGTGTGACTGTGTAACTGTGTGTAACTGTGTGGGTGTGATTGTTGGTGTGTGTGGATGTGTGTGACTGTGTAACTATGCGGGACTGTATGTGTGGATATGTGTGACTGTGTAACTGTGTGGGTGTGATTGTTGGAGTGTGTGACTGTGTAACTGTGTGGGACTGTATGTGTGGATATGTGTGACTGTGTAACTGTGAGTAACTGTGTGGGTGCGATTGTTGGAGTGTGTGTGGATGTGTGGGACTGTATGTGTGACTGTGTAACTGTGTGTAACTGTGTGGGTGTGATTGTTGGATTGTGTGTGTGGATGTGGGTGACTGTGTGACTGTGTGTGTGGAACTCTTTGAGTGTGTAACTGTGTGTAACTGCGTCACTGCGTCACTGCGTCACTGCGTCACTGCGTCACTGCGTCACTGCGTCACTGCGTCACTGCGTCACTGCGTCACTGCGTAACTGCGTCACTGCGTCACTGCGTCACTGCGTCACTGCGTCACTGCGTCACTGCTGCGTCACTGCTTCACTGCGTTCACTGCGTCACTGCGTCACTGCGTCACTGCGTCACTGCGTCATGCGTCACTGCGTCACTGCGCATGGTCACTGCGTCACTGCGTCACGCGTTCTACTGCGTCACTGCGTCACTGCGTCACTGCGTCACTGCGTCACTGCGTCACTGCGTCACTGCGTCACTGCGTCACTGCGTCACTGCGTCACTGCGTCACTGCGTCACTGCGTCACTGCGTCACTGCGTCACTGCGTCACTGCGTCACTGCGTCACTGCGTCACTGCGTCACTGCGTCACTGCGTCACTGCGTCCACTGCGTACTGCGTCACTGCGTCACTGGTCACTGCGCACTGCGTCACTGGCGTCACTGCGTCACTGCGTCATGCTACTGCGTCACTGCGTCACTGCGTCACTGCGTCACTGCGTCACTGCGTCACTGCTACGTCACTGCGTCACTGCGTCACTGCGTCACTGGTACTGCGTCACTGCGTCACTGCGTCACTGCTGCACTGGTCACTGCGTCACTGCGTCACTGCGTCACTGCGTCACTGCGTCACTGCGTCACTGCGTCACTGCGTCACTGCGTCACTGCGTCACTCATACCGATTTCTCACATTTAGCCGTGTGGAGCTAGCATACGGCCCCTGGGCGCCCACCCGCCTTAATAACTGACCGGGCGCGATAGCCGAATGGGGGGACCGCAGGCCTTGCGTGCGGAAGAGCGGGAGTCATTGGTTTGGCTCGGCATGGATTCGAACTCCCGACCTTCTGCACTGGAAGCCGGCGCTCTTACCGATTCGGCCATAGCGTCCGCTCTATGTTGAAATATGTTGAGGTATGGTAGGTTTTGGTACGGATAAATATGCTACGGTACGGATGCTGTTACGTTTAACTACGTTCAACTACATTCAACTAGGTTAGCCTCCACTATGTTCATCTACGTCCAATAACGGCTATGTGACCAGGGCTTTGTCCAAGTATTGTAGAGTATGCTAGAGCACACTAGAGTACACTAAAGTATGCCTCTAACATACCGCTCTTTTGAACATTTCCAAAAATTAAATTGGAGATCACGGCTCACCCACGTTATTACCATAGCCTGTTTGTAATCCAATATGGCCATCACGGACAAGTATGGATGCCGGTAAGTTCAACTACGTTCAACTACTTTCAACTATGTCCACTTACGGCTATGTGACCAGCCCACATAGAAATTTAAAGCAGGATACTTTATGTTGAGTTAGAAAAATATTTATCACGTGACCCCGACGTGATTTGAACACGCAACCTTCTGATCTGGAGTCAGACGCGCTACCATTGCGCCACGAAATCAACGTTATATTTGCAATAGACGGATTATCTAAGTGGAACATCCTTATTAGTTACAAATAGTAACTTCCTCATATGGGCTGTGGAAACTCAATAACATACCCACAAGAGATTGAAATCAATATTGACCTGGTCATATTGAACCCGTAATCTAGTCAGACGCGCTACTGTTGCACCACAGAGTTGAGATATGTACATCTGTAATAGAAGGATAATCCAAGCGGAACATTCTTTTCAGTCACTACTACAAATCTCCCTATGTGTTGTGCGAACTCGATAATACAGACACACAAATTGATGTTGACCCTGACGTGATTTGATCACGAACCTTCTGATCTGGAGTCAGATGTGCTACCATTGCGCCACAGAGTGAACATTAACACAAAATAATAGATGAATCATCCAAGCATAACATCCTTATTAGTTACTACTACTAACTTCTCTATATGTGTTGTGTAAATTCGATAATATACACACAAAACACAATATTCACCACGACATGATTTGAACACGCAACCTTCTGATCTATGTCACGCACACCCCACACATCACTCCACACCGCACACACTCTGTGTCTATAGCCTTGTTCACACGGGCAAAATGTGAGGCGAATCAGGCAAATCGAATCAGGTGAGGCGAATTAGCGCCCGTTCACACGGGCAAAATTAACCGCATCACAGGAATCGATTCTCGTAGACTACCTCGCTGAGGTGGTCTACACGATGCGCATCACGTGAGTCGAATCAGCCCTAATCCGCATCAGACGTCCGTTCACACGGGAAATGTGATGCGAACTAGGCAAGTCGCTTTCTACGAATCGATTTACATTCCACGTGTGAACAGGGCTTATATGTCAAATGCGCTACTGTTGAGCCTAATAGAATGATCATCTATGCATAACATCCTTAATAATCACTACTACTAATTTCCATATATCACTATAGAGGGAGTGCATGTGACATCATCACTCAGCAGTCAGCGGTCAGCAGCCAGCCATCTTGGATTACGAGCACCCTCCCTAGCCATGTTGTGAATGCATGCAGATGCAGTAAAACAGAGTTTTCTTGTGTTCTGGGAGGTTCTGGGCAGTTTACATCCAATGTGTTTACTTACAGCACTTTAGCAACAACTTCTGAGGCCAAACTGCTCAAAACAGTGACAAATAAACCAACAAATCAGTAAATAAGCATAGTGTAGGCAGTTGCAAGCCTTCTGTATGTAATCCAATATGGCCACCGAAAGTTGTCTTGTGACGCCATTACAACCCCTCTATACGTGTTGTGTGAACTCGATAATACACACACAAAAACTGGCATTGACCCTGACGTGATTTGAACACGCAACCTTCTGATCTGGAGTCAGACGCGCTACCGTTGCGCCACAGAGTCGATATACATGTACCAATAATAGATGAATCATCCAATCGTAACATCCTTATTAGGTGTGACGTGTACGGTTATCTATAGATGTGTAGCTGGTGCCGGTGTGTGCGCCGGCAGGGGAACCAGCGTAGGCGGAGGTGGAGACAGAAATAAACCAGGGGCCGTATGCAGGAGTCAGTGTTAGCGAGGTAAAACGGTGTTTGGCGGGAATTCCGGGTTAGCGGCGAAAAAATGGTATGCACGAGTCAGTGTTAGGCCTAACACCAAAGCCTTAACCGGTGTTACCTTACCCCTAAAAAATATTAGGTTTAGCGAGTTTATTAGGCCCAAATCTATTCAATGCTGTCATATTTAACAGAATTACATACGCAATAAGTGAAATTTTATCAATTTAACCCTAAATTCGAAGCAATATTAACGCTGCCGCCGTAACGGCGGAGATATTAATACTTATATTTTCGAATCGACGAACGTAAAGTAAACAAATCGCCGCCGTCGCGACCGCCGCGTCGACGTCGACATCCATACTGGCCGACGTTTACGCATTGGCGGCAATGTATTAGCGATTTGTTTAGTTTACGCTCGTCGATTCGAAAATATAAACATTAATATCGCCGCCGTTACGGAAGCAGCGTTAATATTGCTTCGAATTTAGGGTTAATTTGCTCAAATTTCACTTATTGCGTATTTAATTCTGTTAAATATGATAGCATTTAATAGATTTAAGCCTAATATATGGGTTCAGACGCAGAGGGATTTCCCAAATCTATAAATAATTTCACGTTTAGCTAAAATGTAAGTGTTACGCGCTCGTGCATACGACTTGACACAGTTCCTGACATCGGCGATAGCTAATCGGTAATACTAATAGGCTGTAACACCAAACCCCGCTAACACTGACTCCTCCATACGGGCCCAGTTGTTACACAGACATCGTAGCGTCGAGTCATCCTTATGGGGCTGTCACACTACGACGCTTCTCACTGGTGACCCGTCGACGTGTTGCATTTTTGGGGAAACCTTGGCACGCATTGGGACCCGTTAGCGGCACGTTAGCGGCGCGTCGGTACACATCGGTACACTATCTTTGACATTGACGGTCGGCGGACAACGTCGGCACGTGTTATTGGTCGCTGAGTGTTTTCAACATGTCAACAACAAAAAACGACCGGCAGCGCGGGCAAATATATGGGTAAGGACATTAGGAGGACGTTAGGCAGACGTCGACACACATTACAAGCGCATTGGAAGGACGTTGCTCACATGTTGCTGTGTGTGTGTCTCTGTGTGTGTCTCTGTGTGTGTCTCTGTGTGTGTCTCTGTGTGTGTCTCTGTGCCTCTATGCCTCTATGTGTGTGTCTGTGTCTCTGTGTGTGTCTCTGTGTCTGTGTCTCTGTGTCTGTCTCTGTATGTGTCTCTGTATGTGTCTCTGTCTGTGTCTCTGTCTGTGTCTCTGTGTCTGTGTCTCTGTCTGTGTCTCTGTCTGTGTCTCTGTCTGTGTCTCTGTCTGTGTCTCTGTGTCTGTTTCTGTGTCTGTTTCTGTGTCTCTGTGTCTGTCTCTGTATGTGTCTCTGTATGTGTCTCTGTCTGTGTCTCTGTCTGTGTCTCTGTGTCTGTGTCTCTGTATGTGTCTCTGTGTCTGTCTCTGTATGTGTCTCTGTCTGTGTCTCTGTGTCTGTGTCTCTGTCTGTGTCTCTGTGTCTGTCTCTGTATGTGTCTCTGTATGTGTCTCTGTCTGTGTCTGTGTCTCTGTGTCTGTGTCTCTGTCAGTGTATCTGTGTCTGTCTCTGTATGTGTATGTGTCTGTGTCTGTGTCTGTGTCTGTCTCTGTATGTGTCTCTGTATGTGTCTCTGTCTGTGTCTCTGTGTATGTGTCTCTGTATGTGTCTCTGTCTGTGTCTGTCTGTGTCTGTGTGTCTGTGTCTGTGTCTGTGTCTCTGTGTCTGTGTCTGTGTCTGTGTCTCTGTGTCTGTGTCTGTGGTTGTGTCTCTGTCTGTGTCTCTGTGTCTGTGTCTGTGTCTCTGTCTCTGTGTCTGTGTCTCTGTCTGTGTCTCTGTCTGTGTCTCTGTCTCTGTCTCTGTGTCTGTGTCTCTGTGTCTGTGTCTCTGTCTCTGTCTGTGTCTTTGTCTGTGTCTCTGTCGGTGTCTCTGTCTCTGTCTGTGTATCTGGCTTTGTCTGTGTCTCTGTCTGTGTATGTGTCTGTGTCTATGTATGTGTCTGTGTGTGTGTCTCTGTGTCTCTGTGTCTGCGTGTGTGTATATGTGTGTCTGTGTCTGTGTGTGTGTCTTTGTGTCTGTGTGTGTGTCTGTGTGTGTGTCTGTGTCTGTGTGTGTGTCTCTGTGTCTCTGTGTGTCTGTGTCACTGTGTGTGTGTATTTGTGTCTCTGTGTGTGTCTCTGTGTATGTGTGTGTGTCTCTGTGTATCTGTGTGTGTCTATGTGTCTCTGTGTGTGTTTCTGTGTATGTGTCTCTGTGTCTCAGAGAGAGAGACAGAGGCACAGATACAGACACAGACAGACACAGACACAGACAGATGGAGACACAGACAGAGACACAGACAGAGACACAGACAGAGACACAGACACAGACACATACACAGAGACACAGACATAGACACAGACAGAGACACATACAGAGACACAGACACAGACACAGACACAGACACAGAGACACAGACAGAGACACAGACAGAGACACAGACAGATACACAGACAGAGACACAGACACAGAGACACAGACAGAGACACAGACAGAGACACAGACACATACATAGACAGAGACACAGACAAGGACACAGACACATACACAGAGACACAGCCAGAGACACAGACAGAGACACATACAGAGACACAGACAGAGACAGAGACAGAGACAGAGACACAGACAGAGACACAGACAGAGACACAGACAGAGACACAGAGAGAGACACAGACAGAGACACAGAGAGAACGCACCGATATACGTTACCACAACGTTGGCCCCGCGCTAATAACACGCTACTGACACGCTGCGCCAACATCCAATTTCCCCATATGTCCACTATCTTTAACGTTTCTCTACGCTTAACATTTTATTTTCAGCGCTGACGGGTCGCCGGTGAGAAGCGTCGTAGTGTGACAGCCCCATTACATTGGCGCACAATTCCGAATTGTGGTTGATTCTGGGGAAGCCGGAGACCCAGCACGCACCAAGCGGCCTGGACGAACACCAACCAAAACCTCTCCCCTCGTTCCCCGGCATACCTGCCGAGCGACTTGGACGGCGAAATCCCTGAGGCGGACATGTCATGGGACATAAGCCTGGTGTCGAGCTCCTCCTCGCCGATGCCCTGAGCCGTGCCCACTCTGTGTCTGTGTCTCTGTCTCTGTCTGTGTCTTTGTCTGTGTCTCTGTCGGTGTCTCTGTCTGTGTCTGTGTATCTGGCTTTGTCTGTGTCTCTGTCTGTGTATGTGTCTGTGTCTATGTATGTGTCTGTGTGTGTGTCTCTGTGTCTCTGTGTCTGCGTGTGTGTATATGTGTGTCTGTGTCTGTGTGTGTGTCTCTGTGTCTGTGTGTGTGTGTCTGTGTGTGTGTGTGTCTGTGTGTGTGTCTCTGTGTCTCTGTGTCTCTGTGTGTCTGTGTCACTGTGTGTGTGTATTTGTGTCTCTGTGTGTGTCTCTGTGTATGTGTGTGTGTCTCTGTGTATCTGTGTGTGTCTATGTGTCTCTGTGTGTGTTTCTGTGTGTGTGTCTCTGTGTCTCAGAGAGAGAGACAGAGGCACAGATACAGACACAGACAGACACAGACACAGACAGATGGAGACACAGACAGAGACACCGACAGAGACACAGACAAAGACACAGACAGAGACAGAGACACAGACACAGAGTGGGCACGGCTCAGGGCATCGGCGAGGAGGAGCTCGACACCAGGCTTATGTCCCACCGGATCGCCCTTGACTATGTTTGTGAACACTGTAAGCTCAACCACCTCTCCTGCATACGAGTTCACCATACCCCTGACCTCTTCGACCACCACCTCTAATTGCAGATCTCGACTCCGGGAACCACGCCCACCTGATGAGCCTCCACCAGGCGGCGCTGGCGCCGGTCACCTGGCGCAACCGCTCGAGGCACGCCGTCCGCTATGTGGAGTTCATGCTGGATCGTCAGGTCGACCACCTCGCGCCGTCCCCGTATGACGTGGGCATGTTCATCGCCCACCTCCACCAGCTGCTGCCCTCACCGTCGTCGGTGGCGAATGACGTCTCAGGTGCACGATCCTGGATCCGAGACGCCGGTGGCGACCCCGCCCCCTTCGATGCGCCCTTTCCTGGGCGCATCCACTGGGTCGGTGAGCGGCTCTTCCCGGTGCCTGTCAGGCGCGCCCCCTCCATCACGCCGCCCATGACCCGGCACATATACAACCATCTTTGCGCCCGAGGTCATCGTGGCATGGTCCCTTGGGCGGCGGTCATCATCGGCTTCTTCAGAGCATCTGTAATAGAAGGATCATCCAAGCGGAAAGTCCTTTTTATTCACTCCGAGTAATTTCTCTATTTGATTTGTGCAAACTCCATAATATACAAGTTTTAAAACATTACTGACCCCGACGTGATTTGAACACGCAACCTTCTGATCTGGAGTCAGACGCGCTACCGTTGCGCCACGGAGTCTTCCGATTGATATGCTTTTTTTAACAATTTCATTTAAGTATTCAATGTTTTCTTTTAAATAGTTTATCTTCCAATTGAATTTGTATGGTTTACTTTGTCTAGTAAGATATGTTTTGGCTGTTCTTGTTCTTCTTATTTTGTTGATTTGCATTAATAAATCATTCATTCGTCCGAATACTTTGCTTGTGTGTAAATATAGTTGATTCATTGTGGAGCGATGGGTGGACTGGGGACTGGAGGGCAGGGGGGACTAGAGGAATGGGGGACATGTGGCGTAGTTAATTTTTCCGACACTTGGTGGCGTGTCGGTACTAGTGGGCCTAAACGGCCATTGACAATGCAGTGCAAAACGTTTATTTTATTCAAAATTAATAGAAATGCAGAACCTTAACCTTATAAATTTAATATAATCTATTCGTTGAATATGTTTTCTATATGGGTACCAAACGGTTTGTCTCTAGGTGGTGTGGTTTTAGAGATATTTCACTTCTTCTGTATGAAGATTGCTCACGGCCATTGACAATTCATTGAGTTTGCCGATATGCGCAGTGCAAAAAGTTTATTTGATTCAAAATTAATAGAAATGCAAAACCTTAACCTTATAAATTTAATATAATCTATTCCTTGAATATGTTTTCTATATGTGTACCAAACAGTTTGTTTCTAAGTGGTGTGGTTTTAGAGATATTGCCATTGACAATGCATTGAGTTTGCCGGTATGTGCAGTGCAAAACGTCTATTTTATTCAAAATTAATAGAAATGCAGAACCCTAACCTTATAAATTTAATATAATATATTCGTTGAATATGTTTTCTATATGTGTACCAAGCGGTTTGTCTCTAGGTGGTGTGGTTTTAGAGATATTTCACTTCTTCTGTATGAATATAATTTAAGATTGCTCACGGCCATTGACAATGCATTGAGTTTGCCGGTACGCGCAATGCAAAATGCCTATTTTATTCAAAATTAATAGATAATCAGAACCATAACCTTATAAATTTAATATAATCTATTCGTTGAATATGTTTTCTATATGTGTTCCAAGCGGGTTGCTTCTAGGTCGTGTGGTTTTAGAGATATTTCACTTTTTCTGTATGAAGATTGCTCATAGCCATTGAGTTTGCAGTGTGACAGTGTGCCGTTTAGGCCCACTAGTTCAGTGGCGACTCGAACGGGAGGAATTTGAACTAAAAAGTCGGAGGGGAACTGGGAGGACTGGGTTATGGGGAGGGCTGCAGGGTATAGGGGGGGGGGGGGGGGGCAAGGGGGCGAGAGGGAGCAAGGGGGGCAATAGGGGGAACGGGGGAACGGGGGAATGGGAGGAATCGGGGGAACGGGGGGAACGGGGGAAACGGGAGGAACGGTGGAAGGGGGGAGAGGGTGGCAACGGGGGGAACGGGAGGAACGGGGAGAACGGGGGGAACGGGCGGATGGGGGAACAGGCGAATGGGGGAATGGGGGATTATGGAACGGGGGAAATACCCGGGGACCGGAGGACCGACTGGGGAACCGGAAGACCAGGGGACCAGATGACAGAGGGACCACGGGACCGGTGGACCGTCGTGTAGGCTTAACAGATAATACTTGGCTATTCAAAATATATTATTATCCTGATGGGTGACGCGTTTGTTTATTTGTTGTTGTTTTACATCTTAGCAACATCTAAGGTTACATCAGGATGGGTACCGACTTGTGACAGTGTGCACTCATGGTGACCTATAAGTTATAGTGCTGCCCCACTGGGAGACCAGGCCACCAGCACCATGACCTGATATCCCACTCAGTCACATTATCCTGACACTGAGCCAGCCAGTCCTTGCTGTATACTAATAATGCCGAGCACCCGGCTAGGAAGCGACAATGATACATTTTTCAGTCATTGGTTTGACTCGACCAGGGTTCAAGCACACAAACCCATGCGTTCGGAACACCCGATCTCCCAAAACAGGAGCCGGACGCTCAACTCATTCGGCCATCCCATCTGGTCATGGGTGAAAAGAGATTGTGCACAATTCATCATGGTGTTATTATAATGTTGATTGGTTGTTGGAGTTTGAAGTCCTGGCAACATCTAAGGTCATATCAGGACAGATACAGACTTGTGACAGTGCACACTCATGGCGAGATTATAGTGCTGGCCCACTGGGAAATCAGGCCGGTGGCATCGTGACACCATATCCCACTCAGTCACATTTTCCTTTGATATTATTATGTCAAACTACCTATGAACACCCATGGTAATACTGACATACGGGCTGAACTTCCATAAACAAAAGGTGGAGTCCATCATACAAAGGCAGTGATCAACCACAAGAATACAGCCATAAACCATCATAGTCCGTACATCCGGGTTACTATTAGAATCTACTGCTAGACTGCTATAATGTGTGCCGTGGAACGACTAGGCCACCCATCGTTCTATATTACCGTTATATATTACACAATATAGCATGGTTCACATAGGGGATCTCATCATCATCATCATGCTGTCGGTCGCGATGCGACAAAGACTGCTTTCATTACTGGACTGTCGCTCTCCATTTAGCTCTCTGCTGTGAGAGTGACGTCAATGAGTCGGTCTTAATGAACGTAGGGGATCTGCTGGCTTTGTATTTATCCGAATCGATATGTGTAATGATTACATGTAAGTAAACTACAATACAATGTACAAACGGTACAAACCGGAAGTCCAAAGCCTCGGTGCGTAATGTTGCATAGTCCGATGGTTTTAGGTTTCTGTCATTTTCTGAGATACAAATATTAGGTTGATCATTATAGTCTACCTTAGTAACTTTTATTTTAAATGGTTGATTGTTTGTTTGTTTGTTGTTGTTTTACATCCTAGCAACATCTAAGGTCATATCATGACGGGTACCGACTTGTGACAGTGCACACTCATGGTGACATTATAGTGCTGCCCCACTGGGAAATCAGGCCACCGGCACCATGACCCGATGTCCCACTCAGTCACATTATCCTGACACTGAGCTAACCAGTCCTTGCCCTATCCTATTAATGCCGAGCGCCAGGCTAGGAAGCGACAAGTACCAATTTTAAAGTCATTGGTTTGACTCGACCGGGAACCAAACTCCCGACCTTCCACACACGAGGCCCACGCTCTACCGATTAGGCCGCTGCGCCCGGTAAGATGGTTGATGTTTGAGATATTTGAAGTGCGAACATGGAAAATTAATGTTGGCATGTATGTCAAAACTCTGACATAATACTTAATAGGCTTCTGTAGTAACAGCTGGTTAAATTGCCTCGGTATTCCCTTATATGTGGTGACAAATGCTTAATATGTGCATCTGTCTCTAAGTTAGATATGTTTGTTGTTGTTTGTTTGTTTGTTGTTGTTTTACGTCCTAGCAACATCTAAGGTCATATCAGGACGGGAGTTAGATATGTACTCAAATCTAGATAATTGCTTTGATTTTGAAAGGTTGATGTTTTCATCGGACTATGCAGCTTTAACATAGACACAAACAAGACGGGATATCTAAATCGGTAAGAGCGCCGGTTGGCAATCCGTGCGTGAGGTCGTGGGTTCGAGCCCCGACCGACTCAAATCAATGACTTATAAAATTGCTGTTTTTCGCTATCTAGCCTGACTGCCGCCTTAATAGGATCGGGCAAGGAGTGGCTTCCGAAGTATCAGGACTGAGTAGGAGATCGGGTCATGGTGGCGACGGCATGATCACCCAGTGGGGCAGTATCATAAAGTCGCCGTGATTGCATGCTGTCACAAGTCGGGTCCTATCCTGATATAACCATAGATGTTGCTAGAACGTAAAGCCCTCAAAGAAACATTACATTATTATTATGTGAGGTATAAAGAACTGTTGCAAATATTATTCATGTGTGTAATTCTCCTGCTTTATTTACTTGTTCTACTCGCTGCAAATATTCCTGTAACCTCCTTTCGCTGCAAATACTCCCTATAACCTCCTTTCACTGCAAATATTCCTGTAACCCCCTTTTGCTGCAAATACTCCCATAACCTCCTTTCGCTGCAAATACTCCTGTAACCCCCTTTTGCTGCACATACTCCTGTAACCTCCTTTCGCTGCAAATATTCCTGTAACCTCCTTACGCTGCAAATACTCCCGTAATCTCCTTTTGCTGCAAATACTCCCATAACCTCCTTTCGCTGCAAATACTCCTGTAACCCCCTTTTGCTGCACATACTCCTGTAACCTCCTTTCGCTGCAAATATTCCTGTAACCTCCTTATGCTGCAAATACTCCCGTGATCTCCTTTTGCTGCAAATACTCCCATAACCTCCTTTCGCTGCAAATACTCCTGTAACCCCCTTTTGCTGCACATACTCCTGTAACCTCATTTCGCTGCAAATATTCCTGTAACCTCCTTACACTGCAAATACTCCCGTGATCTCCTTTTGCTGCAAATACTCCCATAACCTCCTTTCGCTGCAAATACTCCTGTAACCCCCTTTTGCTGCACATACTCCTGTAACCTCCTTTCGCTGCAAATATTCCTGTAACCCCCTTTTGCTGCACATACTCCTGTAACCTCCTTTTGCTGCAAATACTCCTGTAACCCCCTTTTGCTGCAAATACTCCTGTAACCCCCTTTTGCTGCAAATACTCCCATATCCTCCTTTCGCTGCAAATACTCCTCTAAGCTCCTTTTACTGCAAATATTCCTGTAACCTCCTTTTGCTGCAAATACTCCTGTAACCTCCTTTCGCTGCAAATACTCCTGTAACCTCCTTTCGCTGCAAATATTACTGTAACCTCCTTTCGCTGCAAATATTCCTGTAACCTCCTTTCGCTGCAAATACTCCTCTAAGCTCCTTTCACTGCAAATATTCCTGTAACCTCCTTTTGCTGCAAATACTCCTGTAACCTTCTTTCACTGCACACCCTCCTGTAACCTCATTTCGTTGCACATATTCCTGTAACCTCCTTTCGCTGCAAATACTCCTGTAACATCCTTACGCTGCAAATATTCCTGTAACCTTCTTTCACTGCAAATATTCCTGTAACCTCCTTTCACTGCAAATATTCCTGTAACCTCCTTTGATATGTTCTTTGATAGTTTGGGTTACTGATATTAACTTCCGTCATTCTGTCACTTGCGCCCGGAATTATATATACGATATATACATAGGAGGTGGTATTTCTTTATTATTGCATTCCGGTTACTATTGTCATGGGAAAGATTGCGCCTAGAACGGGACTCGAACCCACATCTCTTTGCATTCCTGGCCAGTGTGCTAACCATCACACCACATAGGCTCCGTGATGCCATCACACTACCCACGCCTACTTGTCTATGCGGCCCCTTGCCTGAGAGGTCACTGTAGACTATTACACTATTAAAGCCTTTACTTCTATTTTCTATTCGCTATATCTGTGGCGCTTTTATCTCAGGCATATTGAGACCCTTGAAAACACCTCACAGCAGGCAGGCCCTGACTTAATGACTCGGTGCTCGGGCAGTGACAACACCCTGCACATTGCACTGACGGCTCGGGCTGAATGCTGATAAACTCCTCTGTCCTGTGCAGAAAGGACGGCACTAACCTCATCCGAGCAGGCCGCGACGCATTTATGGCCATGTCACACTACGACCCGATACAAAACTGGTGTGGCGGTTTAGAATCTCAGTGGGTTTAGAGTCTTCGCTCAGGGTTCTGCACATACATCAAAATCGAATGGCATTTCAGCGTATTCGATTAAAGCACTTGGGTGACCCGAGCGACTTTTTGATGCATAAATGTGGTCAAGACATTAACTCTTCAATTCGCTAAATATATATTATTGAGCTAAAATACTTTTAGCACACAGCACTTGTTTTTGTCAACTCCACTCGCGGTGTTCTATTTGAATTTCTAGCAACTCGGGTAACCCGAGTCGCCCGGGCCGTGTTAATTGGATATGCACATGCGCTTAACCCATTGATGCATGTGCAGAACCAAGAGCGTAGACTCTAAACACACAGAGATTTTAAACTGCCACACCAGCCAAACACACAAAATTGGTAATTCAAAATGGAACTGACTTGGATGGGAATAATCAACATTTACATCTTTTTGATTGAGAGCGGACATTTATTGTAGTGGTTGAGTTTAGTTTCGCACCTATATTGAATTAATATAGTGATTTAGTTAGTTTCGCACCTATAGTGAATTAATATAGTGATTTAGTTAGTTTCGCACCTATAGTGAATTAATATAGTGATTTAGTTACTTTCGAGATAGGTGGTGTAATGGTTAGCACACTGGCCTGAATGCAAAGAGATGTGGGTTCGAGTCCCACTCTAGGCGCAATATTTCCCATTTTCATCCCCCTCATGACAGTGCTTTATTTAGTTTTGCACGTATAGATAAATAATTGAATGATTTGTTAGTTTCGCACCAATATATAAATATTATGGTGGTTTAGTTAGTTTCACACCGATAGATAGATAAATAACGCAAAGATTTAGAGATGGTCGTGGAGCAGGAGGAGTAGTGCAGGAGATGGTGGTAGTGGAGATGGAGAAGGAGAAGGTGAAGAAGGAGGAGAAGGTTGGAGTACTGGATAAGGAGGTTGGCGTGGAGAAGGAGGAATATGTAGAGAAGCAGGAGGAAGAGGAGGGCATGCATTGATACTCAGAGGAGGCAGCCGACTTACACGAGCTCAGAAGCAGGCATTGTCTTAAAACTGGGGAATCTCCACGACAATGGGTTGATTCATTGATTGATTGGTGGTTGCTTTACGCCGTGTCAGCAGCATAGGCCATATTCACGGCGAGAAATGTTTGTTTTTTGTTCAAACCATCGCTTTTACATGTAAAAGCAGACAATCAATTATGTGCCAATAGACACTAATTAAATTAGAAAGCTCACAATCATATATTTGTGGTCAAGGGAAACAAATTCCCATAGAAAAAGAAAAGTTTTATTAATAATTGATAGAATCTATTTAGTAAACTATATGAGGTGGTACAGTCCAGCTGCCCTCAAAAAGGCTAAAATATTTTCCTGTTTTACCTTAGTAAAAAGGTCATGCATACTGTCTGCAGTGTAGAACTGTTGGCGCAGGGCCAAAAAATCAATGCAACTTAGTCAAATGTGTTTGAGTGTCAGCGGGGACTGACACCCATACATTCAGGGGGAGGTTCCCCCTTGAGCAGAATAGCATGTGTAAGCCACGAGTGGCCAATACGGCAGCAGCTAAGGACCACTTGGTCCCGCCGACCTCCCGCATGAGTCCTTTCCCATAGATGGTTCAATTTCTTTAAGTTTATTAATGTTTTCATCCCACTCATGTTGCCATTTGGATTTTATG
This sequence comes from Branchipolynoe longqiensis, assembly GCA_030323885.1. Taxonomy (NCBI): domain Eukaryota; kingdom Metazoa; phylum Annelida; class Polychaeta; order Phyllodocida; family Polynoidae; genus Branchipolynoe; species Branchipolynoe longqiensis. Next base: position 76,529,881 of record CM059196.1, read on the forward strand.
TGGGTGGCTATTAGTGGTTTCAGATCAGAGTGAGGGATCAGACACGGTTCAAGATCACAGTTCAGGGCCTTCTTCTCAGCCTGATCAGCTCGTTCGTTTCCTTGTATGCCGGCATGGCCAGGCACCCAGCACAGGTGGATATCATACCCATCGGTTGTCAGTTGATTCATTTTATAAATGACCGTTGCTAGAATAGGGTGATTCGTTTTCAGTCCAGCAACAGCCAGGAGGCAAGAGAATGAATCACTGTATATAACATACTTAGTGTGGTTGGATACCTCGATACACTCCAAAGCGAGAAGGAGTGCTCGGGCTTCTGCAGTGAAAATCAAGCTCTGATCGGGCAAACGTACACCAAATTTTTCCCGTCGGCATACTGCCGCCGCAGCTACCCGGCTTTGGTCTTTCGAATGGGAGAAGTTTGACTTGCGAGAAGTTTGACAATGGGAGAAGTTTGACTTGCATGTCAAGTTTTACTAGCAGGTCACAGCGATGGCTAGATGCTGGCCACAAATAAACTAGCAGTCAATGATGAGTTTGTATCGTGCATCCGAATGAGATCCTTGCTTGGTTTCGTATCTGATTGAAATCGTAGGAAGTGTTAACAGGTTGAAGATATACTTCTACCAGCATTGAAAAAATAATTATTAAAATATATATAACCATTGTTGTTAACTTGCTAAATATCTGTAAATAAAGAAGTAAGAAACGCCTACAAAAATAAATCTGTAAAAAAAGAAAGGAAAAAAGGGTGAGTTCACATTTTCGATTAATAAAATGTGCTTTTACAATAAAATAAAGAAATCTTTGAAGAAAACCTCGCTGAAGTAATGTGTAAATGTCTTCTGTAGTCAGCTATTGCTGACGTGGGCAAAGAGCGCGCACGTGCGTCTGTGGAAATGGACCACGTTCTTACGTGAATGTACCGCTGCGGGGCGCCCCGATTTATCGATCGATCGTCGCGCCCCGAGCGGCGAGGCGGCGAACCACTCGTTAGTTACACTAATGCTATCTTACACTGCACCGCTGGGCACTTCTCCCTGAGACACCGCTGAACTATCAGTAAAGCTGCCATGGAGAATGTGCGGATTGACAAGGGAGCGATGGGTGGAGGAGGATGGGGAGGGGGGGAGAGGGGAGGGAGGAAGGAGACCGAAGGGGGAGGGGAGGGGGAGGGGAAAGGGAGGGGGAAGAGAGAGGGAGGGGAGAGGTAAGGGAGAGGGAGGGGGGAGAGGGGGAGGGAGGAGAGAGAATGGGGAGGCAGCGGGAGGGGGGGGGGAGAGGGTGGGGGAGAGGAGAGGAGAGGGAGGGAGAGGAAGGGAGAAGAGGGGAGAGGGAGGGAGTGGAAGGGAGAGGAAGGATAGGTAAGGGATAGGGAGGGAGCAGGAGGGGAGAGGGAGGGAGAATGGAAGGGAGAGGGAGGGGAGATGGAAGGGAGAGGGAGGGGAAGGGAGGGGGGGGAAGGGGAGGGGAGAGGGAGGGGAGAGGGAGGGGAGAGGGAGGTGAGAGGAAGGGAGAGGAAGGGAGAGGGAAAGGAGAGGGAGAGGAGAGGGAGGAGGGAGGGGAGAGGAAGGGAGAGGGAGGGGAGAGGGAGGGGAGAGGGGGAAAGGGAAGTGGAGAGTAAGGTAGTCTATTGATGAGTATGAGATTATGGAGAAGTAGGTGGGTTTTTGTGTGCTAAGGTTTTATGTCCTAACAACAGCTGAGGTCATATCATGACGTGTACCGACTTGTGACAGTGCACATTCATAGTGCTGCCCCACTGGAAGATCATGCTGCCAGCTCCCGGCACCATGACTCGATCTTTTACTCAGTAACGTTATCCTGATAAAGTGCATGCTAGTCATTGCCTTATGATATTCTTTCTGAGTGCCATGATACATTACAATACAATTACAAGTGTCAGAAGTCATTCCTGTCGTGATATGACCATAAATGTTGCTAGGACTAAAAACAACAACAAACAAACCTATAGTACACACTCTGTTTGCTGTTTCCCTTCTGTATACGTTGCATCTATTTCCCATCTCTCTCCCCTGAAGGGAGGGAGGGAGGGAGGGAGGGGAGGGGGTGGCGGGGAGGCGGGAGGGGGGCAGCGGGGCAGATAGTAATGGAGAGTATCTCATTCTTACTTCCACCTCACTGCACCCACATGCGTATGGATTCTCGCATAGCTTTTCTTACAGCACATTTTCCAAAGCAGATCTTACGGTGCTGTCACATTACGACGCTTCTCGCCAACGCGCGTCGACGTATCTGATTTTTTGGCACAACGTTGGGATATGTCAGGAAGCGTTACGCGCGCGTTAGGCATGCATTGGTATTCTTTGATGGACGGTGATGGTCGACGAGGGTCGGTGGCATGCGGCGGCGCACATCGAAAGTTTTGTGCTTGCACAAAGCTTTCGACGTGCAACGACGCGCTGGTGCCAACATTCGAGATACGTAGGACGCGCTGGAATAACGCTATGCGAATGTTATGCACACGCCATGCGTGCGTGAGGGTCATTCCCACACGTTGCGCCAAACAGTCGCCTTGTTTGTTTGTTGTTGTTTTATGTCCTACCAACATCTAAGGTGATATCAGGACGGCGCGCCAAACTTTTTTTTTCTTTTTTCTCACAACGTCGGCTGCAAGCTACCAATACATTGCGCTGACGCCGAAACATTTAACGTGTCTCGATGATTAAAAGTGAGTTTGGGCGTTGGCGGCGCACCGGCGAGATACCTCATAATGTGACAGCACCATTAGGTCCATGTCCTCTCCCACCGTGACATTAGGAGCCACTTCCGGGTTTCAGCACTCTGGGTTTCTTCGCCTAAATGTGATCGGAAGCGGTGTCCTAATCGGTAAGAGCGACGGCTTCCTGTACTGAATGCTAGGGTTCCAATCTTCGCCGAGTCAATGCGATGACTTATAACATTGATATGTGTAGCTATGTAGCCAGGCGAGGTGTCCGAATCGGTACTAGGAGTGCACGCTTCCCATGCGGAAGGTTGGGAGTTCTAATTCTGGCCGAGTCAGAGCATTGACTTGCAAAATTGTTCCTTGTCGCTGCCTAGCCTGGTGCTCAGTATTACTAGGATAGGGCAAGGACTGGTTAGCCCAGCATCAGGATAAAGTGACTGAGTGGGATATCAGGATGGTGGTGCCGCTGGTCATATTCTCCCACTATGAAGTAGCCTTTAGTGCGGACTGTTACAAGTCGGTATCCATCCTTATATGACGTTGCTATGACATAAACCCCCAACAAACAAACTTACCTTTTCTTTTCTTCCACAAATATTAGAAGCTAAATCTTCATTCTTTCAAAGAGGAAAAACAACTGTTTTACACTTTAAACTGATAAGAATAGCCAAGGGATGTTCAGGCCTCGAAGGATCAATCTCTACTTACTGAGTTGGATCCCAAGTGGGACCATTCTGGGGCGCTGGTTAGCGGACGAATATGTCAAATGACATGGGTTTTCAGCTACAGGCAAATGGCTTCAAATTTACTTTTGTTCAAAGCAGATTTTGTAATTCCTTGCCTCTGGGCGTCATGGTGCCTTTCTATTTCAATAGATACTTAGAGCTCCGAACCCTCTCACATTCACACCCTACATCCTCACTTCCTCTACACCCCTCACCCCATGTTCCCACCCTAAACCCTCAGCCTTACACTCCTCCCTCATGCCTAGTCACACCATACGACCTCACTCCCCTACACCCCCCCCCCCAACACCCCCTGACCAGACTGGATGGCCGAATGAGTTAGAGCGTCCGTCTCCCGTGTTGGTATATCGTGGGGTCGTGGGTTCGAATCCTGGTCGAATCCTGGTCGAGTCAAACCGATGACATAAAAAATTGTACTTGTCGCTTCCTAACCTGACGCTCGGTATTATTAGGATAGGGCAAGAACTGGTTGGCTCAGTGTCAGGATAGTGTGACTGAGTGGGATATCATGTCATGGTGCTGGCGGTCTGGTCTTCCAGTGAGGCAGCACTATAAAGTCACCATCAGTGCGCACTGTCACAAGTCGGTGCCCGTCCTGATATGACCTTAGATGTTGCTAGGACGTAAAACGACAAACAAGCCAAAAACGACACCCCCTCATCCCCCACTCCCACCATTCACCCTCATTCCCCTACACCCCACTCGCACCCTTGAACCTCACCCCATACAGCCCCACTCAACCCCCACTCCCACCCTTCACCCCACCCCCTAATCTCCCACTCCCAACCTACGCTCTAACTCCCCTACACCGCACGCCCTCAAGCCCCACTCCCACCCTTCACCCTCACACCCCTACACCCCACTCCCTCATCCCCCACACCCACCCTTCACCCCACCTCACCATCCCCCACTCACACCCTACACCCTCACTCCCCTAAATCTCACTCCTTCACCCCACTCCCCTCCTCCACTCCTACCCTTCACACCCCACCCCTACACCCCTCCCTCATCCCCAACCTTCACCCCACCCTTCACCCCCACGCATACACCCTTCCCTCATCTCCCATCCCCACCCTTCACCCCCACCCCTACACCCTCCCTCACCCTACCCCCAGGCATACCATACCATACCATACCATACACCCCCTCCCTTACCCCCCCCCTTTACCCCCCACCCTTCACCCCCCACCCCTACACCATCCCTCACCTCCACCCTTAACCCCCACCCCCACCCCCTAGACCCCTACCCTCTGCCCTCTCCCCAGCTTTATTCTTTACACCGCCCCATGACACACCTGCCCGTGACACACAAAAGGCCACCCCTCAGTTGTCTGAGTGCACATTTGCACCTATAGCTGTAAGCACAAGTAGAAGTTCCATTCTCAATGTTAAAGTATACTACACACACAACACCAACAACAACTCAGTTGATATGTGTGTTGTCCCCATATGTACCTCATGCTAGAATATATTACTCAAACCAATGAAATTGCCGTCTTCTCTATGGTGGAGTGGTTAGAGTGTCTGACTTTTTTCTAGGTCGGACTCTTAATCTGAAGGTCAGTGGTTTGTTTCCCCAACCATCACCTCTGCCAATTTGGATTTCCACCGCTGTGTATAACTTACAGTTACAGCGTCATCAAAGGCCAGTTGCTCTCATACCATGTATATGTGGTGTGGGAGGTTAAAAATCCATTGGGTCGGTAAAGTGTAGGCTCAGGTTTTCTTCAAGAAAAAAACTAAACAAACAAAAGAATTGTCAACATGTAGTAACACTGGACACCCCATCATGTGGCTGACTTCTGACTTCCACAGCACGATAATCAAAGCATATCAATAAGTATCAATGTACATCCTTCTCCGTCGTTCATTGCATTCTCATTTCACTCGTCTATTCATCATGTACTGTAATTAGTAAATAACTGTCAGCATCTATGACCACAACACAAGGATTTGGGCACTGACAAATGTGCTATTTTGAAGAATAAAACCGTCCTGATATGACCTTTGATGTTGCTAGGACGTATGGCAACAACAAACAAGCTAGCAAGCAAGCAAGAATAAAATATTTACCCACCCTAAAATATATAATTCCAATTATTAATAAAGTTGGGGTATATAGACAAGTGATACGCGTCGAAGGAGGAAGAGGAGGCCGAGGTGGAAGAAACAACATGTATTACATAATAAAATGCGAGCCACAGGGTAAGCAGGAACAATATCAAGAGTAATGGAAGACAAGAGAACAATGCTATGAACAATGAACAATGAGAGAACAAAAGCTATGACTACGAGGCACAGATCTAAGTTAATCAGGGTAATGAGCCCCGGATGGTAAGAGAGTTCATTGGGGCAGGGGGGGTAATGTCAGGAAGGGGGGGGGGGAGGAGCCCCGAAGAGCCCTCCACCCTAGGAAGGGAAGATAGAGAAGGGAAAGGAGAGTAGGGGTGGGTGGAAAATGAGCAGCAGGACAGGGTCACAGAAGGAGAGATGGAGGCGGAGTGGCTGGAGGCAGAGACGGGCCTGGTTATAAGTGGCCGGTGTCATGGTATACAACCCCTGCCTGATCGCAGCCCCTGTCGTGGCTTCTGCGCATGCGCAGAGGTTGTAAACAAGCTCAGCTCGGCTGCAGAACCACTACACACTGCCAGTGTCTATTAAAGATTAATAGAAATGCACAACCCTAACCATATAAATTTAATATAATCTGTTCGTTGGATATGTTTTCTATATATGTTCCAGGGGGTTTGTTTCTAGGTGGTGTATAGTTTCATAGATATTTCACTTTTTCTGTATGAAGATTGCACTGACACTCAGAATATCCCAACTTTCACTATTTAGTCTATTATCTCTGTTTTTAATACTTTCAGCATAAATTGCTCTTAGGTTACATTAAATACTTCAGATCTTCCTCTTCAATCGCGCATTAAGATATTTTTAATCGATCCACTGAAAGTTTTTAAATTTATTTTACAAAAATAAATGCTTAGTCAACTGTCTTCACGGCAGGGGCTGCGATCGGGCCGGGGTTTTATACCATGACACCGGACCCCACGGCGGGGGCGGAGGGGGGGGGGGGGGGAAGGGGTGACGTAACTGCCAACCGTCGCGCGGGGGAGGGGGGGGGGGTCCTCCTCCTCCGCCGCAAATCAAACGCAATGCAAGCATTACCAGTCATTACGACCAATGTAAGTTTTTACTTTGATTTGTCTGGGGATTGATCACCGGACCATCGGAACTGGAAACGAAAGTTTTACCCGCTCAGCCATTCTATCCAGCCGTGCTGTGAATAAGTTTGATCGAATCGGCCACGTCTCAAAATAAGACAAACTATAGATAATCATCTACCGACGACACTGGTGACTATTTCGAATTATATTCTGTGACTATATGACATGCACTATTACAATCGAAACGCTACAAGAACCAGACAGAAATTTGGAAGAAATAGTTATTTTCATCGGATACTCGTGAACATATATATTTGTTCAAGTCATGCCAGGCCCTTTAACAAATATATATTATTACAGAAACTATATTCTACACAACAAGAAACATTCTGAACTATGGAAGTGACCATATATTCATCCCATATACGTGAATATCCAGACTAAGTGAGGTCAGATTAGCCCAGCTTTAACATGTCCTAATGTAGAAAAGTACATTCTAACAAACAAGGAACATAGAGAAGCTGTGATTCAATAATATCTTCATCGCATATCAATGAGTATACATAAGTACTCAAGTCATGCTAGCCCTTCTTTAAGACTCGGCATTTATCGGTAAACATGATTATTTCCGTCTTGTATACATCCGGTGTGCATCTATAGCTAACCACCCACTTCTACCACCCCCTTCCCAACCAGCACCTCCCTCCCACCCCCTCTGGCGCACACCCAGCTCCCCAGACCCCCTAAAACACACCCGACTGCGCCGTTTGAATCCACCAGGGGGCGCCTGCTCACTGCTGATATTATTCCTGGAGGACACTGATTGTTTTTGTGTCTTTGTGCGTTTGCCTGTGGCTGTGGCTGTGGCTGTGGCTGTGGCTGTGCCTGTGGTTGTGGCTGTCCTCACCCCCACCCACCTTCTCTTTGGTGCACCCAGTGTGAGCTGCTCCCTTTGATTAAGAGCATTGACCCCAGCACTACCATCCAGCTGTACACCTACACACCCACACACCCACACACCCACACATACACACCCACACACCCACACACCCACACACCCACACACCCACACCCATACGCGCACACCCCACCACTAGCAGCCCACCCATACACACCCAAAAACACACACACACACCCCAGTATCACCATACCACCATACCCCGGCACCCACCCACATACACACACCCCAACACCATCACCCCACGCATACACGAGCCCACACCCACCAACCACCACGCGTACCCCACCACCAGAATGTTACGCACACCAACCACTAACACCCACCCACCACACACACACACCCAAGCAAAACCATTCCTCCTCACACACACACCATATTCACAACCATCCCACAACACCCACACCCACATCCATATAAACCGCACCACCCCACCCACATCCACATCTACATCCACACCAATATCCCCAATCCCACATTGAAGTCCACCCACCACCACACTCACATCCACATAAACCCCACTACCACACATCCATCCACATCAACTCCTTCACCACACCCACATCCACTCCAGCAACACTACCCCACCCACAACCCACACACACACCGTTCAAACTCACCATAGCACCACCACCACACCCACATTCACCCTACCCACCACCACACCTACATCCACCACCTCCACATTCACCCCACATCCACTCCACATCTAACCTGCCACACCACACCTACCCAAACATTAACTAGCACCACTCGTACATCAACACCCACCCACCACCACACACAGCCACCACCACATCTACATCCAACCTCACATCCACCCAAACATCCACTATCACCACTAGTACATCAACACCCACCCACCACCACACAGCCACCACCACATCTACATCCAACCCCACATCCACCCAAACATCCACTAGCACCACTCGTACATCGACACCCACCCACCACCACACACAGCCACCACCATATCTACATCCAACGCCACATCCACCCAAACATCCACTCTCACCACTAGTACATCAACACCCACCCACCACCACACAACCACCACCACATCTACATCCAAACCCACATCCACCCAAACATCCACTAGCACCACTAGTACATCAACACCCACCCACCACCACACACAGCCACCACCACATCTACATCCAAACCCACATCCACCCAAACATTCACTAGCACCACTAGTACATCAACACCCACCCACCACCACACAACCACCACCACATCTACATCCAACCCCACATCCACCCAAACATTCACTAGCACCACTAGTACATCGACACCCACCCACCACCACACAGCCACCACCACATCTACATCCAACCCCACATCCACCCAAACATCCACTAGCACCACTAGTACATCAACACCCACCCACCACCACACACAGCCACCACCACATCTACATCCAACCCCACATCCACCCAAACATCCACTAGCACCACTCGTTCATCGACATCCACCCACCACCACACTCAGCCACCACCACATCTACATCCAAACCCACATCCACCCAAACATCCACTAGCACCACTAGTACATCGACACCCACCCACCACCACACAGCCACCACCACATCTACATCCAAACCCACATCCACCCAAACATCCACTAGCACCACTCGTACATCAACACCCACCCACCACCACACTCAGCCACCACCACATCTACATCCAACCCCACATCCAGCCTCTCGCCACCCCACATCCTCAACTACCCCCCCACATGGGATTCATCCTCCACGACACGGACATGAACACCTTTCCACATCCCCGACCCACACTCCACACTCACTCCCCACCCCAAATACCACACTCACATCCACTCCTTCACCACTCAACCTCTTCACACCCACATCCCACAGTTGCTCTCCACACCTACTCCTCCACGCACACATCCATCCCACACTTACCCCACATCCACCTCATCACTGTATCACCCCACTGCATCACCCCTCCTTGAGGCCGGGGAGGGTTGGATGGAGGGGGGGGGGAGGGGGATGGAAGGGGAGTGAGGGAAGGGGAGTGCGGAGGAGGGAGGGGGAAGGGTGGTGAGGCTGGGAGGAGGGAGGGTCAGAGGGTCAGAGGGTGAAGGAGTGGGGGAGGGCAGGGAAATGAGGGAGGGCAGGGCAGAGGGAGGTGGGGACCAGGCAGAAGGCACAACATCGGCCAAATCCAAATGACAGGCAATCTCTCTTTTTTTATTTTAAAATCACCCTCTCGCCTTGTATGTGTTTACATGTGAAACACCAGCCAGCAGCCGGGCTGATCAAACCCATCACAAGATGGCACTGCAAAATTTACATTACCATGGGAGAGATAGGGAGTGAGCTGTCTTAGTGTTATAGGGTCTTTGCCCACATCCACCATACATCTAACCCTACTGCCACACCCATACCCACAACGATACATCGCCGGACGCAGTGGCTGAATCGGTAGAGCACAGTCTTGGCGTTTGGAAGGTGGGCAGTTCGAATCCCAGTCAAGTCAAACCAATGACTTATCAAATTGATTCTTGTCGCTACCTAGCCTGACGCTTAGCATTACTAAGATAGCACAAGGGCTGGTTAGCACAGTATGAGGATATTGGGTGTTGGCACTGGTCACCTGGTCTCCCAGTGGTGCAGCACTATAAAATTGTCATGAGTGTGCACTGTCTCAATTCGGTACCCATCCTGATATGACCTTATGTCTTGCTAGGACATAAAACACTAAGAAACATCCACACATCTCCAGCCCAACCTTCCACCTCCCCACACCACCCCTTACCTCTCCCCACACCCCTCCCCCTCCAACCACCATCCACACTGCCTATTTCTTAGTGATGCCTTCCTATTCTACAACCATATCCGCAGACCAGAGATAAACCCCGCTGGGTTGGCTTGGTGTTTTTTTGCGCATGTCCCTGTGCAATACTGCCACTTCCTGTTGCAGAATCTTGGTGCCATTTTTATCACAGGGTTATTGGTCCCCTGTGACATTCTAAAGTTCTCCGAGAAGGTTTTGGAAGACCTCGATTTTATCCACTCGTTCTCAGCTTGACGAGCTGATCCTGATTCAAGGCGGTGGATGATCTGTGTGTGGGGTTCTTTTGTTCTGTGTGCTTACAATTTTTTTAATTTGTGATTTGTTGATAAATTAGTGTATTGCTGATGCTTGGTATATAATATTTGAAATTGCATAATCGTTTGCTTTTAAATTTCTGCTATTTTTATTATATTTTTGCAGATAAATAAAGTAGTTTGATAATTATAATCGACTTTAAAGCTGCATAGTCCGATGAAAACATCAAATTTTCAAAACAAAATCAATTATCGAGATTTGATTCTACATATGTAACTTAGATACCAGTACACTGATTAAGCATGTGTGGCCACAAAGAAGGGAAGAGTGAGGCAATTTATTAGAATCTGTTACTGCGGAAGCCGATGGTGTCAGAGTTTTGATGTGCTTGCCAAACTTAATTTGGCATATTTGCACTTCAAATATCTAAAAGGTTAGCCATTTAAAATAAAAGTTACTTCAAACTAAAGTAAGGTAGAGTATAACGATAAAGCTAATATATTTATCGCAGAAATTGACAGAAATTAAAAACCATCGGACTATGCAACTTTAAAGTTCCTTCAAAAAGAAGTAGAGTGGATTGACCGAATATATTTAAAAGATCCAATTATGCAAGTTTAAATGACACTTGGAACAGATTATGTCTAGTGATATGATTGCAATAGCCAATGAAATGCTCAGTTTGATAAACTGATGTCAGACTCGGAAGTCATATATATGCACTTTGTTTTGCTTCTACTTCATTGTTTATTTAATTTGTTTGTTTAGCGAGCCCCCAGCACAAAATGTGCTCATTGGCTATTGGGGGGGGGGGGGTCATTGCTTATTTAAATGTAAATCCTTACTAATTAAAATGGTTGGCATTTGAAAGATAAAGTCATCTACAAACCGTTTGATCGTTCTGATATAAAGATGTTAAAGTAATTTCATAGAAGCTTTATTGCTCTATTGTGGGGAAGATAACATCAATTAATAAACACCTTACTGCTTTAATCTGAAGATAATGTCATTTAATAAATACTTTGCTGCTCTAAAATAGAAGATAAAATCTTTTAATAAACACTTTACTGCTCTATTACAGGGAAGATAAAACCATTTAATGAACCACGTAATACACCTCATTTAATAAATACTTTACTGCTGTCATATGGAGAAGATAAAATCATTGATTAAACACTTGACTGATCTAATATAGAGAAGATAAAATCATTTAATAAACATTTTACTGCTGTCATATGGAGAAGATAAAATCATTTAATAAATACTTGACTGATCTAATATAGGGAGGATAAAATCTTTCAATGAACACTTGACTGATCTAATATAGGGAAGATCAAATCATTTAATAAACACTTTACTGCTGTCATATGGAGAAGATAAAGTCATTTAATAAACACTTGACTGGTCCAAAATAGAGAAGATAAAATCATTTAATAAACACTTGACTGATCTAATATAGGGAAGCTAAACTCATTTAATAAACACTTCATTGCTGTCATATGGAGATGATAAGATCATTTAATAAACACTTGACTGATCTAATATAGGGAAGATAAAATCATTTAATAAACACTTCAGTGATCTAATATAGGGAAGATCAACTCATTTAATAAACACTTCATTGCTGTCATATGGAGATGATGAGATCATTTAATAAACACTTGACTGACCTAATATAGGGAAAATAAAATCATTTATTAAACACTTGACTGACCTATTATTGTAGACGATAAAGTCATGTAACAAACACCTTACTGCTGTAATATGGAAACGATTAAAACATTTTATAAACACTTTGCGACTCTAATGTGGGGAAGAGAAAGTCATTAATAAACAATTTACTTTTCTGATATGGGGGAATATAAAATTATTTAATACAAGATTTACTTCACTAAAATTATACGAAGATACAACAATTAAATACATGTTTTATTGCTTTAATATGGGAAGATAAGCCATCTCATGAATTCTAATATGAAGATAATGTCATTTGAAAAAAACCGTTATTGTCCTGATAATGGGGAAGATAAAGTCATTTAATGAATGCTTCATCACTCGAAATCACGCGAAAATGAAGTCAGCAAATGCTGCAAATTGTGTATTCAACAGTTATTGTATACCTTATTCTATATATACCCAAAGACCCTATAATACTAAGACGGCTCACTCCCTATCTCTCCCATGGTAATGTGGTGGGTTTGATCAGCCCAGCTGCTGGTTGGTGTTTCACATGTAAACACATACAATTATATTATACATGAGATAGGTAAGCATGAATACACATCAGTATGAAATTGCTAAGAACAAATACACATCATCATCAGCATCATCATCAGCATCACCATCATCACACATCTTTCACATTCATATATACATTCATACATATAATATAGCACCTGTTTAACCAAGAGAACAGCCAGTGCACCAAGTGTTGGGTTTGATCACTTTGATTACCCAGTACAGGCTGAGTGAGCCGTCTTAGTATTATAGCATCTTTGATATACCTTTTGAGTAAATAACCCTGAATTGAAATATAGCTGGAAGACCAGTGCTTCGGCACTGACAAAAGACTTATTCAGAATTTAAAAAAAAAATGAATGCTCTATCACTGGTGTTAGAGCTACTCGGACCTCAAACCCCATATCGGACAGTGCGCCTCCCTCTGTATGTAGTCCTCCATTGAAGCTGAATGTGGCAGCAGCAGTGGGAATGTAATTACAGTAAAGAGCCACCCTCCGAAACTGTAAAACTAAATTAAGTACCAACTTCTGTCGACCTTGACCCCGGTCGTAGTTCTGGCTTTGTCGCTGACTGAAAGCAGGGGGTGGCGCCCCCTCTCGACGGACACCAAAGACTCTCCTCCCCCTCCCCCTCCCCTCCCCCCTCTCCCTACTCCGCTCTCCCTCCCGCTTCCCCTCCGTCTCCCCTCCTCCTCCCTCTCCCCCTGTCCATCCCCACCTGTCCTCCCCTGCCCTACCCATTCCCTCTTCACCCTCCCCTCCCCACTTTCCCTCTCCCTCCCTCTCTACCCTCCCCATCCCGTCCCTTTCTCCTCCCTCTCCCATCTCCACTTCTCCTCTCTCTCCCTCTCCACCTTGCCCTTACCTACCCCTCCCCACCCCTACCCCTCCCCCTCTCTCCCATCCAAATAAACCCCCTCCCCCCTGGCCTCTCCACCCTCCTCTCTCATCCCTGTCCACACTCCCCTCCTCCCCTTCCCTCTTCCCCCCCTCTCCCTCCCTCTCCTCTCCCCCTCCCCTCTCTCCCCCTCTCCTGCTCCCCACTTCCCTTCCGCCTCCCTCTCCACCCGCCCACTGCCCCATCCCCTGCCCATCCCCTTCCTCCCTCCCCCCACAGTTTCCTCCCTCCCTCCGTTTCCACCCTATCCCTTCCCCTCCCCACCTCATCCCCCTCTTCCTCGCCTCCCTCTCCACCTCCTCTTGCCTAGTCCACCTCCCCCTCCCAGTTCCCTTCTCCCCTCCCCCTCCTCCTCCCCCCTCCCCCTCCACCCCCACCCCCTCCCTTCCTCCTCCACCTTCACCCTCCCCCCTTTTCCCATTGATTCCCTACCCGCGTTGAACACCACCGGGCGGAGCATTTATCGGTCCGCCAACTCACCAGGGTGCGCCACTCCATTCTCTGCGTTGGGGGCGGAGGACGGGGATGTGTCTGGCCAGGGGGGGGGGGGGGTGGAGTGCCTTTTCAATGCGATACAATATTTCTAAATCAATCCCTGGTGGTAAAAATTCACTTTAGTACCAGGTGAATAAATAGACCTATCAACCATTCCCCCTCTCCTTCTCCAGTCACTTCCGGTTGGCAGTAGTATACTGAATGGCTGATTATGAGGAGGTAAGACTCTTTTGGCTTTTTTTTGTGTGTGAATAGTTTTTTTTTCTGAATATGTGTCTTGTTTTCAGTGCCAAGGCACTGACCGGACATGCAATATGACAGATCGAAGTTCTTTTCACCTCTTTTATGCATATACCATGATCTAATAGGTATAAGATTGGCATAGTTAAATATGTCATTAAATTAAAATATATATATAATTTTACATATATGATGTAATAATACTACAATGTCTAGCATATATATATATCTCATGCTAATTCATATATATATATATGTCTCTAAATTATATATATATTTCTAACAAATATTAATATATGATTCATTGCTGATGGTTTAACACTAAATCAAGGACCATATAATACCCCTGTCACACTACAACGTAATGAGCAAACGTGAGCCTAATGTGGTGATCTTTCGTCATTACGTTGATGTACGTTGGATTACGTTATTATGATGTCATAATGACATTAGACTGACATCGAGCTACGTCACATTACGTTGTGTTACGTCGAGTTACGTCAAGGTTTTGGACATGTTCAAAACTTTTGACATAGTTCAAATGTAAGGGTTTACATCAGCCGTACATTCTGTACACGTTCGGTGAACGTCAATGACGTTAAACCCATGTTATTAAAACGTTAGTCACTACATTCAACTACGTTGCACTACGTTGCACTACATTGACCCACATTAAACCCGGTGGAAATGTCCACGCGGCATAATGGGAATGTCAGGATAACATCAGGATAACATCAGGATAATGTCAGGAGAATGTCAGGAGAATGTCAGGAAAACGTACGTTCAACGTAGTTCAATGCTTCGCCATCAGGTAACGTAGTTCTGGCGATGGAATAACGTTCATAACGTTCCGTGAACATAATGAAGTTGACCTCTCTCGTTGAATGACGGTATCACTACGCTTTACCAATGTTACGCTCTCGTCCACTACGCTGCATCCACGTTCAACTTGTGCCCAAATTTCATACTATGCCGAGAAGTTCAACGTTCTTCACATTCTCCCTACGTTGACGTCGTTACTTAGTAGTGTGACAGGGCCATTAACAGTGAAAAGCTAGTGACCTCCATATTCTGTTAGTCTTCTTAGTGATATTCATATGCATACATTGAAATTTACACGAAACTCACAAATGGTCAGATCCAAGTCAAATAACAACAAAAACCATATCTGATGCAATGTTGAAGTGGTTGGACTTGTGTCAAATGAGAGCAAAATGCAAGTCACAAAAAGTTGCCAAAATTACAAGAGGCGATATAGCCCAGTTGTTTTTGGAGGGCTTGCATGTTATTTGAATTAAAACAGTGTTGATGCAAAACAATCAATTCTACGCACTCTTATTTTAAACGGCTAAATTTTGAGATATTTGAAATGTAAATATGTCAAATTAGTTTTGGGAAGCATGCTAAATCTCTGACACCATATACCTCTTCAGAAACAGTTTCTATTAATTCGGCTTAATATTCCCTTCTATATGACAGTAAATGCTTAATAAGGGCATATGTATCTAAGTTAAATATACAGAATAAAATTTATATAATTGTTTTGGTTTGTAAATTTGATGCTTCATCCGACTATGCAACTTTAAGTATGTGTTACTCTCAACTGTCTTCTGGTTACAGAAAGAGAGGGCGCCCTCATCTCCGGTTCAAGGATACCATCAAGAGAAACCTGAAGCTGAGAGACATTAAAACCAACTCATGGACATCACTCTCACAGCAGAGAGCTAAATGGAGAGCAACAGTCAAGTAATGAAAGCAGTCTTTGTCGCATCACGACCGACAGCATGATGATGATGCTATATAGAAGGGTATTCTAAGTTAATAAAATGGAAATTCTTACTGCTGAAACATATGGGGTCAGAGTTGTGAGAAGCATGCCAACATTAATCATGCATGTTCACACTTCAAATATCTCCTAAGTTAGTAATTACAGAAGCAGAGTTACTCTGACTGAAGATATTCACTTATTGAGTCTTTCTAGATGATGTGCCTGTCAGAGCGTGACATAGAATCGGGAATTTCTTAGTGGATTTAAAAAGAAACGTATTATAGAAAATGATTGTTGTCATGCTGAGGCATTGAAATTCTGCAGACTTTGCAGGATTTTAATGGGAAAGGCCCCAGTGAGAAAGGATCAATCTTAAGATGGGGCGCGGTGGCCGAATTGATAGTCTGTGGCCCTCACATGTGGGTGATCAGGAGTTCAGTTCCCAGTCGAGTCAAACCAATAACTTATAAAAGTGATAATTGTCACTTCCTAGCCTGTCGCTCGTCATTAATAGGATAGGGCAAGGATTGGTTTGTTCAGTGTCAGGATGATGTGACTGAGTGGGATATCAGGTCATGGTGCCAGCAGCCTGATTTCCCATAACATCACCATGAGTGTGCACTGTTACAAGTCGGTACCCGTCCCAACATTACCTTAAATGTTGCTAGGACATAAAACTCCAACAACCAACCAACCAGGCCTGCTATTAACCGCTGGCTTTGGTTGGGGTCCGTGGGAACAGTGTGCCATGATGAGTCGTGGCAGCTTCTCGTTCCGTGGGAATATCTGTCTCCCAGCCATGAGCACGATGGTTTGCTAATAATTCATTGGTCGAAATCTCAGCGCGATTTATTTTTGTTAAATGAAGTAGATTTGTTTTTACTGAAATATTATCATCGAATATGGAGCGCGATTTTTTTTTTAATGAAGTCGATTATTTTTACTCAAATATGATCATCGACAAATATATCATTAACAAATCAATTGATTGATTGATTTATTAATTGATGGTGATGAAAATCTAATGGAAAATTAGTGAAGGTTTTTCTTGTTCTAAAATGAATATAACTAGTGCGACTGTAAACTATTAATGCTGCAGGACCACTATTCTATGTGAGCATTCACGATAGCCTCATATTGAAGTTGATCATTTTTAGGGAGAACTACCAACAGGTCTACAAGAATGTCACAGTGTTAATCAGCAAACTATTAAATATAGCTATTAATATAATAATAATAATAATAATAATAATAATGATAATACTAATAAAACAGTGGGTGCAGTGGGTGGAAAGGAGGTCGAGTGGGGGTGGCGGTCGAGTGCGGGTGGAGTGTGGGTGGGGGTCGGGGGAGTGGAAGTGTGGGGGTGAGGGGTTGGAGGGGGTGGAGTGGGGTGGGAGTGGAGTTCGGGGGGAGTGGGGGTGCAGTGGGTGCAGTGGTTGCAGTGCGGGTGGAGTGGGGATGCTGGTGGGGTGCGGGTGGAGCGGGGGGTGGGGTGGGAGGGGGGTGGGGGGAAGTGGGAGTGGGAGTGGAGAGGGGTGGATTGGAGTGGAGTGGGAAGGTGAGGGTGTGATCGTGAAGTGGGGTGGTGGAGGTGGGGGTGGAGGGGGGGGGGGAGGGGGGGGGGGGGGGGGGGGTGGAGTGGTGTGGAGTGGGGGGTGGCTGGTGGTGGGGGAGTGGAGTTGGGGTGGGGTGGAGTGGGGTGGAGTGGGGTGGGGGGAGGGGGGAGTAGGAGTCGTGTGGGTGTGGGTAGGGGTGGGGTGTGGGTGGGTGGAGGTGGTGGTGGTGGGAGTGGGGTGGAGTGGGGTGGATGTGGAGTGGGGGTGGAGTGGGGGGAGTGGGTGTGTGTGTGGGGGGGGGGGGGGGTGCAGTGTGTGGACTGAGGGTCGAATGACGAATGGGGGTCGAGTGCGGTGGGGGTTGGAGGGGTGGAGCGTGGGGGTGAGGGGTGGAGTGGGGTTGGTGATGGGGTGGAGTTTGGGTGGGGGTGGCGTGCGGGTGGGGTGGGGGGTGGCGTGGAGTTGTGTGAGTGGGTGAGTGGGGGGTGGTGGGGGGAATGGGGGGGGGAGTGGGAGTGGGGAGGTGAGGGTGTGGAGTAGGGTGGTGGAGTGGGGGTGGGGTGGGGGAGTGGATTGGGGATGGGGTGGGGTGGAGTGGGGTGGAGTGGGGGTGGAGTGGGGTGGAGTCGGGTGGGGGTGGAGTGGGGTGGAGTGCGGTGGGTGTGGAGTGGGGGTGGAGTGGGGGTGGAGTGGGGTGGGGGTGGAGTGGGGGTGGAGTGGGGGTGGAGTGGGGTGGAGGTGGAGTGGGGTGGAGTGGGGTGAAGTGGGGGTGGGCGTGGAGTGGGGGGGGATGCCCGGCCCACCCAGCGGCCCTATTAGGGCGCCGCCTACCGGGCTGACGGGGCGGGACGCGGTCACCGACACCGATCGTCCCGATAGAGGGCGCCTGAGAGGCTTCCGGGGTGAACCGGGGAGAAGGGGAGGAGGGTGGGGAGGGAGATGAGGGAGGGGAAGTGGGATGGAGGGGAGGTGTGTGGGGGGAAGTGGGGAGCGGTGGGGAATGCTGGTGGAGGTGAGGAGGGGAAGTGGGGGAGGTAGGGATGATGGTGGAGTAGGAGTGAGGTGGGCGGAGGTTCGAAGAGGTGTGGAGGTTGGGGAGGTGGAGGATGGTTGGAGGGGGGGAGGCAGGTGGAGGTATGAGATAGGGGGAGGGGAGGTGGGGAATGGTGGAGGAGCGTTGGGGAGGTGGGGGAGTGGTAAGGTGGCGGAGGTGGGCAGGTGAAGGAGGTGATGGGGAGGTGGGGAGGTGGGTGACGGTGGGGGGAGTGTGGAGGAGGTGGAGGATGAGGTGGGGATGTTAGGAGGTGGGATGTTAGGATGGTGGGAGGTGGGGAAGGTGGAGGACGGCTGGAGGGGGGTGGGGAGAGGAGGAAGTGGTGAGTGGAGTGAGGTGGGGAGGTGGAGGAGGTGGAGGAGAGGTGGGGAGGTGGAGGAGGTGGGAGGTGGTGGAGGTGGGGGAGGTGGAGGAGGTGGGGAGGTGGAGGAGGTGGGGGAGGTGGAGGAGGTGGATGAGAGGTGGATGGGGAGGTGGAGGAGGTGGGGAGGTGGAGGAGATTGGGGGAGGTGGGAGGTGGTGGGAAGGTGCGGATGGTGGGGAGGTGGAGGAGGTGGGGAGGTGGAGGAGGTGGGGAGGTGGAGGAGGTGGGGGAGGTTGGGCGATCATATCGTCCTTCCCTTTCAATTGCGTTTGACATGAGCATATAGATTATGCATCCATCCGTAATTGTGTTGGGATTATTTTCAGTAGGCAAACACTTGGACAGAGTGTTCGATGATCAGGGTGCTTGGCCAAGGTGGGGGGGGGGGGGGGGGGGGGGGGTGGGGGGGGCGGTAGGACTGTTTGAACTGAGCTATATTACCGTGGCCATCTTTTTATAAAGAACAGAATTAGTGAAGCTTGAGCCGATTTATTAAATTCTGTTAATGAAATCCAAACCGCACTTCAAACTGAATCCCGACAGTAAGATAACATTAATTTCTTTTATTAATATTTATTTTAGATCTTATCTCTGCAATTTTGTTAAGGAAATCCAAACCGCACTTTAGATTGAATCCTAACAGTGAGATTTACTATCTATTTTAGATCCTATTTTTTTCTTGAAGATTTGTACTGCCTATCATGGATAAGTCTGGATAGACTTGTTTCCACCATTAGACAGTTGGTCGATAGAAAGCCCGAGCCTACACTTTTACTGACCTAATGGATTTTTAACCTCCTACACCACATTGATATGGTATGAGAGCAACTGGCCTTTGATGACACTGTAAGTTATACACATCAGTGGAAATCCAAATTGGCAGAGGTGATGGCATGGGGAATCGAACCACCGACCTTCAGATTAGGAGTCCGACCTGGAAAAAAGTCAGACACTCTATCCACTCTTCCACAGGGAACACATCTTTAGTGTTTACAAACTATATTTGCGTGCTAATCCCTATTATCTTCAAGCCTCCGCTACTTAAATTAAAATTACCCATCTTAATTGATATTTTAATTTAAATATTCTCACCTACACTAATTTAAATAAATAACCGATGCTTCTTCTCAATCCATGATTGGTTGAGGCTTTTAAAACGGTATAACCACACCATATCGCACATCATTATTACAGTGTAAGTGACGTCACTGGATTCCCCGCCTCCTCTTTTTTTCATTCTATTTTTAGAGCGGGGAATGCCGGGGTTGGGAGATAGCAATGGTGCATGACAACCGCTAGGCTGATAAGAGTAATCTCAGTGTGTGGCCGGGTTGCAAACCGGAAGCTGTGGAGTCGAAGACATTGGAGTACTTTAAATTTAAACCACGCCTCAGTTCCTTTAAGTCTCACGCACCCTACACGATAATCTTCCTTGGCATTCATTTTTAATCGGGGATCGAACATTTCAGTCAAAGATGGTTAAATGAGCGAAGGGCGCTGATTGGCTGTCTTTGAAGGGGCTGGAAAAACTGTGTGTGTGTCTGTTTGTTTGTTTGATGGGGTTTTATCTACCAGCAACATCTAAGGTCATACCGGGATAGGCATCGACTTGTGATAGTGCGAAATCATGACTTCTTTATAGTGTTGCCTCATTGGAAGACCGTGCTGCTAGCACAATGACCCAATAACCCACCCAATCACATTCAGCCATATCACTGTAGGCTGGTTAAACTTAATTTGTCCTCAATCACCGAATAACAAAACAGTATTCAAATCAAATTGTCGTGTAGAGTGAAGCGGGCTTTATATCTTATGATGTAGGATGCAAAGAGTGGATGGAGGGCGGTTAGGGATCATTGGCCTAAACATGTGTTCTGGGTGATGTGGTTTCATCACAACTACTTTGAAACCAAATCCTTGTTTAATTGACAGATCATCGACCAACCTGCACCGCCTAGGTGCACAAGATTTTCTCATGTTGTTATCTGTAAGCATTGTCAACCACATGTGGTCTAAAGGCTGAGTCAGATACACGTTAGTGGATGTAGTTGAATGTAGTGGAGGCTAACGTAGTTCAACATACTGCAACGTACGGCATCCATACTTCTCTGTGATGAGAACATGATAAGAATGTGTGTGGACCGTGAGTTCCGATTTTAAGCTTTGGACATGTTCAAAAGAGAGGTACGTTTGAGGCAGACATAGCCTCCATGATGATAACATACTCTAGCATACTCTAGCATACTCTAGCATACTCTAGCATACTCTAGCATACTCTAGCATACTCTAGTGTACTCTAGCATACTCTAGCATACTTATACCTGACACACAGACCCCACATGAAGCACTCTTAGAGGAGATTCCACTTTTTACACTCGACCCAGCAACATCTATCCCAAAGACACTGAGCTGTGTGCAACAACCATTGGACTCTGGTTCAATGGGCTGTAGGCACTGATTCTGATATGCACCAGCAAGAGTCATTAGGATCTGTGTGGGCAGTTGGTAAGGAGTGAGGGTGATAGGTCGCCAGTAGGTGAACAGGAGTTGATGCCAATAAAGCACAACCTCCTCGCTGTCAATCTTGCACGACTTGTCTTCCTTTCTTCCTTCTGAGTTGTTGAGGACAGGTGGGGACTGACAGACAGTTGTCAGAACACACCTGTGGAGCATAGTAATGATTGGGGTTCAGACGGCCGAGTCCCGACATATTACAATACCATTTAACTATTGATATTGTCGTGGGGTTGATGAAAATGGGAAATATTGTGTCCAGAGCAGGATTCGAAGCCACACATCTTACCTTTTCGGGGCTAGATACCTACTTGGTATATCACCCTCACTTCCTCCTACCTAGTTCCGGACGAGATGGACGAGTGGACACAGTGTCTGCTTCCCGTGCAAAAGGTTGGGCGTTTCCATCCCAACAGTGTCAATCCAAATGACCTAACAATAGTGATAGCCTGACGCTCGGCATTATTAGGCTAGGGTAATGATAGATTGTTTCAGTGTCGGGATAATGTGATTGACTGGAATGTCGGGTCATGGTGCCAGTTACTCAAGTGGACCAGCACTATAAAGAGTGTAAGCATGACGTCATATGGGGACCAGACGGGATGTCCTAATGAGTTGAGCCTCTATCTCCCGCCATGATAAAACTGCAGCAACCAACCAAGCGTCAGATATGGCGCGGCGGCGGGGAGGAGGACGGAGGGGGGGGGGGGGCGAGCGGTACTTTAGCGGAAGTGTTAGGCATGACAAGGTTACGTATTATAAACAAAACAACAGCAATATCTCGGATACTTTTGAAAGTACATAGCACCCCCTCGAACATCAACCAAATAACTTCAAATAAAGGAATAAATTGAAAAACCATTAAAAGAGTAGGCCAGAGAATTTAGGGAAATGTATATATATGTGAAGTAGGCAAGACTACTCGACCGATGGAAATGCGGGCAGGACTGACTAGCCCGCATTCTGAGATGCGGGCTACTCACCAGGCTCGCATTTGCCACCATTTGCGGGGCCGGGTTCCCTGCTGTAAAGCATAGCTAGTATACGTCAATTGTGACTATCCTAGCAACGGGAGGAGGTCGGGCGTTCGGACCCAGACCCATCGGACGTGGTTTGGTATGTTCCGATGTTTTAGCTGAGATTTCGGATTTTATTGTGGAAATTCAAAACTTATTTAACTTAATTATTTGGGAGGGAATTTACCTATTCATATATGTTCTATTGCTAAACCATATTGTTAGTATAGGGTAAGAATAAAGCAGTGAGCTCCTAAGAAGTGATTGGAACGTTCCTTGCATTCTTTACTATTCTCCAGACTTATATTATTAACCGCTATGGTCAACTTCATATTGCTATTTGATTGCTCTATAAATTTATTTAATTAAGGGCCTTCCACCCCATGGTCTGTATGGAGTTGAACTTCCTACCTCTGATATTAACCACATTGCTAGCCAAGGGTCAAGCTAGCAGGAAGGCAGACAACCGGCAGCGGTAGGCACAAGACATTCACATGGAAACAATTATTTATTAACACGTAGGCTCGCCTTAAGCGGGGGTGGAATAGCCCGACGGTTAAATATATATGTATAGAAGGCCTGTTGCTACGCCAATATTTCAGCAAGGCAATTTAAATCGAATAGTGTGACTTGGCGTAATTGTCTTGCCTTATAGTTATAATCGATATCTGACATAGTTGATGAGTTGATGGTTGATGAGTTGATACACTACTGTTGATGAGATAAGATATGGAAGTGTGACTATGATTGCCACCCCCTAGAATGGTGATGGTGGTGGTGGTGGGGGGGGGGGGGGGGTTACCGGTTATATTCCTGCCTGTACACCTATAATGAATCTCTATGAACTAGCAGAGACACTATAAGGTTTATATACCTAACTAACACATTACTGTATGGTACAAGTGCAATTCCAATGACTAGAAAACACTCATGTGTCATTCAAAACAACACTATGCAATAAGGGAAGTGTGTATTTAGACACATTTAATGTGGACAGTTGTTTTATACTTCATATACTAACAATGGGTCAGAAAGAAGAAATTGAGTTGGCGTTAACGGATATGTTTGTCTATATATAATAACGCTATGCCTTATGTTGATCGAAGCTGCTATTGTTATCCAAAACAATAAACCTTTTCCAATGAGCAGGTGCAATGAGCTTCTAGCAACATCTAAGGTCATATCAGGACGGATGACAGTCTCAGTATGCACAACTGAGATTTTTTTTATTAATAACATTAACCGAAATCGATCACAGAGGATTAAGCTTTCTTACAGGGAGATCGATTGCAGCTAATCGGATTTAGACCAGTCGGCTTTGATTAACTGCCGATTCCACTTCTCTCAGGTCAACCCACTTCTGCGCTGGGGATGGGGTTATCAATCACTGTCTAGTTCAGCTCTTTGTGCACCTTATCTATTGCTGTATGGTTGGAAGTGGGGGGACCTTCCCCATGATCAATAGTTGGTTGGTTGTTGGCGTTTTACGCCCTGGCAACATTTAAGGTCATATCAGGACGGGTACCGACGTGTGACAATGGGCACTCATGGTGACTTTATAGTGTTGCCCCACTGGAAGACCAGGCCACCAGCATGATGACCTAATATCCCACTCAGCCACATTATCCTGACACTGAATCAACCAGTCCTTGCCCTATCCTATTAATGCCAAGCTGCTCTGCGAGATGTCTGTGAGCTGTTCGGTGAGCTGTTCGGTGAGCTGCTCTGTGAGTTGCCTTGTGAGCTGCTCAGTAATTTGCTATGTGAGTTGCTCTTTGAACTGCTATGTGAGTTGCTCTGTGAGCTGCTCGGTGAGTTGCTCTGTGAGTGGTTATGTTGACTGCTCTGTGTGCTGCTATGTGAGCTGCTCTGTGAGTTGCTCTGTGAGCTGTTATATTAGCTGCTCTTTGAGTTGCTCTGTGAGTTGCTCGGTGAGACGCACAGTGAGCTGCTCATTGAGCCGCTCTTTGAGCTACTATGTGTCCTGCTATGTGTGCTGCTATATTAGAATATTCCGATAAAACTCATTGGTGTGGAATGTTAACTGGTCTATAAGGGATTACAAATGGTCTATGAAGGTAAATGATGTATATGGCCAGGGGCATTAATGTATTATGTGGTGGTGGTGATCCTTTACTTATATTAGATAGTCATTGTGTATTCTATAGATAGTGTGAGAGGGGCACTGTTGTTAGTGTGGAAGGAGCTCAAGAGCTCTATTCGCAAGCCCCTCCCTCCAACTGTTATTCACGGATCACCACACACACAGACACAACAGGGCAGGTGAGGCCAAAGCAGCCAAGGCATGGTGGTGGTGGGTAGATCACAGTTGTCATGGTGATAGTAGAATGCTTACTGTTGATTGGTGGACCTAGGAATGCTTACTGTTCATTGGAGGGCATGGTCAGGTGATATGCCATATCAAGTCCAGAAACCACTATATAATAATAAACCTGAGGGTGCAAGCTCTCTGTCTTCCTGCACACTTTATACTCTGCCTTTCTTCTACTTGCCTGTAGTGATTTCCTATTAGCCTGCCTACACAACTACAGCTACCAGACGACGACTGTACAAGATGTTCTGTGAACTACTATGTCAGTTGCTCTGTGGGTTGCTCTGTGAGCTTCTCTGTGAGCTTCTGTGTTAGATGTTCTGCGAATTGTTCTGTTAGCACCTCTGTTAGCTGCTATGTGTGCCTTTCTGCGAGCTGTTCTGTGAGCTGCTCTGTGAGTTGCTCTGTTAGCTGCTCTGTGGGCTGCTCGGTGAGCTGCTATGTGAGCTGCTCTGTCAGTTGCTCTGTGAACTGTTCGATTAGCTGTTCGGTGAGTTGCTCTGTGAGTTGCTCTGTTAGCTGTTGTGTGAGCTGCTCTGTGAACTGCTCTGATTTGCTCAGTAAGTTGCTCAGTGAGTTGCTTCGTGAGCTGCTCTGATTTGCTCTGTGAGTTGATTTCATTGGTGAGATGGTCGGTGAGTTGATCGGTGAGCTGATGTGATTTGTTCTGTGAGTTGCTCTGTGAGTTGCTCAGTGAGTTCTTGGTAAGCTGCTCAGTGAGTTGATCGGTGAGCTGCTCTGATTTGCGCACTGACTTGCTCGGTGAGCTGCTCAGTGAGTTACTCAGTGACCTGCTTGATTAGCTGTTCGGTGAGTTGCTCTGTGAGTTGCTCTGTTAGCTGCTGTGTGAGCTGATCTGTGAGTTGATCGGTGAGCTGCTCCGAGTTGATCGGTGAGCTGCTCGGTGAGTTGATCGGTGAGTTGATCTGATTTGCTCTGTGAGTTGCTCTGTGAGTTGTTCAGTGAGCTGCTCGGTGAGCTGCTCTGTGAGTTGCTCGGTGAGCTGCTCTGATTTGCTTAATGAGCTGCCCTGTGAGTTGCTCGGTGAGCTGCTCTGATTTGCTTACTGAGCTGCCATCTGAGTTGCTTGGTGAGCTTCTCTGATTTGCTCAGCGTGTTGCTCGGCGAGTTGCACTGTGAGTTGCTCTGTGAGCTGCTCGGCGAGCTCCTGTTGAGTGGCTCAGTGAGTTGCGAGCTTCTCGGGGAGTTGCTTGGTGAGTTGCTCGCTTAACTGATCAGTGAGTTGCTCTGTTAGATGTTCAGTGAGCTCCTCCATGAGATGTTCGGTGGGCTGCTCTGATTTGCTCTGTGAGTTGCTCTGTGAGTTGCTCTGTGAGTTGCGCAGTGAGGTGTTGTGTTTGCTGCTCTGTGATTTGTTCGGTGAGTTGCTCGGTGAGCTGCCCTGATTTGCTCTGAGTTGCTCTGTGAGGTGCTCGGTTTGCTGCTTGATGAGTTGATCCATGAGCTGCTCTGATTTGGTCTGTGAGTTGCTCAGTGAGTTGCTCGGTGATAGCTGCTCTGATTTGGTCTGTGAGTTGCTCTGTGAGTTGATCGGTCAGCTGATCGGTTAATTGCTCAGTGAGTTGATCTGTGTGATGATTGGTGAGGAACTGCTCTGATTTGCTCTGGAGTCGCTCTTTGAGTTGCTCTGTGAGCTGCTTGCTGAGGTGCTCGGTGAGTTGCTCTGTGAGTTGCTCGGTTAGCTGTTCAGTGAGGTGATTGGCGAGTTTCTTGGTGAGCTGCTCGGTGAGTTGCTCTGTTATATGTTATGGGAGCTGCTCCATGAGTTGTTCGGTGAGCTGCTCTGATTTCCTCTGTGAGCTGTTCTGTTTCCTGCTCAGTGAATTGCTTGGTAAGTTGCTCAGTGAGATGCTCGGTGAGTTGCTCTGTTAGTTGCTCTGGGAGTTGAATGGTCACCTGCTCAGTGAGGTGCTCGGTCAGTTGCTCGGGTAGCTGCTCTGATTTGCTCTGTGAGTTGCTCTTTTAGTTGCATGGTCAGTTGCTCTGTGACTTGCTCGGTTAGCTGCTCGGTTGGTCGCTGATTTGCTCGGTGAGTTGCTCTGATTTGCTCGGTGAGTTGCACGGTGAGCTGTTCTGTTTGCTGCTCAGTGAGTTGCTCGGTGAGCTGCTCTGATTTGTTCTGTGAGTTGCTCTGTGATTTGCTCTGTTAGCTGCTCGGTTGGTCGCTGATTTGCTCGGTGAGTTGCTCTGATTTGCTCGGTGAGTTGCCCGGTGAGCTGTTCTGTTTGCTGCTCAGTGAGTTGCTCTGATTTGTTCTGTGAGTTGCTCTGTGATTTGCTCTGTTAGCTGCGTGAGTTGCTCAGTTAGCTGTTCAGTGAGGTGATTGGCGAGCTTCTCGGTGAGTTGCTTGGTGGGCTGCTCGGTCGGTTGCTCTGTTAAATGATCTGTGAGCTGCTCCATGAGTTGCTTGGTGAGCTGCTCTGATCTGGTCTGTCAGTTGATTGGAGAGCTGCTCTGATTTGCTCAGTGAGTTGGTCTTTGAGTTGCTCAGTTAGCTGCTAACCGATCAAATCAGGGAGGTGAGCTGCTCGGTAAGTTGCTTAGTGAGTTGCTCAGTGAGTTGCTCGGTGAGCTGCTCTGTTAGATGTTCTGTGAGTTGTTTGGTGAGCTGTTCTGATTTGCTCAGTGAGTTGCTCTGTGAGTTGTTGTGTTAGTTGCTGTGTGAGTTGATTGGTCAGATGCTCGGTGAGTTGCTCGATGATTTGCTCGGTTAGCTGCTCGGTTATCTGCTTGGTGAGTTGCTATGTTGGATGTTCTGTGAGCTCCTCTGGGGGTTGTTCGTGGAACTGCTCTGATTTGCTCGGTGAGTTGCTCGGTGAGTTGCTCGGTGAGTTGCTCGGTGAGTTGATTCGTGAGTTGATCGGTGAGCTGCTGTGATTTGCTCTGTGAGTTGTCTGTGAGCTGCTCAGTGAGTGGCTCAGTGAGTTGCTCGGTTAGCTGCTCGGTGAGGTGATTGGCGAGCTTCTGGGTGAGTTGCTTGGTGAGTTGCTCGATGAGTTGCTCGGTTAGCTGCTCGGTTATCTGCTCGGTGAGGGGCTCTGTTGGATGTTCTGTTAGCTGCTCTGTGAGTTGTTCATGGAGCTGCTCTGATTTGCTGCTAACAGATCAACTCAGCGAAGTGAGCTGCTCGGTGAGTTGTTCAGTGAGTTGCTCAGTGAGTTGCTCGGTGAGCTGCTCTGATTTGCTGTGTTAGTTGCTGTGCGAGTTGATTGGTCATCTGCTCCATAAGCTGCTCGGTGAGTTGCTCGGTTAGCTGCTCGCTGGGTTGCTCGGTGAGTTGCTCGGTGAGCTGGTCTGATATGCTCGGTGAGTTGCTCGGTGAGTTGCTCTGTGAGTTGATTGGTGATTTGCTTGGTGAGTTGGTATTTGAGTTGCTCAGTGAGCTGCTCGGTAAGACGCTCAGTGACTATTAAAGCCTCAAAACGAGCTGTCACTAATATTAATAAATGCCATCAACCCAGTCAAAGACAGTGGATCCCATTCGCTAAGAACTCACACCCACCCTTACAAAATTGGGTCGAACAAGTGGTCGCAAAATCACTTTGCTATTGTAGTAAGTAGTCCAGACCATACGGTGGGAGCAAGGACTGCTCCGTCACCGTCGCAGTTTACAGCGATAGGTGGCGGTATGGTATCCTTCGGGCGAGAGAGAAAACGTATATTAACAAAACGTGGTATCAGTCTGACCAGTCTGATATTAGTTTTATCAGACCAGGCTAGCCATCGGGTATTGTAATGGATATAACACTGGACTGGGCTACGGGATGATCATCCCCGGGGCGACCATCCCGAACCCAGCGGGTCGCAGGTGGCGGATAGCGACATGGCCTTTAAATATGGTTAGCTGTGAAATAAGGTGGGCTTGCCCAGTCGAATAAACAGCCCCGGAACAACTGGCGATGATCCTAACAGGACGAGGAGTGGGCAACTGGTTGGCACTGGTGTCCTCATTGAAATACCTCATGTGTCCCATAACAGGTACATCATGCGAGCAAGAGCCGTGTTATAAGCTCAAGCCCCTTGTGCTCCCAAGGTAGATCCTTTGATCAGGAGCTAAGGGTGAGGTAACTCTAACAGAAAACCTCGAGTGCTGAAGTCGGAGGTAGCAGGCCGCAAGGCGCACCCTAACAAACCATGGTACCACGCATACACAGCCATATGACACTTGGAGACAAATTCAACTGGGCTCCAAGTGTAATTGAAGGCGAACGAAAAGAAGAAGATAACACTGGAGAATGTGGTGTCAACACAATTTAGAGATTCAATATATATATATTTATATATATATAAATATATATACATATAAATATATATATATGCAGGCTGCATAAGAACATATGCGAATATAAATTGACTGAAGTTCCTAAATATATGCTATGTGTTATGTGTTATTTCTGATGCCACTGGTTGCACCTCCTCTCCGCGTTCAAACTCACTGATTAAAACCTCATTTGGCACCATGTAAGTCACATATATATATGTGTGTATTTTTACATTTAAATACAGATGTATATGGTATATATATATGTTAATGATCAATAATAACATTAAATGTAAATGTAAATAAAGGCACTCTTCCAACGCAGTTCCACGCATAACGAGTGCACAACTGAGAACGCCTGCATTAGTTGGAGATTTAATGAAATGCATAACATGTAAACATCCCAACACATAAATCCATTATACAATATTTATATTCATCCATGTAGCATCTAGTGTATACAATCACTCTGTGATAGTTCCAATGTTCACCAACCCATCCGATGCATTAGCTGTGGAATATAAGGAAGCAGCGATCAGCTCCTCTGGGGCTACTTCTAGCCATGAAAATAAATCAGCAGCCACCGCCATTTAGAGGGGACATTTACATATACATTGGACGCCAATGAGAGTGTCACTTTTCTAAGTACATTTATGAAAAGTCTTTATATCTATGGGCTGCTCGGTGCCACGGTTCATTGACAATCCCTCATTGGAGGTGCCTTATCAAGTACACTTTAAACTACAAGGGAAATAAGTTGTATTTAATGAATGGGAACTTGGTTTATATTACAATACATTACATTACTGCTGTGCTTAGAAAAATAATATATATCGGTTGTTGCCAAACACCGTGGTTCATAGACATAGTGAGTGTCGCTGTGCTTGCTCTCAGGTTGCAATATGGCAACAGAGCTTTGTAAATAATTTCATATTTAAAAAAGAAAGGTGCCGAGTAGTTGGTTTCTATAGAATCGCACAAGTCATATATCTGATTGGAGAATTTAAGTTATGTTTGTTTAAGAACAGATGACACATCAATAGGAAACGAATATGTAGTGTAATTGTCCAAATATAAATATTGTGTAATATGGCAGGGACAGAACATGAGCCGAATGGAAAATATGCAGTATATTTTAATAAAAATAATATATGGGTCGTTCTCAGAAACGGTGTACCACTTTTGTGACATGGAAACGAAAAGTGAAAACATTTCGAATAATAGCAGAAAACATTCCAAATAATAGCCAAATCCATATTTGTATGAAGGTTTATATGTTGTGCATGTCAGAGTTGAAATTTCTTTTTCACTTTTTGATTTTTGGTACAGTTTCTGAGAATGACCCATATATGAAACTATGAAACATTGCAGATTTTAGTCAATCGGTTATCACATAATGTTACTTCATGCGTTTGGGGATATAAGTGTCGTGAATATCAAAACTGGCCAGCTCATTTGAATATTGACATAGTTATACCTCCTTAGTATCGAAAACCCATATAATAATAACGAAGTAAACTTCCATATTCAAACACGATAGGTATAAATATGTATGGTTGCTTTGGTAATTTTAGCTCATTCAATATGTGGTGACCTTGTGTATTGTACATATTAGTCATAACATGCGTAATTCACAGGGCCGAGGCGGGGCCAACACGAACGGCTATGGTGGCGCCATCTACAGGGAAACGTAGCGGCCGTCCACCACCTCCATGGCCACAATGGCTCCACCCTCCCGACAGTCAAATTTCCCGCCGAAACGGTCACGTGACCACACCACACAACCGCCTAACCACCCAACACAAGAACACCTATACCCTCACAGTTGACGGGTAGGGTTGAGGATTCGAGCCCCGCCCACCTGACCTTGACATTGTGAACCTTGAACCTTGACCTTGAACTTTGACCTTGACCATTGACCATGATGACCTTTTATGATCTTGAACTTGAACTAATTGATCGGTGTTACATAATGCTCATTTGGCCTTAACCCCTTCTCTCCATCATGCTCTGAATAAAAACAACTATACCCACACATTCTCTCCACCTTTCATGAATTGTGTGTACGTGAACAAGTACACATACAGAGCAGCTGCACCTTAATGTCACTACAGTAACACAGATGTTGCCAGGACGTAAAACTCCAACAAACAACCAAGCATTAACACAGCTTCCGGCTGTGAATTGAGTTCCTCTGATGATTAGTGTCATTTAATTATGTCAACCAGAAAGATAAACTAGCTTGCCAGTGATTTATATAATTGAATTAAGGAAAGGATTCTGGCTTATGTTGTTTAAATCCAATATATTATTCTGCAACGCAGAGTTCAATGTGGATGGGTAAGCATTGCAAAGGGAAAATGTGTCTATGATGGTAATAATATTATCGATAGTAATAGCAATGAATAGTGATAGCAATAGCAGTAATATGAGCAGCAGTAGTAGCAGCAGCAACAACAACGATGATAACGACAACAATAATAATGACATTGTTTTGTTCACAACCCCCCAGCACAACGGGTCAAATGAGCGGGTGGGGCTCATTTGCTGTCATTGCTGGGGGTGCAGAGAACAGGGAAGCAGCCCCTCCCACCTGCCACTCACACCGAGCCATCCCACTGGCCAACCCCAGAAACCCCTCAACCAATCAACTTCAACCTCTAAACAACCCCCACAATCCCCCCGGTGAGCCCGGCACAGCCACTCGCACTCGGCCCACCGTAGCAGTAACAATATTATTGACAATAATAATAACAATAATGAAAAGAATAATACCAGGCAAACAACAATAATAACAACAATAATAACGATGACAAACATAATAATAACAATACTAACAAATTAAATAACAGAAATAATAACAATACCAATAGTAGTAGCAACAATGATAACAAGTAGAACAACGATGACAATGACAACAATAGAAACAATGGCTATAATAACTGTAATAACTACATAGCTGTAACAACTATAATAACTATAATGTAATTATGATAACCATAATAACTATGTTAACTATCATAACAATAATAATAATAATATTAACAGTGATAATTGGGCATGTTGGCGAGGCTAACATGTATAATTTGCAAACGAGGCTGTGCTATTTCTATCTTCCTTGCTTTCCGTTTCCCTCTATCAAGTCACTCTACCTCAGTGACTCTGACTTCTCACCTCATCCAGCTGAACATGTGACGATTCCACACAACGGGTCCTAGTCACCCACTTGATTAGCCTGCTTCAGGTGCCGAATTGTCATTTACTTGATTAAACCTTTCAAAGTTACTTCCTTTCCATCTCTTGTTCTTTGCTGATTGAAGCGAATTATAGTAATTATAATAATGATGGTAATAACAAATAATATGTGCACTCCAGACTATGACAAGTTTTCGCTGCTAAGCCTTTGATGTATGACATTCTCACTATTGTCCCATCAGATATCACCAACTTCGTGAGCGCATTTCTGTTTTCTCATGTAGTTCAATTATTCAGTGCTGAGAAGGAACTGAAGATCATGCTGAGGACAGTAATCTCTGCACTACAGTTGAGTGCATTAGGTGCACACTGGAATGTGCCATTGGGCCACATCCCAGTGTGCCAGCGAGTGAGCTCAGAGTACAGTTCACTGCAATAAGGAGCTCTCAACGCTAAGTAGCACAAACCTTTTTCAGTTGTTTTTTTCACTGCAATAGGGAGCTCTGAAAGGAAAGTAGCACAAACCTTCTTTAGTTTGTTTTTTTTTACTGCAAAAGGGAGCTCTGAACGTAAAGTAGCACAAACCTTCTTTGGGTTCTTTTTTACTGCAATAGGGAGCTCCGAATGCAAAGCAGCACAAACCTTCTTTAGTTTTTTTTTTACTGCAATAGGGAGCTTTGAACGCAAAGTAGCGCAAACCTTCTTTAGTTTGTTTGTTTACTGCAATAGGGAACTCTGAACGTAGAATAGCACAAACCTTCCTTGGGTTCTTTTTTTTACTGTATTAGGGAGCTCTGAACACAAAGTAGCACAAACCATCTTTATTTGTTTTTACTGCAATAGGGAGCTCTGAACGCAAAGCAGCATAAACCTTCTTTAGTTTTTTTTTTTACTGCAATAGGGAGCCCTGAACGTAAAATAGCACAAACCTTCTTGGGGTTCTTTTTTACTGTAATAGGGAGCTCTGAACACAAAGTAGCACAAACCTTCTTTATTTGTTTTTACTGCAATAGGGAGCTCTGAATGCAAAGCAGCATAAACCTTCTTTAGTTGTTTTTTTACTGCAATAGGGAGCTCTGAATGCAAAGTAACACAAACCTTCTTTAGGTTTGTTTTTTTACTGCAATAGGGAGCTCTGAATGCAAAGTAACACAAACCGTCTTTGATTTTGTTCTTTTACTGCAATAGAGAGCTCTGAACACAAAGCAGCCTAAACCTTCTTTAGTTGTTTTTTTACTGCAAAAGGGAGCTCTGAACGCAAAGTAACGCAACCCTTCTTTGGTTTTGTTTTTGTACTCTAATAGGGAGCTTTCAAAGCAAAGTAACACAACCCTTCTTTGGTTTTGTTTATATACTGCAATAGGGAGCTCTTAAAGCAAAGTAGCACAAACCTTCCTTTGTTTTTGTTCACTGCAATCGGGAGATCTGAACGCAAAGTAGCACAAACCTTACTCTGATTAATAGTGGATTTGAAATTCTATAACTAGGCCCTATAACCCATGTAATTCCACGTATCCCTTCCTTCCTGTATGGTTAAAGTAGGAGTAATATTGCAGTTATTTTGTGAGTATGGAGTATATTTATAGTAGCAATACATATGGCCAGAAGATCAGTGCCTCGCCACTGAAAAAAGAAATATATATTCTGAGAAATCAATATTTCCCAAACAAAATAAAAATAGAAATAAAAGAGCATGTGATAGAATACATCACCATTCCAGGCGCGTGGTGCATCGTGGGATACATAGAAGAAAAACAAACCCACGAGAAACACATGGCACATGCTAATACACTGGGTGCAGCTATGAAATGTGCTAGTTTCAGCTCATCTCAGCTCTTGTTTGAAACATAGGATGCCAACCAAAAAAATATATATAATAAATTAAGATATTAATCTTTTATCCAGCATTGCATTTACATCAATATACTCAGCACATCTTATGCCATGTGCATTTAGATTTAGACAAATCTGGGCACTCAGACTAGTGTTAGAGCCATTGCCAGAGTCAGTTTTACTTATTTTATTCATCTTTTTATTTATATCCTATGGTTAATGGCATATGTAGAACAAGAAGATGAGTAGGGTTAATCAGATATTGGTTATATATTTCTCTGAAACAAGTGTATGTTGACACATTTGGCATTTTAATATTTAGAACAAGAATTAATAATGGTGATGTGGATATCAAAGTGTCTGATTGTTTTGTGTGGAATTGTATGCTTCTTAGCTCAAAATGTTTATTAACTATGGCTAGTTTTGTCTTAGCTATATTCATCAGATCATTATATTGCATGTGTGCATACATCTTTATGCCAAATTGTTATGTATTTCTATTCATTTTGAGTAATATCAAAAGTTTTGCCCTCTGCGTATTGGCAAACTCAATGGCCAGACGGAACGGTGATCTCGTCCATTAAAACCTGATCAAAACAAAGCTATAATTCATGAGTTAACTGGAAGACGGAACAGATGAAACCGATTATGTGATTATTAAGTAGGGAAGTGTATGAGCTGTGATTAATGAATTCAGAAGTTACAGAACTTAATATTCCAGCTCGAGAAAATACTTACAGCTTCACATGCACCCCGAAAAAAAGACCGGCCCCACTCCTTTGGCCACAACTATTAATCTCCAGCGAGGTTTTGTGTCATTGACAAGGAGTATTAAGCACCCTTTATGGGACATGGTGTTGTAAAATCAGTACCCGCACAGTATACCTAGTGGTGAGGGAGTTGTGCGTTTGATGGCGGTGGCCACCAGTAGATACGACCACAGCACACTGGACATGAATGATTCATAAGACCGTTTGACCACCACTGCTGAACTAGTAGCTCCCCACGCAGACTATGTGCCAGTAGTATTTGTAAGTACAAGTGCATTCCATTGGCAACAATACAGCACAAGCAGAGTGTGCACATTTCCAAATATAAACCATTTCATGGCCAAAGCTATCATTGCGGTCATTATGTTGTCGACCTCTTTAGCACCTTTATATGTTTGCTCTAAGAATACATCATTTACATATATTTTTAACAGTAGGCTACACCTACTACCCATTACAAACCAACTAAGCTATCAAGAGTTATCTAGTCCGATGATATATTCTACAACAAGGCATTCCATGTTCTGTGTTGTTTACCAAATCCGCCATCGTGGGTTTCTTTTTCGAATCGGCATAAGTACTGAAATGTAATTAAATATATTTTAAAAATCAAACATAATATTATATTTTAAATAAATATGAAAGGTTTAGTTTTTGTCCGATGTACTGTATACAGAATAGATTCCAATTTCTGTTGCTCAGTTTACACTCTAATAGTAATACTGGGTCTCAAATCCACTTAAACTAAGATGGTCAGACTTGTCGACCAATCAAACGAGTTCTTATGACACAATCATGCCCGTGTTTGTATTTCTAATCAAGAATCCAAGCTCAAGTTCACACTTGAGTTGTTTTCTTATTGTAACCATCTTTTTCTTATTTGTCTAGGTTCATATCGAGGCCAATGGCTGTGATTTATGCTCTAGGTATAGCATGTTATATATATTATAGTTGCACATCAAGTGTTGGGAAAATGTGATGATTTGTATACAATAATCAGTGAACAACAGCTGTGCTCTATCCTCTAGGTATAACACATTGTAAAATTTTCCGATATAATACATGAGGACCGATGTGAAATTACTATAATAAATTACAAACTGTCTATATAATGATAAAAGGAAATATATAAAAACCAAAGGCATATGAGGGATGTGTGGAGTTGATAAACTATTACTCATTAGGTATAGAAATTGTACAGTGGAATGGTCTTTGGAGGAGTGTCACTTCCTAGATATACTCTTTGGAAGAGTCACCTCACATACCCCCTCCCCCCATGGTGTTATTTATGGATCATTGGCCACTACAAGGCACTGTAGCCAGCATAACAAGGTCTTGGAAACAGCAGATTGTACTCTGATTGGTGGATTGAACCATGTAACCACTGCCATCTTGGATTCTAGAAAACCTATATAAAGTAATAAATGAAGGAGTCTCACTCTCCTACTTTCACTCTTCACCTATTTTCCTTCATTACCTGTATTGCTTTCATTTGGCTTGTCCACACCACCCACACCACCAGCCGGCGACTTTACAAAATGGCGACCACGACTTGTGAAACTACCGGGATTTGAACCTACACGACATTGGTTAGTAGTGACTGTATTGAGTGTATTTGATACTTTCGGTGTGTTTCGGTAGCATTTTTCTATTTATTTGTCATATGATACTATAAAGCTTATATTTCTTAATTAAATTGTTAGTTGACTGATAGTTATTTGAACGCACGTGGTGTTATTTGAACGCACGTGGTGTTTCATTTTTTATGTTAGGGCTTGAACTACAATTTTTTTTAGAGAAACTATATTATATATGTAGTGTTTTTATTTCATTTAATTAGATATGCTATTCTAAATTCTAAATTCTTGAGGATAATTTAAAAAAGGACTTTTCTATTGACGGTGACTGGTGGGTAGTTGGAGTGGATAAGTTAGTTTTCTTCTATTGATTCTCCAATCTTTTTACTTTCTACAGGGGCTAAATTAAACTAAATTACTTTGTCGATGAATTTCCGATGAAAGTGTCTATTCTTAAGGGAAACATTAGTCTTTGACGTCGGTATTACTGTAATATTACTGTATTATCGCTTGTCTGAAGCCTCGTGTCGCCACTAGAATTGTTTTCATTTTCAGACTACTTTCGGTAATTTTGTTTAACCCTGAAGTATATCAGAGCGTATTAATATACGGGAGAGACTTTTCACTTTTCTGCTACTGCACAGGTAACTCTATCGGTTGGATTCAATTCTTAATAACTTCTACCGCGCTTTACACAACACACTAAATTTCCCATATAACCCGCTACAAGGAGGATATCAATAGCGTGAAAATATTTGACTGGTGGTAAGTTCTATATTTGTATTAAATACACTTACACTACACACTCACAATGCCTGTAACACGGTTAAAGGAGGATTCTTTATGTGAACAATTTGGGTTGTGGTTTGAGAGTCAGGTAGACATGGGTATTTTGAGTGAAGACTGTGATAAATTGGAAGCATGGACTAAGTTTATGGCTATCATTGGCCACTATATATTGTATCATAGTGGCACCTCATGTGGTGGGAAGATGTGATGACGATATGAGGGACTTGTATACAACGATCAGTGAACAATGACCATACTATGTCCTCTATGGATAACACGTTAAATATTGTACCATAGTAGCACCTCAGGTGGTGGGAAGATGTGATGACGATATGAGGGACTTGTATACAACGATCAGTGAACAATGACCATACTATGTCCTCTATGGATAACACGTTATATCCTGTATCATAGTGGCACCTCAGGTGATGGGAAGAGGCGATGACGATATGAGGGACTTGTATACAACGATCAGTGAACAATGACCATAACAC
The DNA here is from genome assembly GCA_030323885.1 of Branchipolynoe longqiensis. Lineage (NCBI taxonomy): Eukaryota > Metazoa > Annelida > Polychaeta > Phyllodocida > Polynoidae > Branchipolynoe > Branchipolynoe longqiensis. The sequence continues at coordinate 76,567,938 of CM059196.1, forward strand.
GTTATATCCTGTATCATAGTGGCACCTCAGATAGTGGGCAGATGTGATCATACAAGAGTTGCTGAGTGAAGAGGTAGTGTTTTATGGTGGAGGAAAATTCAGTTTGGGTTGATGGGAAAGTTTAGGGGAGGAGACTGTGCTTAGTGAATGTGAAACTACTGAATAGTCTCTACAGTTGGTGTGATCTAAAGAATTCTTATTCCAAAGGAGCACTGAAAATGTTCCCAGCAGCAATGAGATGAGCGACATTCATCAACCAATCAGGCATTCATTTCAGTGCACATGATCTAATATCAATGAAAAGCGCCTCATTAGCACACATTATTCAGGGGTTATGCGGACGATGCGCATACCAGTGTCTCTATTAGTATTACCCAGTCTGTTGGAGTTGAACTTGACACCTTCTGTACACTATATTACTATTCTATGTAACCAAAGACCCTATAACACTAAGACGGTTCACTCAGCCTGTACTGTGTAATCAACAGAACAGCCAGCGCACCAGGTGGTGGGTTTGATCATTTTGATAGTGTTATAATGGGTTGTGCGAATGGTGTGTGTGCTTGAGCATGTGTGTGTGTGTGCATGTGTGTTTGTGTGTGCGTGTGCATGTGCATGGGTCAGTGTGCTGGAAGAAGGATGCTGGGGGAATGTGTGTATGGTGGCGGTGGTGGGTGGGTTCTATAGCAACATGCAACCAGTGGGAACCTCCGGCTCCCCTCCCCCACCCCTCGGTTACATCAAGGAGGGGGTCATGAGGTGTGATGTGAGAGTGCCGACCGAGGTGGGTGAGGAGGGGGAGTGGGAGAGGGAGTGTGGGGAAGGAAGCGGGGAAGGGAGGGGCTGGGAGGTGTGGTGTGAGAGAGCCGAGTGAGGTGAGTGAGGAGGGGAGGTGGAGGGGAGGTGGAGAGGAAGGGAGAAGAAGGAGGCAGAAGGGGGAGGAAGGCAGAGGAAGGGAAGGAAGGGAGAGGGAAGTGTGGGGTGAGAGCGCTGGGTAAAGTGGATGAGGAGGGAGGGGGAAGGGTGCGGATGGGAGGGAGGAGGGGAAGGGCCGAGAGGCCGGGGGAGGGTTGGACGGAGGGGGGAGGGGAGGGATGGAAGGGGTTTGAGGGAAGGGGAGGAATGGGGAAGGGGAAGGGCGGTGAGGCTGGGAGGAGGGAGGGGAGGAGGGAGCAGAGGGCGGGAGGGGGAAGGGAGGGTGAGAGAGCGGGGGAGGGTGGGGGAGGGCGGGGGAATGAGGAAGGGCAGGGCAGAGGGAGTTGAGGACCATGTAGCATCGGCATCCAAATGACAGGCAATCTCTCTTATTTTATTTTAAACTCACATTCTCGCCTTGTATGTGTTTACATGTGAAACACCAGCCAGCAGCCGGGCTGATCAAACCCACCACAAGATGGCACTGCAAAATTGACATTACCCTGGGAGAGATAGGGAGTGAGCCGTCTTAGTGTTATAGGGTCTTTGATGTAACCCAGTCACCATTTAATCCCCAACAAAGATAACAAAACTAAGATGCTATGAATGTGTGGCCGAACTGATAAGAGCAGAGGCTGGCTTCCCCTTGAGAAGGTGGTGGATTTGAAGCTTGGTCGAGTCAAACCAACGACTTACAAAATTCATACTTGTCGCTACATAGACTGGCGCTTGGCATCACTAGGATAAGGCAAGGACTAGTTAGCTCAGTGTCAGGATAATGTGATATCAGGTCATTGACAGTTACTTCAAAAGTGAGATTGATGTGTAAGTTCATTTGATAAATAGACAAAGAAATAGTCGCTGTGTTCTGTAAAGTTCAAATTACATAGTCCGATGGTTTTTAGTGTTTGCCATATTTTTTTGATAAATATAGTTGGTTGATTTTTATGATGTACCTTAACTTAGGTATAAGTAACCTTTATTACAACGATAAATATGAAATGTATGGAAAACTGTAATTAATCCTGCAGCATTGTAGCTGTGACATGGCTGCTAACCAACCAACCAACTCATTCAACCTCTCATTCTTGTTCTGTTTTGATATATATATATAAATATATGCATATATATATGTATATATATATGTATATATGTAGGGTATGCAGGTATTGCAATACCTCAGGTAGTTTGATGCCCCTGCCCTGCAGAGTTGTAAACCACTGCCTTGTGGTACAGGTTCTTGACAGAACCGAAGGCTAAGGGAGCAAACCCTAAACAGAAAACCATTTCACTGTGGCAGCATTAAGGACGGTTGATGTATGGAACTCCCAACATCTCCCAACCATTGCAGGGACAAATAGTTTTGGGCCTGTCTTGACATGTTCTTGCCGGTGTGAAACCTCTATTTTCCCCCTGAGAGAGTGCCGCTGGTAACTTGCAAATGCCAGCAGCACTTCAACACTTTTGCAGGCAGCTTTCATGAAATGTAGGACATCACTCTCACAGCAGAGAGCTAAATGGAGAGCGGCAGTCAAGTAATGAAAGCAGTCTTTGTCGCATCACGACCGACAGCATGATGATGATGATGATATATATATGACAAGCTCTTTATACATATGAAGAGCTCTTTTCCAAAGCCTGATCTACAAGCTTGCCCTTGGCATTACAACCTCAATTTTTTTTGCTTGGCGCTTATCACGTTTTGGAAAAGAGCTCTTCATTGAATGCGTTAAGGCCAGGCGCAGCTGGCATACAGTGCACAGGGCCACGCACAGGGGGCGCCACCGTGGTCTATGTCATAATAACAGGGTCAGCTAGATAGGATAAGTGCTAACTATTACATAGGGAACTGAAGATCGGTAGTGTCCTTGTTTAGATTCCCATAATGGATTATAGAGCACATATATGTGCATTGATTCCAATGCTCCAATTCATGGGGAGTCAATGCAGGAAATTGCTTGCTTGGTTTATAACATGGGGCAGCGACCTGGGAGCTGGACAAAGCACGCCCAATCTGAGACAATCCATATCTGCTGGAGGAAAGATTGGAGAGGACAAGAGGGGGCTGGAGGAGGAGGGGGAAATTGGGTTAGGTTTGGCCGGAACTCTCTGTCCATGCCAGCGCGACTCACTGTAGAGACCAAGGTGCAATCACTGCAGATGATATGGGAAGATATCAGAAGTTCTCCCAGGGGAATATTTTTCCCTTATTTATTACAGTATTTCATTCTGTTTACAAGCTGCAATAATGCTGAGAAACTAGTAGAAGTTGTCCAACGGGAATATTTCCCCTTATTTATTATCGTATACAATTCTGCTTACAATCTTCAGTGATACTGAGGAAAGCAGAAGTTGTCTAAGGGAAATATTTCCCTATATTTATTATAGTATGCCGTTCTGCTTATTATCTGCAGTGATATTGAGGATATCAGGAGAAGTTCTCTAAAGGGAATATTGCCCCCTATTTATTATAGTATACCATTCTCGTTACAATCTGCAGTGATACTGAAAACATCTGCAGTCATCTCAGGGAAATATTTCTCCCTTTTTTTAACTCTAGTATACCATTCTGTTTATAAGCTTCAGTAATATTGAGAAAACCAGAAGAAGTTGTCGCAATAGAATATTTCCCATTATTTATTATAGTATATCACTTTTGTTTACAAGTTCTAGTGATACTGAGAAAATCAAAAGAAGTTCTCCCAGAGAAATATTTCCCCCTTTTTAATTTGATTATAGTATACCATCTTGCTTACAAGCTGTGACTGAGTCAGAGGGCAGCCATCTTGGAACAGAGTGTAAAGACATGTGAGATATAAAGTATATCCAAACCTAATCCAACTTAATCTAGTTGATATTGGTGCGATCTTCATTACAAATTTGGCGATGAGGACGGGATGATCTGAGCTAACCATCTTATGGCCATTTATTGGGAAATTAACCTGCATTAAAGTAACATTCAAGAAAAATAAGTGAATCAGTTTACACATTAAGGAAGGGCCACTGCAGGGCAACCAAAATCAACGATCACAGCAAGTACCCATTACAAACATTGTTTAGCAGTGTATACCTGGTACTCAGGGCAACATGGCTATCCATTATCTTTTAACATGCAATGTTATATTAAAACATCATAATGACATTAACAAACGTCTCTAGAACGTTATATCATAACATTATATAACGTTTTTTACTCCATACAAAATAACGTTTATATGACATTCTTTAAGAACGTTATTCTGACATTCTATAATGTTATTCTGACGTCACTATAACGTTTTATTGTTAGCTGGGGCGGTAATGTTGAGAAAACCGAGGAAACATAAATAAGACATTTCAGCCTCTTATGTCTGGCATGCAGAATCTGATTACCGCAGCGATCCTTCATGTTTCCTTCCATTTGAATCGCTTGATCATTGCTGTCTTGGGGTGATCCATAATGACTGTCAACTTGTGACAGCTGTGCGGACAGGGGCAGGTCAGAAGGTGACAGCAAAGGATAGTGTCAGTGACAGAGCCTGAGGATGCATAGAGGTGGAACTGGGGTGGATGCGAGTATTTCTTTTTTTTAACTGAATTTTATTCAAATGGATGAAATTTCTTTTTTGTTGTTGGTATATTAGTTGATTAAGTCAAGGAAATTTCAATCATGGGCGATTGGTGTTCCTCATTCCACTGCTCTTGCCCTATCCTAGTAATACCGAGCGCCAGGCTAGGCAGTGACAAGTATACATTTTTAAGTCATTGACTTGACTCGAACAGGGTTCGAACCCGCGAGTACCATTTATCCGTAACATAACACATGGTCTTCAGACCATGAGTGGTACAGTTATTTCCACAAAGTTATACATGGTTTTTAAAGAGTAATTCAAATAAACAAGTACAAATATATGAGGTGCAATATTTTTAGATTATGACCATTTACTAGTAAGGGTGTGAAGTATGACTGGGACAAGGGGGGTTATCTTGCTGTAATACTGCTATCACTGATGGCTTATATACTTACTTATCCACCACTGAATTGCTATGGCATCACGGTGTCTACATCACCTCGTATTCCCAGGAGGCCACTCGTCTAAGTACTACCGAGGCCCCACGTTGCTTAACCCTCTATTTTAGTTGTTATCTTTGTTTGTTTTTTGTTATTGAGGTTTTACATTCAGGCATCATCTAAGGTAATATCATGATGGGTAGTTCCCTACCGACTTGTGACAGTGCACACTCATGGCGACTTCATAGTGCTTCCCTACTGGGTTGCCAGGCCGCTGGAAGCATGACCCAATATCCCACCCAGTCAAATTATCCTGACACTTAGCCAACCAGTCCTTGCCCTATCCTAATAATGCCAGGCTATGTAGGGGCAAGTATAAATTTGATATGTCCTTGGCATGACTTGGCTGAGTTTCAAACTCTCTACACATCCGGTCATTTAACTGTTGTCAAAGATCACTAAAATTCCCTTTAACTATGAATAACATGTATGGAAGGTGTTTTTATACACATATGGTTATAACAACTGAATTATACAGCTGCACTTCATTACAAGCAAACCACCAATGCCATCAATAAATAAGCACACCAAGGTTGGCCAATGATATTGGCCAACTTTGAAGCCACCGCGACTTTTATAAAAATGAGTTATTATTTTATTCCAATGAATAGACGAACAATTATTTCAAAAGGGAAAATATTTCCTTGGAACAGGTTCCGATGTTGTTAACATCACTGTGCGCCTATGCTAAATAATATACTCAGATGAATAGAAACACAAGATTATAAGGGAAAATATTTCTTAGGAGCAGCTTCTTTTGGTGTTCTAAAACATCACTGCAATTTCTGTTAAATAATGTAATGTGATAAATAGAAACCAAACAATTTACAAAGGAAAAGATTCCTTAGGAACAATTTCTTTTTGTTGTTCTCAAGATTACTCCAGCTTATATTGAATGAAATAATTTACAAGGGCAAACATTTCTCAAAATGATTGCAACTTATTTCAAATGATAGATGCCATATTTAATGGGTGAAAACATTCTCTTAGAAACTTTTTTCTGATTTCCCCCCCAACATTACTGCAGGTACTCCAAATTCAAAAACATTAGAACCTTAGTCCACCACTTCCTGCTCCACACGAAAACGGGACGCCCAGTCCTTTCACAACCATAGCAACGAGCCGTGGCAACACCACGTTGGTAATCATAGCTCATTTTGTGAAGCCCTGTATGGAAGATAGAGATGGAATTATATAGGTTTTAAGGCAGAGTTAAGCGGATTCAAAGGATGCTTGCGATACTTTCCTTGGGGAACTTTATTGCAGTGAACTCCTTCTTTATACCGCTCTAAAATTCAGTGATCCATCAGTCTAAACAGGTTTCTTTTGTTGCATTATTAAAAGAATTCCTATCAAACTGCGAAAGCACTGCTTGGCCTCCAGCACTACAACTGCTGAAGGAGGGTCATTAGGGCTTAATGACATTAATAGTCAATCATATTCAATCATAATACTTGTGAATAAGTACAGGTGTGTTGAACATGCTTACTACTGTCATGGGGGTGATGAAAATGGGAAATATTGCGCCTAGAGTGGGACTCGAACCCACATCTCTTTGCATTCCGGGCCAGTGTGCTAACCATTACACCACCTAGGCTCCCTGATATCAACACATGACCCACGCCTACCTGTCTATGTGGTTACTTGCCTGAGAGGTCAGTGCAGACTACTACACTCGTCCCCCTGGAATTGTAAGTCTTTTAATGCTTACAATTACATATATACAGGCAATGTACTTACACATACATACACAGGGTAGGTTCAACAACCATACAGCGCATAGCTTGTATAGGATCTTGGTCACGGCAACCAGTGTCATGGGGGTGATGAAAATGGGAAATATTGCGCCTAGAGTGGGACTCGGATCCACATCTCTTTGCATTCCGGGCCAGTGTGCTAACCATTATACCACCTAGGCTCCCTGATATCAACACATGACCCACGCCTACCTGTCTATGTGGTTACTTACCTGAGAGGTCAGTGCACACTACTACACTACCAATTCACCCCCCTCCATTACTACCCGGATATACCTGGTGGCGCCCCCACTCGGCTCTTTGCCGCACAAACATCAACCGCTGCGGACAACTTATGCATAGTCAGGATGCTGCTACGATTATGGTTCCCCTTGGATTTTTGTTTTGTCTTTGTTTGTTGTTATTTTACGTTCTAGTAACATTTAAGGTCAAATAAGGACGGGTAGGCCCTACCGACTTAATTGTGACAGTGCACACCCAGGGTGCCACTAGGAGAACAGGCTACCAGCACCATGGCCCGATATCCCACACAGTCACATTATCCTGATACTCTGCAAACCAGTCCTTGTCCTATCCTATTAATGCTGAGCAGCAGGCTAGGTAGCAACAAGTATGAATTTGATAAGTCATTGGTTTGACTCGGCTGGGATTCGAACTCCCCACCTTCCGGACGGGAAGCCTGCGCTCTACCGATTAGGCGACCGCGTCCGGTATTCAGCTCTATGTTAGAGACTGCAATTAAGTGAAGGTGTATAACATGTGTGTCAAGTATTATATCCACCACACTAACTTGATCATAATTTGCTACTCAAACACCGATTTTGGAATCTATGTCCAGAGGAGCATAGAAATGATTAATCAATGATTTTATTATGGTTGAGTAATCGGCAACTGAGCTCCATTAGTGGATTGGTGCCCTGAATGTGATTTACACTAGTCCACTTAGGTGTTATAAGGATAAGGTGATTGAGTGAATGTCAGTATCTGATTGGTAATATCAGAGCATTGTGAATCCAGAGTGAATGTTGATCAGAACTTAATATTCCAAGCTGCTGTATATTTCTACAGCATGGCGTAAGACTGACCCCTTTCTGTGACCACATCTATTACTCTCCGGGAGTGTTGCACCTAGTTGATAAGCAATATTACGCACCCTTTCGGGGACATGATCACTGATGATGTCATCGCTGAAAGTCAAGAGGCGGCTTTGATGGCGGAACTAGTTAGTGATGTGAGCACACCGCAGTTGACATGAATGATTCATGAAGCCTGTTGATCACCACTTCTGCGACCCATAAGTTCAACCACAGAGACGCTATACCAGAAAAAAACAAATGTAGTTAAAACAATACAGCACATGCAGATTATGCTTTGTGTTTTCAAGAGATAAATCCAATGCTATTTTGTTAAATGTTAACAGTGATGTGACTTTGAACCAATAAGTTTCTCACTTTACTGAATCACAATGGGTTTATCCCGATATCTTAATCTGAGTAATCTATTTTAGAGTATATATACAGAGAGACTAGTGTGGTAATAAATTGTATGTGTGGCTTTTGGGATTTGGCATATTGGTTTACATGTATATTGGTTTATATTGGTATATTTTGGTTTATATTGGTTTATATTGGTTTATTAAGGTTTTACACCATAGGCACATCTAAGGTCAGATCATGACAGGGATTGTCTTGTCACAGTCCACATCCCCTGTTAAACCGGGCGCGGTGGCCTAATCGGTAGAGCGTGGGCCTCGCGTGTGGAAGTTTGGGCGTTTGGTTCCCGGTCGAGTCAAACCAATGACTTTAAAATTGGTACTTGTCGCTTCCTAGCCTGGTGCTCGGCATTAATATGATAGGGCAAGGACTGGTTAGCTCAGTGTCAGGATAATGTCACTGAGTGGGGCAGCACTATAAAGTCACCATGAGTGCACACTGTCACAAGTCAGTACCCGTCATGATATGACCTTAGATGTTGCTAGGACATAAAACAACAACAAACAAACAACCCTCCTATTAAACTAAGACTCGGTACTCCACTCAGTGAGTGACATTATCCTGGCACTACCTCAGCCAGACTTTGCTCTATCCTAGTAATACCAAGCACTGGCCAAGCATAAACTGTGCACGTCATTGGTTTGACCCGACCGGGATCGAACCCATGGCCTCACAATCTTATTAGCAGGTTAATGTCCCACCAGTCCATTCGGTCGCACCTTCCCGACCTGAAACTTTCATAGGTCGTTAGTGTGACTCAGCTGTGGATCGAACCCACGAACTCCGGCATGGGGGCAAAGAGAAAGAGAATGAGGAAGAAGTGGAAGAGGAGAAAGTGGAAGACTCAGTTGGGGAACGAACCAAATAGGAAAGGGGTGAATAGGAAGAGGAAGAGGTGGAAGAGGAGAAGGTGATTTGATGACAGTGGCCATATCATTAGTTTGACTCAGCTGAGACTTGAACCCACGACATCTTGCATGAGAGAAAGAGAAAGAGGAAAGGAATGGATAGGAAGAGGAAGAGGTGGAAGAAGATATGGTTATTTGACGACAGTGGCCATCTCATTAGTTTGACACATTTGGGAATCGAACCCACGACATCCTGCTTGGGGAGAAAGCGAAAGAGGAAAGGGATGGATAGGAAGAGGAAGATGTGGAAGAGGAGAAGGTGGAAGAGGAGAAGGTGGAAGAGAAGAAGGTGGACCACAGCAGCCATCCAATTAGTTTGACTCAGCTGGGGATCAATCCCACGACATCCTGCATGGGGAGAAAGAGAAAGAGGAAAGGGATGAAGAGGAAGAGGAAGAAGCGGAAGACGTGGAGGTGGAAGAGGTGGGGGTGGAAGAGGACGAGGTGGAAGAGGAGGAGATGGAAGACACGAAGGTTATTTGATGATAACCGCGGACTCACTAGTTTGACTCGGTTGGGGATAGAACCCATAACATCCTTCATGGGGAGAAAGAGAAAGTGGAGAGGGATGGATAGGAAGAGGAAGAGGTGGAAGAGGAGATGGTTATTTGACGACAGCGGCCATCTTTGCTAGAGATTAATGATTCACCCGAGTCTTGGTCCATCAGTTCCAGCTCTGCATACAAATGGAGCAGCCCGGTCCATTCACAGCCACACCACTCGTTGACTATGCAGATCTCATCTGCATGAACCATTTCTATTACTTATCCACTAATGAGGTGGAAGGCTATAAGTCTGCATCATGGTGTCTGCGGCTCCTCGTATTCCATTCCAAGTACTGACAAGACTCAACATCATTTAAAGATGCATAGTCTGGTGGTTTTGAGATGTTTCCGCTTTAAAAAGAATTAATATATCATGTTAAAGATTATAATCTACTTTACTTTAGTTTAATGTTGTTGTTGTCATTGTCTTAAGGGGCTGTCACATTACGGCGTATGGCGGGAGCGTATTGAAAACCTACGTACGCCGTGCTGGTGCCACTTTCGGGTGTGTTTGAGCGTATGGGGGACCTATGAGGAGCGTACGAGGAGCGTATGAGGAGCGTATGGGAGCGTATGGGAGCGTGCTGTGACATTTTTTGACATTATGGGCCATACGCCCTCATAGGTCGTGTTTTTTTGAGCATGCACAAAAAAAATTGGACGGACGAATTTATGAAAGCGTATGGCGGCGTATGCCTCATACGCTTCACATACCCTGCATGTTGCGGCACTGGCGCGTATGAGTAGCGTATGAGTAGCGATGAGTAGCGTATGAGGCGTATGCCGACGTATATGACGTAATGCCGCTACGCCGCCATACGCTCCCACCATACGCCGTAATGTGACAGGGCCTTTACATCCTAGCAAATATCCTGCTAATGTCACATCAGGACGGGTACCAACTTGTGACAGTGCACACTCATGGTGCTTTTATAGTGCTGTCCCACTGGGAGACCAGGCCGCTGGCACCATGATGACCTGATATCCCACACAGTCACATTATCATTATCATGTGTGAACCAGTCCTTGTCCTATAATAATATTAATGCCGAGTTCCAGACTAGGTAGTGACAGGTATCAATTATTAAAGTCATCGGTTTGACTCGGCTGGAATTCGAACGCCCAACCTACCGCAAGGAAAGCCTGCGCTCTACTGATTCGGCCGCCATGTCCGATGCTTTATTTTGAAGTAACTTACGTTTCAATGCGTTTACTATTAGTTTGAAGTAACTTATGTATTAAATGGTTTTAGTTTGAATAAACTTACGTCTTAAATGGTTTTACTATTAGTTTGAAGTAACTTCCATCTTAAATGGTTTTAGTTTGAAGAAACTTACGTCTTAAATGGTTTTACTATTAGTTTGAAGTAACTTCCATCTTAAATGGTTTTAGTTTGAATAAACTTACGTTTTAAATGGTTTTACTATTAGTTTGAAGTAACTTCCATCTTAAATGGTTTTAGTTTGAATAAACTTACGTTTTAAATGGTTTTACTATTAGTTTGAAGTAACTTCCATCTTAAATGGTTTTAGTTTGAAGAAACTTACGTCTTAAATGGTTTTACTATTAGTTTGAAGTAACTTCCATCTTAAATGGTTTTAGTTTGAAGAAACTTACGTCTTAAATGGTTTTACTATTAGTTTGAAGTAACTTCCATCTTAAATGGTTTTAGTTTGAAGAAACTTACGTCTTAAATGGTTTTACTATTAGTTTGAAGTAACTTCCGTCTTAAATGGTTTTAGTTTGAAGAAGCTTACGTTTTAAATGGTTTTACTATTAGTTTGAAGTAACTTCCATCTTAAATGGTTTTAGTTTGAATAAACTTACGTCTTAAATGGTTTTACTATTAGTTTGAAGTAACTTCCATCTTAAATGGTTTTAGTTTGAAGAAACTTACGTCTTAAATGGTTTTACTATTAGTTTGAAGTAACTTCCATCTTAAATGGTTTTAGTTTGAAGAAACTTATGTCTTAAATGGTTTTACTATTAGTTTGAAGTAACTTCCATCTTAAATGGTTTTAGTTTGAAGAAGCTTACGTTTTAAATGGTTTTAGTATTAGTTTGAAGTAACTTCCGTCTTAAATGGTTTTAGTTTGAAGAAGCTTACGTTTTATATGGTTTTACTATTATTTTGAAGTAATTTCCGTCTTAAATGGTTTTAGCTTGAAGAAACTTACAGTTTAAATGGTTTTACTATTAGTTTGAAGTAACTTCTGTCTTAAATGGTGTTAGTTTGAATAAACTTACGTTTTAAATGGTTTTACTATTAGTTTGAAGTAACTTCCGTCTTAAATGGTTTTAGCTTGAAGAAACTTATGGTTTAAATGGTTTTACTATTAGTTTGAAGTAACTTCTGTCTTAAATGGTTTTAGTTTGAAGAAACTTACGTTTTAAATGGCTAATTTAGGGGATATTTGAAGTAAAAGCATACCGAATTAAGTATGGCGTGCAAGTAAAAATGCTTGGCATTAGATGCGTCAACAGTAAGAGGTTCTATTAGCAAAACATGTTTAACAAGTGCGCCGGTATCTAAGTTGATTTTGTAGGATCAAATCTAGGTGAGTGTTTTGGTTTCGAAAATATTATGCTTTCATCGGACTATGCAGCTTTAACGTTGGTGATCGGATGAGAACTGACTTTTTCAACACGATATTGGCGATAAATAATGAATGAGTTGTCGGCTATGTTTCTCTTATCAGCTGTGTCCCTACCAGACCGGATGGCCGAATGAGTAGAGCATCCGTCTCCTGATTTGGGAGATCGGGAGATCCGAACCAATGAGTTTCGAATCCTGGTTGAGTCAAACCAATGACTTAAAAATGTATACTTGTCGCTTCCTAGCCTGGCACTCGGCATTAATAGGATAGGGCAAGGTCTGGTTGGCTCGCTGTCAGGATAATATGACTGAGTGGGATATCAGGTCATGGTGCTGGCCACCTGGTTTCCCAGTGGGGCAGCACTATAAAGGTGCCATGAGTGTGCACTGTCACAAGTCGGTACCCATCCTGATATGGCCTTTGATGTTGCTAAGACGTAAAACAACAAACAAACAAAGCTGTGAGCAGGTGAGCATTCTCATTGGCAAAAATAACATTGGATATTATCTAATTACTGTACGACAAGTCATTATATTACCAACAAAATCTTCTCTTCTTTTATTTTCCTATTCTGCTTTTATTACAGCTATTGGTCAGAATTGTGCATATTAACTATGTAACTTTTTATATTTTGCTTATAAAGTTATAGTTTGTATTCTCTCATCTTTCTTGCATCATAAATAAAGGTAGGTTGTAATACATTAGTTCATGCCACTGCCATCAGAGGGCAGGTTGATGACGGAAATCCGCTAAAAAGGGCCTGTCACACTTCGACTTATGCCCTTAGCATATGCCGACGTATGAGATTTCTGACCAATACGTCGGCCTATGTCGTCATATGTTATGTAAACGTTGGGCATATGTCGGGTACGTTCCAAATACGTCGTCTTACGTCGCTGTGCATCGAGGCTCAAATTTTCATGCTCAAAATTTCCAACATGTGTCGATGTGTGGCTCATACGTTGAACGTATGCTGTGTGTATGTTCGGGATATGTCAGCGTATGTTGGGAGTATGTTAGGGATAGGTTGGTATACGTTGCTGCACGTTAGCCATACGTTCAGCCAGTGGGAACATGCAGTCCACGTACAGTCCGCATATAGTCCGCATACTGCCAATGGATGCATTACATATGCTTAATGTACTTCGAACATATGCCTGCCATATCTCCAGCGTGTTTAACATATACGCCCTACTTCTAGCAATGGAGTAATGTATGTGACATTGATCAGCATTCCGTGAGCATATGCGAGTGTCTTGCAAACGTTTTGCAAATGTTTTGCAAGCATTTTGCAAATGTTTTGCAAACGATTTGCAAACGTTTTGCGAGGCACATGAATGCTCTCATGCACTAACAATATGTCAGAGATACGTTCTGCATATGCTACGTATGTTGTGTGTATGTTGTGTATATGCCCATTTTTATCCCCTGCTGCTGAAAAGTTCGACGAATGCCGACATACTGGCAAAATTTCTAACGTTGAGCATGCACTGACGCTGTACGTCATAGTGTGACAGTGCCTTAAGGCCTTTTCCGCAAAGCAAGTGACGTACTAGTTCATGCCACTGGCATCAGAGGGCGGGTTGGTTGCGGACATTGCTTATTACCGAGTATATATATATAACAGGAAATGGACCCGCTCTATTTACTGCCGATCAGAATGCACTGCGCCGATGCCTTTATCTAATCTATGGTTTATCTCCCACCTTTCATTCATTCACACTCACAGCTGTGATAATGTCACCACTCCATTCTCAAGACATGCGAGAAATCTATGATAAACCAACTGCCTATGCGCATGGACGCCATTCCAATACCTTCTTTAATAATGCATCGCCTCTGCTTGCAGACTCGGCTGACCATCAAGTGCTCCACTCTCCAACCACAGCTGCAGTGCCGTACGCTCTCCCCCCACCACCCCCACCCCCATACTCCACCCTCCATTAGGTACATAACACACATCAGGCCATATGCTTGGAGACAGACGAGGGGCGTGGGGAGGGGGGGGGGTCTCTTTCTGGACCCATACATTCCGCAGGTCGGCGCCATCCACTCTGATGGAACGGGAGGTGGGGCACTATTACCAACTCTGCGCGCCACAAGGTTTACCTGCGAACATAACAAATCACCGAGCATCTTTATCAAAAAGAAAGCTCACAGCTTTTTTTTTTCCTTGGAGATTTATACTGCCTATCAGTATATCATGGATAAGTCTGAATAGACTTGTTTTCACCACTAGACAGCTGGTCAATAGAAAGCCGGAGCCTACACTTTTACCGACCAAAGGGATTTCTAACCTCCCATACCACATAGACATGGTATGAGAGCAACTGGTCTTTGATGATGCTGTAAGTTATATACAGCTATATATGGCTTCCTGCGGTTAAAATCACCTTATATCGAGTAAATTGATCCATGGCTATGTTTACCCTAATCTTCCTTTCTAATTCTTTCCTCTTTTTTCTTTGTTTGTTGTTGTTGAAAATATCCATTTTACTCGGTGATATGTCAGTTAACCAAGTCACGTGACTTGCCAGTCGACGGTCGAATCTAGATTGACCCGTTGCAGTGTAGTTGCAGCTAACGCCCCCAGGGGGAGTTGCAGCAAAATTCCAGCCACCCGTCTGGACTAAATAATTATGCTGACTCAAAGCATGGTTCTCCATTGATTTTCCACGGATAAATTATATAATGCTCCACTTGGAGATATTAGCATACCGTCAATGGCATATGCCTTAAATCTTCATGCATGTGAATAAGAATATTGTTGATTGAGAATAAACAAAGTAATAAAGTAAGTGGTGATACAGCGCTTGATGTATGAGCGACATTACAGGCATTTTCTAGAGTCAATGCATTAGCACTGACGGATGTTCCACGTTACGCTTCCGGTAGGCCTAAATCAGTTTATCTAGTAAAGCCGTGCTGGGCCCGTATGCAGGAGTCGGTGGTAGCGGCTTTTGGTGTTACTGTGTATCACAGTATAGCTATTACCGGGGTCGGGAACTGTGTCAAGTCGTATGCAGGAGCCCGTAACACTTTGATTATAGCTACCCGTGAAGTTATTTATAGATTTGGGAAATCCCTCGATTCGAAAATATTAATATCTCCGCCGATGCGGCAGAGGCGTTAATTTTGCTTCGAATTTAGGGTTAATTTGCAGAAATTTCACTTATTGCATATGTAATTCTGTTAAATATGACACCATTGGGTAGATTTTGGCGTAATATATTGCCGCCGATGCGGCGGCGGCGATGGCGGCCAATTTTAGTTGACGTTGGACAGTATGGATATCGACGTCGCTGCGGCGGCAGCGATTTGTTTACTTTACATTCATCGATTCGAAAATATTAATATCTCCGCCGATGTGGCAGAGGCGTTAATTTTGCTTCGAATTTAGGTTTAATTTGCAGAAATTTCACTTATTGCGTATGTAATTCTGTTAAATATGACACCATTGGGTAGATTTGGGCCTAATATACTGCTGTAAACCTGCTCCTTACCAGGGGTAGTGTACCACCGGTTAAGGTTTTGGTGTTAGGCCTCTCACCGACTCGTGAATACCACTTTTCGCCTCTACCCGGGAAATTCCCGCCTAACACCGTTTTGGCTCGCTACCAGCGAATACCACCGACTCCTGCATACAGGCCCTGACTGACACAAGTTAACTTTTTTGCAGGATAATCCTACATATTCACAAAAATATCATGGTCGAATATGATTAATTATAGACCAGACAGGATGGCCGAATGAGTTGAGCGTCCGCCTCTCGTATTGGTAGGTCATGGGATTCGAAACTTAGGGTTCGAACCCTGGTCATGTAAAACCAATGACTTAAAAATTGATACTTGTCGCTACATAGCCTGGTGCTCAGCATTATTAGGTTAGGGCAAGGAGCAGTGGAATGAGGAAGACCAATCAACCGCGATTGAAATGTCCCCTCCTTATGTAGCAGTCACACTACGATGACAAGGGGGTGATCACAGCCCAGCGACTTGGATTTTGTGAAAACCTGACGACATATGCAAATTGGGGCCAAGTTGGACGACAATCGGACGACATCCGGACGACAGCCCGACGACATCGGGACGACAGACGGGACAACAGCGGGACAACAGCGGGATGACAGTGTCTGTGTGTGTGTGTCTGTGTGTCTGTGTGTGTGTCTCTATGTGTGTGTCTGTGTCTCTGTGTGTCTCTGTGTGTGTGACTCTGTGTCTCTGTGTGTGTCTCTATGTGTGTGTCTCTGTCTCTGTGTACGTGTGTGTCTGTGTGTGTGTGTCTCTGTGTGTGTCTCTGTGTTTCTGTGTGTGTCTCTGTGTGTGTATCTGTGTGTGTGTGTCTCTGTGTTTGTGACTCTGTCTCTGTGTGTCTCTATGTGTGTGTCTGTGTCTGTGTGTGTGTCTCTGTGTTTCTGTGTGTCTGTGTGTGTCTGTGTGTGTCTGTGTGTGTGTCTGTGTGTGTGTCTCTGTGTGTATGTGTGTATGTGTGTGTCTGTGTGTGTGTCTGTTTGTGTCTGTGTGTGTCTGCAACAGAGACACAAAGACACAGAGACACACACAGAGACACACACATAGACACAGAGACACCCATACAGACACAAGACACACACAAAGACACACACATAGACACAGAGACACACAAAGACACAGAGACACACACAGACACAGAGACACACACATACACACACAGAGACACACACAGACACAGAGACACACACAGACACACACAGAGACACAGAGATACACACACAGAGACACAGAGACACACTGATACACACAGCGACACACTGATACACACAGAGACACACTGATACACACAGAGACACACTGATACACACAGAGACACACACACAGCAACAGGATGAGCAACCTGCCCTCTGACAGCAGTGGCATGAACTAATGTATTACAACCAACCAACCCGCCCTGTGACGTCAATGGAATTTGCAGTAAATGCATATTTCTATCATTACTGGCACAATATAACACAAGGTAATCAATACCTTTATTTATGATGCAAGCAAGATGAGAGAATACAAAACAGGTACCTATTTTTAATCCTACAAATCCAACACTTAGATGTTGATGCACCGATTCTCCATTTCCTTGCTTTGCTCGGTATTTGGGCAATTAATGTGAATGAGTTAGGATAATAGGTAGTAGTGAGTTGTAAGCAAGGTATTCCGGTTGTGAAGCACTATAAAGCCAACATGAGCGTGCACTGTCACAAGTCGATTCCCGTCCTGATATGACCTTAGATGTTGCTAGGACGTAAATGTCTCAAATGTCGTTAGGATATACAACCCAAATCAGTTACCGCTTTACATGACCATATATGTATGCACCAGTGGCGCCACCTCCAGTTCCAATGTGGCACTAATATTAGTAGTAATGGACTCCTTCCTTTTACATGTAAATGCGATGGTTTGAACAAAAAGCAAACATTTCTCGCCGTGAATATGGCCTATGCTGCCGACACGGCATAAAGCAACCACCAATCAATCAATCAACCTTCCTTCTTTCGGGACCAACGATTTAAAAGTTGTGACGCGAGTCTTATAAATCAATGCCTCAGAACGAGGCTGGTTGAAAGTGACAAATTACTGTAGGGCGTGGAAGGTGTGAGATTAGACCTTTAATCATCAAGCCAGGAAGGGGCGTGGTTAGAGCAGTTGACAAGCTGTCAATCAAAATCTAAACAAGGGATGATAAGCACTAAGTAGTGCTCATTTGTTTGACTAATTATTTACACCTATAGACCAGACTATTTATATAATACATGCGTTCACTATATATAATCGATGCTACATAATAAATAGCATCTAAAATCAAGTAACTATTCTATATATTTCACTGCTATATTCATGCATTGTAACCACTGGACGAGATGGCCTAATCGGGTAGAGTGCTGGCTGCCATCCAGTGTAGGAGGTTGTGGATTGGAACCCCAACCGGGTCAAACCAATGACTTATCAAATGTATACTGATCGCTATCTATCCTGGTACTCAACATTACTATGATAGTGTAAGGAGTGATTGGCCTAGCATCAGGATAATGTGACTGAGTGGGATATCAGGGCATGGTGCCAGTAGCTGAGTCTTCCAGTGGGACAGCACTATATAGAAACACTAAGTGTGGACTGTCACAAGTTGGTACTCGTCCTGGTATGACTTTAAATGTTGCTAGCTTGTAAAGCCCCAACAAGCAGAACAACGTGCATTGTGCTCAGGTTCCTATGTATGCCAGGGGTGGCGCCACCTGCATCCGGACATTATCCCGTCTCCAGTAACAGCTAATAAATAAATATATATGTATAGGGAAACAGAGGGATAGAGACACATAGACACACAGAAAGGATACAGAAAGAGAGACACAGATATACAAAGAGACACAACGACATACATAGACACACAATGACACACATACACACAGACATACAGAGACACAGATATACAATGAGACACAAAGACATAAATAGACACTCAATGACACACATAGACGCCTAGACATACAGAGACACATATATACAAAGAGACACAAAGACATACATAGACACACAATGACACACATACATACAGAGACACAGGTATATAAAGAGACACACAGACATACATAGACACACAATGAAACACATACACATATAGACATACAGAGACACAGATATACACAGATACACAAATATATACATAGACACACAATGGCACACATACACTCATAGACTTACAGAGACACAGATATACAAAGATATACAAAGACGCTCTTACCGCATCTGGAATACGGTGGGAAAGACACAATGACACACATACACACATAGACATACATAGACACACAATGACACACATAGACATACATAGACAGAGATACACTGAGACACAGACAGAGAGACGGAGACACAAATACACACGCCGACATACAGACACACACATAAACACAGACACACAGCCCCACAAACAAACAGACAGACACATACACACACATAAACACATGCACACAGACACACGGACAGACACAGACATACAGACACACACAAGCACACCAACACAAAGACACACAAACACACATACACACCGACACACACCGACACACACATACACACACATACACACACCGACACACACCGACACACACCGACACACACAGAGGGCTTGGTTACTAGACTCCCTAACTACATGGCCTCAGATGACCTTAGATAGTGCCTGGCCTGGCCGTGCTGTGCTATTAAAGCGGCTGAGCGCCCTCTATCGGGCCGGGCACATGTTACCCATCCCCTGCACGCGTATCAGCACGCCGCCAGTGTTTGGTATCCCGCGGTCTGTCTCATGCAGCAGGTGTTACTGCCGAACTGCAGCTGGGAAGTAGGTGGGGAGGGGTGGAGAGGCTGCGGAGGGGGGGGTGGGGAGGGGTGGGGAGGGGGTAGCGGGGGGGAGGGGTGGGGAGGGGTGGGAGGGGTGGGTAGGGGTTGCTTAAGGGTGGGTAGGGGTGGGTAGGGGTGGGGAGGGTTGGGAAGGGTGGGTGGGGGTAGGTGTAGGTAGGTGAGGGTGGGGAGGTGAGGCTGGTGGTACCGGTGGATGGGTAGGGGTGTGTAGGGGTGGGTAGGTGTGAGTAGGGGTGTGTATGTTGGGTGTATAGGAGTATGTTGGTTGTGTAGGCATGAGAATGAAGGCGATGGGTTGGGTAGTGTGGGAAGGTGAGGCTGGTGGTACTGGTGGATGGGTTGGGGTGGGTAGAGGTGTGTAGGATTGGGTAAGGGTGTGATGGGGCGTGTAGGGGTGTGTAGGGGTGTGTAGAGGTGGATAGGGTTGGGTACGGTTGGGTACGGCTCGGTCGGTGAGGATGGAGGAACTGGTGGTGTATAGGTGGGGGTCGATAGGGGTGGATATGGGTGAGGGGGGGGGGGGGGTGGGGGTGTAGGGGTGTGTAGGGGTGTGTAGAGGTGAATAGGGTTGGGTAGGGCTGGGTACGGCTGGGTCGGTGAGGCTTGTGATACCGGTTTATAGGTGGGGGGGTCGGTAGGGGTGGGTAGGGATGAGTAGGGAGGATAGGGTGAGGAGGGAGACTGCTGTGTTAGTTGCGCGCTGGTTCGCTTTGGTTCCCGCTTGTTCCCGCTTGTTCCCTTTGGTTCCCGCTGGTTCCCGCTGGTTCCCGCTTCCCGTTGGTTCCCGCTGCTACCCTGTGTATAACACGCAGTTATATAGTGTCCTCCTCCAGGGAGCCTACTGGAGGGTTTGGTTGCGAGACAGAGTGGGCTGGTTACCGTGGAGGAGGGTTAGTTAGTGTCCAATACACGGTGTAAAATTCTCCGATTAAGTATATATTGAGGATCGAGATGGCTAAATAAGAAACAGTACTCCCTTTATAATGCTCACTCCGGGGGAGGGAAGCGTGCCCCTTTGAGCAGAATCCCTCCCCCTTATCTCTCCCAGCCACATTGTCTTGTCATGTTAGGTAATCCCACGATGGCTAGGTGGTGGCCAGAGCTGGGTGGGAGGGGGGTGAGTCCTTAAAGCAGCCAATGGTGAACTATGTTAGGGAGAGATCATTTGGGAGAGGAGCGACTGGTGTGCATGAATGTAATAGCCAATGAGAAGGTCTCTTACATCCACTGTTGTATGTATCTGAAAACAATATATAAGTGAATAAAACTAAGCAATCAGTCTCTACACTTCTGCTGGTGCTGGACTCGGAACACGTGTTGTGTCGTGTGTCATATCTACTATGGGGTAAGCTCTAGCATGTAATTTATCTAGTACAGATATGAAAAGGGGGAACTTAGATTCATACGCCTTATGCAGGATATTACGCCTTATGCAGGATATTTCATCTTATGCAGGATATTAGGGCAGTCTAGCCTTGTTGAGCAGTACAGCTAATAACATCAGTGAACATAATGAAAGTAACCATAACCTGCGTGTACCACCTAACGGGAATGGCCATCAATAGCATTTAAATGCCCACATATATATAATGCGGGGACCCGCAAATACAGGATTTCATAACGGGACGGGGGACAGGTGGGGGTGGGAGGGGTATAAACAGGGTTTTCATCAGAACATACATTGGTAGCTAGGGGATTGTTTGTTTGGTGGGAATTTTATTTCCTAGCAACATCTAATGTCATATTAGGATCGGTACAGACCTCTGACGGCGCGCGTATGGTGACTCTATATTGCTGCCCCACTAGAAATCCAGGTCACCAGCACCATGACCCAATATTCCACTCAGTCACATTATCCTGAAACTGAGCAGATCAATCCTTGTCCTGTCCTAATATGAATAAGTAATGCTTAAGACCGACCCCCACATTGATTAATGTATGTATATTTTCTGCGGAATTGATATAAACTGGTCCCAGTGCCTTCTCCCCATGTTTCAGCCCAGAACCAGTTTCAGCAGTACTTATACTCGGCTGGTACTTGATTAAAACATGGGAGAAAGCATTAGGACCAGTTTATACAAATTCCGCAGAAACAGCTGTTTCCCGGTTTCTAGATTCTGGTGAATTTATTTTCCCTCTGTGCATGGGTATTGTTTATGTATATACACACATGTTAATCATTAGCCTCCCCCTAGGTTGGTCGGTATTAATGCCGAGAACCAGGCTAAAGGCTACATTCCTTACACACGGCATGCGGCATGTGGTATGCGAATGCGAATGCGGCAAAAATTTGAAATGCCTAGAAGTCAATGGGCTACATTCCTTACACACAGCATGCGAATGCGAATGCGAATTCGAATACGAATGCGAATGCGGCAACTGAATCGGTCCATATAGCCATCGGTGCAGCATGCGGCATGCGGCGAATAGAAAACAGCTGGGATGTCAGTTGCATGTGTTCATTAATTTTAGACGAGGGGAGGCGACTGATCATTACGGAACTGTCACACACAGGCATTGAGGGGTGCCGAGGGGTGTGGTACACGGTGGAGGCCGCGTGACCATTTGCATGCCGCATGCCGCATGCCACATGAAAGGAATCATCCCGTTCACATGCCGCATGCCACATGCCACATGCAAGGAATCATCCCGTTCGCATGCCGCATGCCGCATGCCGCGGGTAAGGAATCCTAGCTTAAGTCACCACATCCATTCAATTTTGTTAAGTCATTGGTTTGCCTCGGTCAGCATTCTAACTCCCAACCTTCCGCAAGGGAAGCCTGCGCTCTTACACTTACCGATTCGATCACCGCGTCCGGGTTGACGGTGGAAATGGTCTATTTTGACCTACTGGTTGGTTGGTTGGTTGGTGGAGTCTTACGTCCTGGCAACATCTAAGGTCATATCAGGATGGGTACCGACTTGTGACAGTGTGCATTCATGGCGACTTCATATTGCTGCTCCACCCACAGGGAGACCAGGCTGCCAACACCATGACCTGATATCCCACCCAGTCACATTATCCTGACACTGAGCTAACCAGTCCTTGCCCTAGCGCGTGGCTAGGAAGCGACAAGTATCAATTTGTTTAAAGTTGCATAGTCCGATGCCGTTGGAATCTTTACCTTATTGTTTATATAAATATATCAAATTGATCATTATGACCTACTAATCATTAGTCCGGAGTAATTTTGATGAAAACTTGCTAATTTCAGAGCAATTTGAATTGAAAGAACCCAAAATAATGTTGACAAGCTTTCCAAAACTCCTCTCGTCTTTGACATCTCGCGAAGACCACGTGATGTGGAATGACCTAATTCAAATATAGCCTGGTTGGAATAAAAGGAAGGCTAATGAGGCC
Organism: Branchipolynoe longqiensis; assembly: GCA_030323885.1. NCBI lineage: Eukaryota > Metazoa > Annelida > Polychaeta > Phyllodocida > Polynoidae > Branchipolynoe > Branchipolynoe longqiensis. The sequence continues at coordinate 76,590,941 of CM059196.1, forward strand.
ACGAGATTGACTTAATTGGTTAATGGTGACCTTCTTTAATGGCTGTCTCAAAATAGGTGTCCAAAGGGATAGGGTCATACATTCACTGATTATTCTGTCCATGCTGTCCCAAAACCTTAGCTAATACACAAGTATTTAAGTTGGATATATATGAAATTTAGACAAATGTTTTGGTTTTGAAAAAAAATGTTTTATCGGACCATGCAACTTTAAGTCATTGGCTTGACTCGGCCAGGATGCTAACTCCCAGCAGGAAGCCTGCCCTCTTACGTCATCTGGAATCTGGTGGAAATGGCCTATTTATTTTGACCTCATGATGCTGCCGCTGTTGGAGTAATTATCAGTGGAGTGACACAGTGCTTACGCAATGTGCAGGCAGCAGTGTGACCCACTCGGCTTTAAGCCAGCTCGAGGTGCTCGGGAAGCTGAATCCCCGCTGAAGGCGAGCAGCTCCAGCCGGGGAGGGAGCTGCTCAGGACCGTCAACACCCGTTAGAACCACCGGGCGGGACGGCGGCCCGGGCCGACCGCTCACTTCCGGTCCGGGAGGTTGATGGAAGGAATCCACGGCAGCATCAAATTAAAGATTTAACAAAGTTAATAGTTATTGCTACTGTAGAAGTGTGCACTGAGCTCTCAGGCAAGTAACCACATAGACAGGTAGGTGTAGGTAGTGTGGTGATATCAAGTTGCTAGGTGGTGTAATGGTTAGCACCCTGGCCCGGAATGCATAGAGATGTGGGTTCGAGTCCCACTCTAGGCACAATATTTGTCCTATTTTCATCACCCCCATGACACTGGTTCCCGTGACCATGATCCTATACAAGTTATGCACTGTATGGTTGTTGAACATCCCCTGTGTATGTATGTGTAAGTGCATTGCCTGTATGTATGTAATTGTAAGCATTAAAAGACTTACAATTCCAGGGGGACGAGTGTAGTAGTGTGCACTGACCTCTCAGGCAAGTAACCACATAGACAGGTAGGCATAGGTAGTGTGGTGATATCAGGGAGCCTAGGTGGTGTAATGGTTAGCACCCTGGCACAGAATGCATAGAGATGTGGGTTCGAGTCCCGCTCTAGGCGCAACATTTCCTATGTTCATCACCCCCATGACACTACCTTGCCTGGCAATCGGCATTACTAGATTAACGCTGCATAGTCCCATGAAAGCATAAAATTATCCAAACTAAAACACTAACCTAGATTTGATTCCACGTGTCTAATCTTAGATATTAATGTGTGGTAGTGGTAGTGGGACACATAACGGACTATTACACTAGCTTAACAGTTAAGATGCTTACCCCCTGAATGGCAGACTTGTGGGTTCGAGTTCCTTTCGTTTGTTTGAAACACCATTACTTAACACACTCCATGACCCGTTACTTAAACCTGCATTGTCCGATGATTTTGAGTTGATGTCACTTTTTTTTAGATAAATATAGTAGGGTGATTGTTATGGTCTACCACACTTTACTTTAAAGTAACTTTGATTTTGAATTACCAACTTTTGAGATATTTGAAGATATTTGAAGATATTTGAAGTGCAAACATGGAGAATTACTACTCTGACACACTAGGCTTCTGCAGTACCAGGTTCTATTAGATTAACTCATTAGTCCCTTCTATGCTGCAACAAATGTTTAATAAGTACTCCAGTGTCTAAGTTAGATATGTTGAATCAAATCTAGATAATTGTTTTGGTTTTGAAATGTTGATGCTTCATCGGACTATGCAGCTATAGCAATCACTCACTCCAGACCCCATTACTCAACAACCACTCCTCTATATCCTATTACTCAACAACCACTCCTCTATATCATATTACTCAACAACCACTCCCTCTATATCCTATTACTCAACAACCACTCCCTCCATATCCTATTACTCAACAACCACTCCATCCATACCCCATTACTCAACAACCACTCACTCCATATCCTATTACTCAACAACCACTCCCTCCATATCCTAATACTCAACAACCACTCCCTCCATATCATATTACTCAACAACAACTCACTTCATACCCCATTACTCAACAACCACTCCCTCCATACCCCATTCTCAACAACCACTCACTCCATACCATAATATTCAACAACCACTCCATCCATATCATATTACTCAACAACAACTCACTCCATACCCCATTACTCAACAACCACTCACTCCATACACCATTCTCAACAACCACTCACTCCATATCCTAATACTCAACAACCAATCCCTCCATATCATAATACTCAACAACCACTCCCTCCATATCCTATTACTCAACAACCACTCACTCCATACCCCATTACTCAACAACCACTCACTCCAGACGCCATTCTCAACAACCACTCCCTCCATATCCTATTACTCAACAACCACTCACTCCATACCCCATTACTCAACAACCACTCACTCCATACCCCATTACTCAACAACCACTCCCTCCATATCCTATTACTCAATAACCATTCCTCCATATCATATTACTCAACAACCACTCCCTACACATCATATTACTCAACAACCACTCCCTCCATATCCTATTACTCAACAACCACTCCATCCATATCCTATTACTCAGCAACCACTCCCTCCATATCCTATTACTCAACAACCACTCCCTCCATATCCCATTACTCAACAACCACTCCCTCCATATACTATTATTTAACACACATTCACCCCATGCTCTATTTCCTAACACATTGTCAAGACGCCATCCCATACTGACTCTTTATCGGTGGTATATCTATGTTGGGCTGAAGGAGTAGGTTATTTTTAGTACCTGAATCAGAAGTGTGTCCTGTTCCATTTCTTATAAGAAACCTGTTTAAGGACTGATGATGCAGAGGCTCCTAATAGAGGATTACTGTTACTTAGAGATGGTGTGGCGAAGGCTGGTGAGTAGATTTGGAAATAATGTTAGGGTGCATTCACTAAGGAGTTAACCCCCCCCACCCCCATTTTCTCAAATCAAGTGTATTTTTAAAGAATGGTTACATGTGTGTAAGAAGAAACATGCATATAGGAAAACCAACAATGTAGTTAAACAGATGTGTCAAAAGAATATTATCAAGAAGTTTACAGCTACTTTAGTGTAAAAATGGCTATAATTCTGTACTGACAGAGTTGTATAAAAGACAGCTAGTAGTAGTAAATATCAAAACAGGGTGAATCAGTTCTTACAGTCATCAATGCCCAGAACCGATGAGAAGGTTCCGACTGAATGGTGTGTGCAGTGTGTGGGCAGACGCAGGTATAAATATTATATATACTTTCCCCGCATTGAACAATTCTGGAGATGATGCTGAAGTCCAGCATTCCTCCTTCATTGGGAATAGAGCTCATGGCGACCATGATATAATAAGTACACGTATGCTACTGTACTGGTACGAGTACAGAGTTGATGAACTCATGTGGAATTGAGCTGCTAACAGAGTTCAATTTTACAACCTGCCTTCACAATACACCATTATTTTACACCCACTCACCCCATACCCCAATATGCAAAACTCACTTACCGCATTCCTCGTTACTTACTCCATACCCCATTATTTACCACCGTCTGCTCAATAACACACCACTCTTATGCACCATTCTGCCAGAATTTTGCGATTATAATATCCATACTGAAATCTTCTGAATAATGTAACTCTCTAATTGGATATGTTGGTGTTCGATACTGAAACCTTCTGAATAATGTAACTCTCCAATTATGTCGAAATGGAAGCACAACTAGCTGCAAATTAATTGATTGACGCTTTAATTTTCAGTAATGGAAGTGAATAAAAGCCAATTCGGTGAACCTTCGCTTATCCTAAAATCCCAATGCATAGCGTGTTGCCTAGCAGCAGGCTTAGATAGAGGAGCTATGGAATGCTATAATTGCGATCTTCTAAGCGATCTCTTGACTTATTCATTTGATTGAGAGTTTATTTTAAATCTACCAATCAATGTATAAGCGAATATAATGCAACAATCAGACAAACCATATATATGCGATGCATAATTCATTATACTATTATAAATAGCATGACGTGTCACTCCTTCCTACACTCATATCCTATGATTAATGCACATCATTCTGGATTATATGTGATGCAAGCCGTTTGCCCACTTTCCTATCTACTCCAACCTTGTTTAGTGATTATTGCTAGCAAGTCCTGTCAGTTCACCAAAAGAAAAGAGATATATATGGTAAATTCTCACGACTAGTGTGCATTTTAGGAATAAATCAAGTGTCTGTCTGTCATTAATGCACTTAGCAGTCAATTGCTATTCTGTCGAGAGACATGTGTACATACCAACCATGCGAATGAAAATAAATATAAATAAATATAAATAAATACAAATCGGACTATAATGCATATCTTTACTCAAATTAAAGTGAAAAAAACATCAACCCATCAACTCACGAAATGCATACTTTGCACTGACCTAACAAAATCAGATGCCTTTCAGAATGATATTTATCACATATAATCTCATCCTATACGTGTTATGAATTCAGCAATATGCTCAAAGCTATTCTCTGATAATATATAAGTGAAATACATGCTATTATATCAGGAAAGACAAGAAATCTTACAAATAGGCATCAACTTACAAATGCTTTTCAAATATTTCTACAGCCTATACTTTAAATAAAAAAATTGGGGTACATTAGTTGTTTAAGCAGGGGAAATTTCAGTCGCAGACGAGTCGCAGACGACTGGTCTTCCTCATTCCACTGCTCCTTGCCCTATCCTAGTAATGCCGAGCATCTGGCTAGGAAGGGACAAGTATAAATTTTTAAGTCATTCGTTTGACTCGACCAGGATTCGAACCCACGATCTACCAACACGGGAGACGGACGCTCTAACTCATTCGGCCATCCCGTTCATTAGTGAATTGTATTTGTTTAAGGGAGCCTATTATAAGAGGTACACAATGCTGTGAAGTCCTTCCCCCTAGCTTTAGAATACTGTCCTCTACCAGCAGTTATCATGCCCTGTGTCAACTTACGAATTCATCAACTTACGAAACGCATCACCAGGTTGGAGAGCTTACCTCGTTTTACCCGACTCAACTTTACCCGACTCAACTTTGCCCGACTCAACTTTACGCCACTCTACTTTACTCGACTCGACTTTATTTCTCGACTTGTTCTTTATTTTAATTTTGGTTCATACTATTATTTCTGTGTGAGATACTTACTTAGTTACTGGTACCATTACTTCATGTTAGGATAATAAAAATATAGAACTCCACATGTACCATATATTTATTGCACATATTTTTCATCTCATTAGTATGTTCCGGTACATGCATACTATTGTATATAAACAGGCTACACAATATTACCAATCAATGTCTTCCTTCCCACGAAGGTACCACATAATCAACTTGGAAGCTTTATCAATACCAAGATCATTTCTCAACTTTGTCTTTATTAGTTCAAAGTTGGAGAAGATTCTCTCCATGGATGCTGCACTGCTTCGCAGTGTTTTTTTACTAGCGTGATTGCAACTATACTTTCCTCGTGTATGTAGTAAGAGAGTAGTACCAACATGGCTATGCCAGAGCTGAGTACTGCCTTAAGTTGTTAGCATAGCCGACACATGAAAGCCACAGCTGTTCCAAATTTCTTCCTTAACAGTTTAGATAGCACTGCAAGGCTGACATTACAGTGCGCAAAAGATGTAGCCTTACAGTCATTGCCATTAAAGTGGTCGACAAAGTCGAGCCACCAATTCAACTCAGATCTGAACTCATCGTTCAGGCGGAATTTATTAAATGGTTTCTTAAGTTGGCGTATAGCATCATAAACACGGGTAGAGTATGAGCGACCCCCTCGGACGACCGTAGCACAGTGAGCGTTGTGGCCTTACGTTTGCCCCAAAACAATAATAATTAATCCTTTAATTTAACAAATTAAGTATGTAATACTTTTGAGCATATATTATCAACATTTTAAGAATAAAAGAGCTGCGAATGGAAGTATCGGCTGCAGTGCCGGGCTGGAGAGAACTGACGTGGACCGCGAGCTACCACTGGTATACAGCTAACGTAGCGCCTCCCAGCGGGGCGGTCACAAATCAGCCGACGAGTTCCCATGCTAGCCATGGGGGGAAGCACAGTGCGATTCCTACATCCGCATATACGTTGACATATATACGTGGCTATATATATATATATATATATATATATATATATATATTATGGGTCAGCCTCAGGAAAACGGGCCAATTGGTGGAAGTTGTCGGCGTCGAGCATGGATGTCGGCGTCGATCGGTATAATTATAGTTTAGCATTGACAGAGATGTTGGAAAGTCCTTAAATTTATACTGAATGTATAGGTCGAGAAAATACAACAACCTTATTTGTTTCTAGGATAATTTAATATAAAACAAAGAAATGAACAAGACTTTAAGAATTGCGACGCCGACATCTATTAAAGTTGTCGGCGTCGATCATTGGATGTCGGCGTCGATCGGTAACATTATAGTTTAGCATTGACAGAGATGCTGGAAAGCCCTTAAATTTATACTGAATGTATAGGTCGAGAAAATACAACAACCTTATTTGTTTCTAGGCTAATTTAATATGAAACAAAGAAATGCACTACACTTTTATGAATTGCGATGCCAACATCTTCACTTGACCATGGATTGGCCCATTTTCGTGAGGCTGACCCATATATATATATATATATATATATATATATATATATATATATGAGAGCGCACTGTCACAAATCGCTGCCCATCCTGATATGACCTTACATCTTGCCAGGCTATAAAACCCCAACAAACAAGAAAAAACACCAGTAACGTAAATTCTTGGCACTGCCATAAGAGGACAGCTTGGTGGTGGAAATCCTATATAAGGGATTTTCTACCCACAATATTAGTTCTTTCCGTGACGTCAGAAGGTGGTGGAAATCGTCTATACTTCTCTCCTCGATACTCCTCTCTCCGGATTAGATATCTCTACTTGTCAGAACACCACCGCTGAATCATTGCAGTTCAGTCTTGTCAAAAACATCATCAGTGATGACCATTTGCTCTTTGTTGGATAACAGAACTGGACATCTAACAGTTACACGATGTCAGATCGGCGCATCATGTGGCCTTATCAAACAAATTATAATCACACTATCTCTACTGACGAATTACCTCGATTAATGTCCTCGAATAAATCCAATTTGTGATAATATGATTGTTATTTTCTTAGCGATATCTCTGTCAAAGACGGCAGTTTATTTTGATAAGATTTCAGCAATTATTTACCTGAAGATCCTTGATTTCTTTCTTATTTGCCGTGCTCCATTTCCTCTTCCCCGCACTGCCCCCACCGTCGCTTCCCTCCCTCGCCCCCACCACCCCTCACTTAGTCCCCAACACCATACCCGGTGGCCGAATCGGTAGAGCGCAGGCCTCGCGTGCGGGCGTTCGGGAGTTCGGTTCCTGCTCAAATCAAACCGATGACTTGTCAAATTGATACTTGTCGCTTCCTAGCCATGTGCTCAGCATTAATAGGATAGGGCAAGGACTGGTTAGCTCAGTGTCAGGATAATGTGGCTGAGGGCGATATTAGGTCATGGTGCCGGTAACCTGATTTCCCAGTGGGACATCATTATAAAAATCGCCATGAGTGGGCACTGTCACAAGTCGGTACCCCTCCTGGTATGACCTTAGATGTTGCCAGGACGTAAAGCTCCAATAACCAACTAACCTATTCCCCCCATGCCCATTCCTAGTCGCCCCACACTGCTCTGCAGCACACATGACAACGTTGTCTTCTCCAGTCATATTGATACAGTCACGCACTGATCCAGACCAGTCACTCCCGAGCACGCAGACCAAACACCCTTTGGTGCCTCACTTCCGCACCTCCCTCCGTTTGTAAGGACACGCTATGCTAAAGATTTATCGTTCTCATAATAATAATTAAATGAGCCCACGCCACACTAACAATTCCCCGATCTCTTTCGCCCAAATATAATTATGTGAACACACTCGTTGAGTGTTTAATGAGTGGGTCATAGCCCACTATCACCATTCTCAGTGGTGGTGCAAAGTGTTAAGAAATATGCATTGCATTGAACTATTTATATTGGCAACCATAACAGTAGGCTCAATTTAAAATTGTGTAGCTTACATTCCCGGATGGAGAGGATCTCCGTAGTTCTATTGAATTTGCAAGCTGCATAGTCCGATGAAGTGTCAAATTTTGAAAACATCAAATTTTAAAAACAAAAACACTCGCCTAGATTGTATTCCACATATCTAACTTAGATACGGGTGCACTTATTAAACATGTGGTTCCACATAGAAGGGCATACTGAGTCAATTTCACAGAACCTGTTACTGCATAAGCCTATGGTGTTAGAGGTTTGCCATGCTTGTCAAAATCAATTTAGGATGTTTGCACTTCAAATATCTCAAAAGTTAGCCATTTAAAATGAAAGTTACTTCAAACTGAAATTAGGTAGGTTATAACAACCAATTAAATATATTTTTATCACAGAAAAATGGCAGAAACTCAAAACCATCGGACTGTGAAACTTTAAATGAAGCTTTGAAGAATGTAACCTTTCAAGGCGAATGGCAAGGCCGAGCCAGGCCATTGCCTTGGCATATATAATTTTGTTGTGATGAATTTATTTATCCTGCTCATAACAGATAAATGTGTTAACACTTGTTTTCACCGCTGGGAAGCACTAATCCAATTTGATTTAAATCTTTTGAATTTAGTTTTAGTCATAATTTAGGTTCTCTTGCTTTTTGTTTATGGCTTGTAGCTATTTGTAGATTGAAAACAGTCCAAAGAACCAGTTTGACTATACTTTGTGTTAATCCATTTAAACTATGCTGGCAGTTGGCATTACTAGGAAAGGTCAAAGAGCAATGAAATGAGCAAGACCAATTTAGGTGGCGGAAATTGTCACTGTTTAATCAACGAATATAATCAAAACAAATTAATTTATTAAATCTCATTGATGTCTGGTTTTTGGTGTTTTATTATTTTTGATAAATTTATACTTGACATGTTTGGGAGTTGTTACAAGGTGTTGCACATGCCTCTCATGACAGACGTTGATACCCCGCCACGATACCAGCCAGCCCAGGGGATCCTGGACACACTGACTGCAGATTGAAAAGGAAGCAAGGCCTATCTGTACTGGGGCCAAATGTATGAGGGCGGGTTAGGGCTCGTAACCCACGCGTCATGCGGATTTCCCGGGTTAGAGGCCAAAGTGTCAATATATGAGGGCGGGTTAGGCAAACTCCTCGAGGGTTAACGTCGTCTTCACTAACTCCAACTTGAGCCTGGGATAACCTCCGGGTTAGGCACCAACTCGGGCCAAATCTATTCAATGCGACCATATTTAACAGAATTACATACGCAAATCGTGAAATTTCATTAAATTAACCCTAAATTCGAAGCGTTATTAAGGCTACTGCCGCATTGGCGGCGATATTATAGTTATATTTTCGAGTCGACGAACGTACAGTAAACAAATCGCCGCGGCCGCCAGTATGGACAGCGACGTCTATGAGGCGGCGGCGGCGATTTGTTTACTTTACATTCGTCGATTCGAAAATATAAATACTAATATCGCCGCCAATGGGGCGGTAGCCTTAATAACGCTTCGAATTTAGGGTTAATTTAATGAAATTTCATGATTTGAGTATGTAATTCTGTTAAATATGGTCGCATTTAATATATTTGAGCCTAATATATGGCTACAAACGCAGCGGGATTTCCCAAATCTATAAATAACTGAAACGTTAGCTAACCCGCGCGCGCTTTGGACTGATACATCCCCCGTGACACATATATATTAACGCCGACAATAACTACCCCGCCGGCCGCCCTTAACTCCGCAGCCGATAAATTGTGCTTCATACATTTAGCCCCAGGTTTGACTCTGTGCCCGTCCACAACCAATTACCACGTCTGGTGGCTTTATTTTGTTTCCATTTTATTTGGGAGTTTTGGAAAAGGGGTGATGAGAGAAAAGGGGAGCGGGAGCAGGGAAAGGTGGTTAATATCACTCAAAATGTTGCATGTAGTTGTATCAATAATATCACTCAAAATGGTGCATATCTTGTATCAATAATATCACTGTAAATCGTGCATGGATAATATCACTCACAATGTTGCATCCACAATGTTTCATATACTTGTATGAGGAACATCACTCAAAATGTTGCATGTACTTCCATAAATAATATCACTCAAAATGCTGCATGTACATGTATAAATAATATCACTCAAAATCTTGCATGTACTTGAATGAATATCACTCAAAATGTTACATGAACTTGTATAAATAATATCACTCAAAATCTTGCATGTACCTGTATGAATATCACTCAAGGTGTAGCATATACTTGTATAAATAATATCACTCAAAATCTTGCATGTACTTGTATGAATATCACTCAAAATCTTGCATGTACCTGTATGAATATCACTCAAGGTGTTGCATGAACTTGTATAAATAATATCACTCAAAATCTTGCATGTACCTGTATGAGGTCTTTGATTTGAGAAATTTATAACTAGCAAAGGTGCTATGAGTGTGCACTGTCACAAGTCAGTATCCATCCTGATATGACCTGAGATGTTTCCAGGACATAAAACCCCAACCAATAAACAGAAATATGAGTGTTCGATATATCTACTGACTCCCATTGTCAATTATCAAATGCATTAAGCAGTAATGTGATTGTATTCTATTGATAGAATGGACAATGGAAGTCCCATTTGTTCTAATGGAAGTTTTTCCTCTGTCGATAAACTCTTTCATCAACAACAACAAAAAGACGGTATTCCTATTTCCAGATGCCGATCCCCGATCACCGACATCCGATAAATAAGATTCTTCACCCGATATTGCCTGGTGAATATAACCTCGAAGTGCAGTCTGAGCAATTAGTCGTAGTGTAGTGAGATGAACTCACCTCCACAGGTGAAATGTCACATACACAGGTATGTATGGGTAGGTGGATTGCATCAAGGAAACTAGACAGACTAGACACTCTCCCTAGTAGAAGGGCAGAAATGTGGATTCGAGTCTGCACTAGGTGCGATGTTCTTGTTTATTTCAACACCTCCACAACAGTAGTAGTGTTGTGGGGAGAGTGGGTGATGCAAATGGGAAATATTGCACCTAGAGAGGAAATCGAACCCACCTCTCTTGAATTCTGGGCCAGTGTGCTAACCATTACACCACCTAGGCTCCCTTATGTTACCACACTACCCACGCCTACCTGTCTATGTGGCTCCTTGCCTGAGAGGTCAGTGCAGACTACTACAGTAGTATATCAAAAGTTAGCTCTACCCAGGACCAGGACCTACATTTAGCTACTACTCACATCAGTCTTTTCTGACTATGGGTGTAGGGATGACATTAATAATGCATTTATTACTCGCATTCTCGATTGCATTCTATGATTAAGCAAGGAGAATGTCCATCGCAGACAATTGGTCTTCCTCATTCCACTGCTCCTTGCCATATCACAGTAATGCTAAGCACCAGGCTAGGTAGTGACAATTATTAATTATCCCCCCCCCCACCTCACCACACCCACAAAATAAGTTGAAAAATAGCTGAACTTGGTATTTCAGAGCCTCCAGATTTAATCATTTCCTGTGAGGGGCCTATACCCGCAGAAACCCCATAGTGTCTCGCACCTTCGGCAATCTTCCATTCCAAGAATTTATCTGCACACCCAAACAAAAATGCCTAGCTCCGACTATGTCTATGCTCAGTCGATCTCTACAGTTATTGCAAAGTTACATTGGACGTAAACAACATGTTGGACTGTTGCCATTTCCCCATTTGCTAATGACTAGCTGTGATAATCAATCATAAGCGCTGATGAATCGGGCTATCAGCGAAACTATTAACCTACATACCACCACACCTTGCGTTCTGTCTCAATTCAGCTATTGTTTACACAGATCTGTCCCCAGGCGTCCGAGTAGATATATCGACCAATCAGGGCGGCCACCTATTCACTGCGAACAGCCTAATGACCCAAACCCCCGTCATTTCCGGTTTGGCGCGCGGCTGGCTGGTTGCCGGACAGTGCCCTGTATGGCTACTGGGCATTTATTCGCGTGGCGTCATGCTAAGTGAGTTAGGAGCCTCTTCTAAAGCCATCTTGATCCATACATGCCATCTTATTTTGATTAATTGAATCAGGCATGACAGCACACCCCTTCCCTTCTCCATCTTATGCTAGGTACACACCTACCGTTTTTCCGCACCCACCCACCGTATTCGATCTAAAATTGCCCAAAAGTCTTGAGGTGTGCACTCCCCTAGCACACCTACCGATTGCGATTCGCGACTTAAAACTCAACTTTAGGGCTAAAAGTGCTTCCTTACGATGGCGATTCGCGATTCGAAAAATGAATCGGCCCGTTTTCAGTTTTAAGAGGGTCGGGTCGGGTCGCGAGTTTTAGTGCGCGAGTCATAAACGGTAGGTGTGTACCTAGCATAACACACACACACATACAGAGCAAACCAGGCTATGTCCCATCTTATTAATGCAGAGTACCAGGCTAAGTAACAATAAGTTACATAATAACCAGAACCGGGATGGCCGAATGAGTTTATATGTGGGGGATCGTGGGTTCGAATCCTGGTTGAGTCAAACCAATGACTTAAAAATGTATACTTGACATTTCCTAGCCAGGTGCTTGGCATTATTAGGATAGGACAAGGAGCGGTGGAATGAGGAAGACCAATCATCCACAATTGAAATTTGCGACGCTTCTCTCCAATGCGCGTCGACGTGTGTCACTTTTTGGTGAGACATTGGGAAGCGTTACACGCGTGTTAGGCACGCGTCGGCACACCTTGATGGACGTCGACGGTCGGCGAGGATCGTCGGCGCGTGTCGGGGCACGTCGAAAGTGTTGTGCTTGCACAAAACTTTTCGACGTGTGCCAATGTGTGGGTCAAACATTACGGGGACGTTAAGCGCGCGTCGAGATACGGTGGATGCACTGGAAGATCATTATGCAAACGGTAAGCAGACACCATGCGCGTGTGAGGGTCGTCTCCACACGTTGCGCCAAATGGTTGCTTTGTTGTTTTATGCCCTAGCTACATCTAATGTCATATGATGACGTCGCACCAAACTTTTTTCTTTTTTTTTCGCACGCATCGACACATGTTGGCCATGCGCTACTAATACGCTGCATTGATGCCAAACTTTTTCCCTACACCGCCGAAAAGTTGGACATGTCTCGACACGTACAAATTATTTTGCGCATTGGCGGCACGCCGGCGAGAAGCGTCGTAGTGTGACTGCAGCATAAACAACTAATGTACCAAAAAACAACAACAAAAAGTATCAATTTTGCAAGTCATTGGGTTTGATGCCGATATAAATATTGATATATATATAAATGTATGTACATATTCAAATATATATCATCATCATGCTGTCGGTCGCGATGCGACAAAGACTGCTTTCATTACTTGACTGCCGCTCTCCATTTAGCTCTCTGCTGTGAGAGTTGTGTCCATGAGTCGGTCTTAATGTCTCTCAGCTTCAGGTTTCTCTTGATGGTATCTTTGAACCGGAGACGGGGGCGCCCTCTCTTTCTGTAGCCAGAAGACAGTTGAGAATAGAGGATCTGCTTTGGTAGCCTGTCTGATGACATCCTCATGAGGTGTCCAGTCCACCGGAGATTCTTTTTGATCAGAAGATCTTCCATAGAGGGCAGCCCCATCCGTTCGAGTATTTCCTTATTCGTCACTTTGTCCTTCCAGGTTAGCCTCATGATTGAACGCAGATGTCGCATCATGAAGGCATGCAGCTTTTTCACCTGCTGTCTGTACGCTGTCCAGGCCTCGGCTCCGTATAGTAGGGTGGATAGCACGATTGCGCGGTAGATCTTACCTTTGACCCGAATGGACACATGGTGGTTGTTCCAGAGTCTCTGGCGTAGTCGGCCGAAAGATGCGCTAGCCTTGGGCATCCTCCTCTGTATCTCAGCATCAATGCGTCCATCACTTGATATTGTGCATCCGAGATAGGTGAATTCCGGAACAGAGTTCAGCTTGTTTCCGTCAACCATGATCTCCTCCTCTCGGGTTCTTGTAGAGTTGGGTTGGTACAGCACCTCCGTCTTCTTGATGTTAATTTTCAGGCCAAACTTCTTTGATGCATCGGAGAAAGCGTCCACTATTTTCTGGGTCTCTTCAGCAGAGTGGGCAACCAGTGCACTGTCATCTGCGAATAGTAGCTCTCTCACCAGTATCTGAGTAGTCTTGGTCTTCGCTCTGAAGTGTGCGACATTGAATAGGTCAGCGCTCTGTCTGGACTGTATTAGATGCCATCCCCCATGTCTCGGAAAGCCTCGTCGAGCATTGCTGATAGGAAGATGGAGAAGAGCGTTGGGCAGTACCAACCTTGCCTGACCCCATTGGTAACCCCAAACGATTCCGAGACTTCCCCTCCAGCACTAACGTTCGCCATCATTCCTGTATGTAGAGCCTCGATCATAGTTGTGAACTTCTCTGGGCATCCGTACTTCCTCAGTAGCTGCCATAGCCCGGTCCTCCCGACTGTATCAAATGCCTTAGTGAAATCGACAAATACCATGTACAGTGGTCGGTCCTGCTCAATGCACTTTTCTTGTAGCTGTCGGAGACAAAATATCATATCCACAGTGCTCCGGTTACCTCTGAAGCCACACTGTGACTCTGGAACCACACCAGGTGTTATGTGAATAGATAGTCTGTTGAGTATGATCCTGGCGAAGATCTTCCCTGCTATGGAAAGAAGAGAGATTCCTCTATAGTTCCCACAGTCTGTTCGATCACCTTTCTTGTAGATGCGTCGTAGTGTGACTGCAGCATAAACAACTAATGTACCAAAAAACAACAACAAAAAGTATCAATTTTGCAAGTCATTGGGTTTGATGCCGATATAAATATTGATATATATATAAATGTATGTACATATTCAAATATACATATATCCCTCTATACCAGATGGGATGGCCGAAGGAGTTGGGCTTTCCTCTCCTGTGTGGGTAGATCGCAGGATTCGAACACGTGGGTCCGAACCCTGGTCAAGTCAAACCAATGACATATAAACATTAATACTTGTCGCTTCCTAGCCAGGCGCTTGGCATTATTAGGATAGATCAAGGACTGGTTGGCTCAGTGTCAGGATAATGTGACTGAGTGGGATATCAGGTCATGGTGCTGGTGGCCTGGTCTCCCAATAGGGCAGTGTCCTGGAATGCAAGAGATGTGGGTTTGCCACTCTAGCCACAATATTTCCCATTTTCATCACCCGACAAGACTGGTTGCCATGACCATGATCCTGTACAAACTATGCGTTGTATGGTCGTTGTATGGTTGTTGAACCTACCCGTTGATATGAGTGCGCACTATCACAAATCGGTACGAGTCCTGATATGACCTTAGATGTTGCCAGGACATAAAACTCCAACATCCAACCAACCCATACATGGAATCTATCTCTTGCACCCATCCACTCCAACCCATTTGTGCGGCTTATCGTGTGTCCTCGCTACTGTCATTGTAGTACACGCACACCGATACGGTACACTGGCTTGTGGGCTTGACTCCGGTCTCCTGAGAGATGTGCTGTGAGTGCAGGAGTCCATCGTTGATGTAGCGAGGAGTCTTGGGTGTCGTGTGTTTTTATTTGTTATCATGGGAGCCCGGAAGAGAGGGGGGGCGAGGGGGGGGGGGGGGGAGAAGGGGGGACTTACATGGACAGAGCCGTTGTAGTAAGTTCAAAACACTACCCTACAAAAACACTACGGTAGTGTTTTGAACCTAGGTTCAAAACACTACCGTAGTGTTTTGAACCTAGTTGAAGGTAGGTTCAAAACACTACTGTGGCCACGCTCAAAACACTATCATTAAGTTCAAAACACTACCCCTAAGTTCAAAACATTACTCTAAAAAATATGTTATAAATGCTGCATATTCAGTTTCATTTGTAGTAGTGTGATGCAGTATGCAGTAAGGTGGGGCAGTAGGGGTTGTTTTTGTTGTTGTTGGTTGTTTTTTTATGTCATAGCAACATCTAAGGTAATATTAGGGCGGGCACTGACTTGTGACAGTGCACACTCATGGATACGTTAGGCTACGTATTAGGGTAGGACGTAAAAACAACAACAAACAAAAAGCTACGTATGGGGCGCGTCGAGATACGTTAGAGTCGCTGGAATAACGTTATGCGAACGCTAGGCAGACGCGCGTGAGGGTCATTCCCACAAGTTGCACCAAACTGTTGCTTTTTGTTGTTTTACATCCTAGCAACAGGACGGCGCATCAAACTTTTACCACAACGTCATGCTATTGCCATGTCATGAGTGTTTTGGACTTGGGTAGTGTTTTCAACATACGTAGGGGTAGTGTTTTGAACTTAACAGTAGTGTTTTGAACCTAAGCTCAAAACACTACCGTGGTGTTTTGAACCTAGGTTCAAAACACTACCGTAGTGTTCTGAACGGGGTAGTGTTTTGAACGTCCTACACCGGCCATAAGAACGTTGTCCGTTCGTGAAAACGCCGTTAAATGCAATAGCGGGGCGCGGAGCGCCGCCCGGCGGGACGCGGGTAAACTAATGAGTGCGCAGTGGCGACACCGTGCGCCCATGGGAGGAAATGGGTCAAAGGGTGCTTAATGTGACTCCCCGCAGAGAAGCGACGGAAAGGGGGTCGGGGTGAGCAGAGGGGGAAGTGAGGATGGAAAGGGGTGGGGGGAAGGATAGGAGGGGTCGAGAGGGGAAGCGAGGAGGGTAGGGGAGGGGTGGGGAAAGGAGGAGATGGGTAGAGGGGAAGGGCCTGGACAGCAGGGGAAGAGAGATGGGCCGTGGATGGTTGGGCAAGAGCGCCGGGGAGAGGGAGAGGAGAAGGGAGGTCGGACATTGCAGAGATCGGTAGCAGTGGCTGGGGAGGGAGAAAGAGGCCAGGAGAGATGGGGAAGGGTGGGAGGAGGGGGGTCCTGGAGAGGGGGGGTGTAGAGGGAAGGAAGAGGAAGAGGAAAGAGTGGTGACAGGAGGAGGAAGCGGCGGACAGAGATCGGGGGAGGTGGGTAGAGATGGAGGTAGGTGGGTGGGGGTGGAGGGAGGGAGGTGGGTAGGGGGTAGGGAGGGAGGTGGGGGTGGAGGGAGGTGGGTGGGGGATGGAGCTAGGCGGGTGGGGATGGAGGGAGGTTGGTAGGGGTGGAAGGAGGTGGGTGTGGGATGGAGGGAGGCGGGTGGAGATGGAGGGGAGGTGGGTAGGGGTGGAGGGAGGTGGGTGGGGGATGGACGGAGGTGGGTAGGGGATGGAGGGAGGCGGGCAGGGCTGGAGGGAGGTGGGAGTGGATGGAGGGAGGTCGGTGGGGATGGAGGTTGGTAGGGGTGGAGGGAGGCGGGTAGGGATGGAGGGAGGTGGGTGTGGGATGGAGGGAGGTGGATCGGGTGGGGGTGGGTGGGGGATGGAGGGGTGGGGGTGGGATGGAGGGAGGTGTGGTGGGTGTAGGGAGGCGGGGAGGGGGGGGGGGGGAGATGGCCAGAACAACGCAGAAATGTTCAGTCACCAGTGGGTGTAGTGAACCTCACATAGACCGACACACCTTGCACGATATATGATTTTGAATTCCATTGATCGGACATCAGTAAATTAGA
>CM059196.1:76609108-76806580 GCA_030323885.1 Branchipolynoe longqiensis
CATTAAACAAATATGTACAGTTGTTGAATAGGTACATTTAAGCATGCGTTTTTTTTACATGTATGTATAGCATTACCGTGTAATTGTTATAGACAAGTCTGTTACACGTTCAGAAAAAAAAAAAACGAAATAAATTTTAACCGTTTCGGTAAAATAGCTAAGGCATTATGTATAATATACATTGTTTTTATTAGACATTGTTTATATTAATATTAACAATTGTATTAAATAAAGAATCTGTGATTAACGTGTAGGTTATATAGTACAGGTCTGTTGCACGTTCAGGTATTACAAAATAAATGTTAACCGTTTAGGTAAGAGAGCTAAGGTATTATGATAAAATACATTGTTATATTAATATTATGAATTGAATGAAATAAAGGATATGTGATTAACGATGCTATTAAGTTACTGTAAGTTAAAAGAGGGACATTGCACAATTGGGAGGGTGATGAAATTATTGTTGTATTTATCACAACGGGTAGTGTCGAAGGCAAGCTGTTGTGTGTTTTGTCACACAGATTATACACACATATCTCAAGTACTTTGTCACAAGCATGTAATAGTCGTAAGTTAGATTAAGTACATGTCGCTTTCCTTTACTGATGGTGACCGGTTCCTTATTGATTCATTAAAAAAATATATATATATAAAAGGGGAGATGTGATGTATCTAGGCCAATCCGGCAGGTACGGGGAACCAGCGATATATGGATTGTAACCAATGACGACGGTACTCAAATAAAGTCAGTTACTAACTGGAACTCAAGGTGTCGACTCGTACTTTACAGTGGGTGGGTTACGGCGTGTGTACTTACAGAATGCGTCAGTTTAGTGTTTATCGACCAACAAAGGGGTGGGTGTCGTGGGGGCTGACGGGTGCTGGAGGATACTTGGACGGGGAGGGGTGTGTCCGGGGGCGTTGCTGGGAGGAAAGCGTGTTTGGAGAAGACTGTGCCTTACTGTGTTCCAGGGAAGATGAGGATGGCGGGAAGTAGAACTATGAGGTACAGGAGGAAGGGGTGAGGAGGCAGAGTTGAGAAGATATGATGTGTAGTAGACGGTGATAGTGATTGTTGGTGAGTTAGATAAGATTGGGGTATAATGAGAGGGAATTGTAGAGGATGGGTGATCTCAGTGTGTGAGAGGGGGGGGGGGTGTAGAAGAAGGAGGGAGAGGAGGAAATGAAGAAGTGTGAAGATGAAGAGAAGAAGAGAATTAGCAGAGATACGGATTGTAAGAGAATAGAAGTAGACAGAGCAGCAGGACTAGGGGGAGGGAGAAGGAAGGCGTGGTGTAGGAGAAGGGTGATAATGGAAATCAATAGATGAAGTGTGAGAAAGAGGGGTATGAAGAGGAATAGAGAGAAGAGGAGAGTCAGGGGTAGGAGGGCGAGCATTAGGTGGGATATGTGTAAGAGGGGCGTGGGAACGAAGAGGGGAGAAGAAGAGGAGTTGGATGTGTAGGATGTATGAGGGTATGGATTATGTGGGACATGATGAAGAGAAGCATGGAAAAGAAGAGGTAGAAGAAGAGGAGGTCGAGGTGTAGGAGGGTGAGAATTTTGTGGGACATGAGGAAGAGAAGAATGGAAAGGAAGAGGGGAGAAGAGGAGGTGGAGGTGTGGGAGGATCAGAATTATGTGGGACACGAGGAAGAGAAGAATGGAAAGGAAGAGGGAGAAGAAGAGGAGGTGGAGGTGTAGGAGGATGAGAATTATGTGGACATGAGGAAGAGAAGAATGGAAAGGAAGAGGGGAAAAGAAGAGGAGGTGGAGGTGTGGGAGGATGAGAATTATGTGGACATGAGGAAGAGAAGAATGGAAAGGAGGAGGGAGAAGAAGAGGAGCTGGAGGTGTGGGAAGATGAGAATTATGTGGGACATGAGGAAGAGGAGAATGGAAAAGGAAGAGGGGAGAAGAAGAGGAGGTGGAGGTGTAGGAGGATGACAATTATGTGGACATGAGGAAGAGAAGAATGGAAAGGAAGAGGGGAGCATAAGAGGAGGTGGGGGTGTTGGAGGATGAGAATTATGTGGGACATGAGGAAGAGAAGAATGGAAAGGAAGAGGGGAGAAGAAGAGGAGGTGGAGGTGTGCGAAGTTGAAAATGATGTGGCACATGAGGAAGAGAAGAATTGAAAAGAAAAGGGGAGAAGAAGAGGAGGTGAAGATCTGGGAGGGTCAGAATTATGTGGGACATTAAGAAAAGACGCGTGGAAAGGAAGAGGCGGGACAACAGGATGTGGGGGTGTGGTAGGGACAGTATTAGATGGAAGATGAAGAACTGGAAGTTTGAACATGAGGAGTGGAAGGAATATGAGAAGGAAGAGTTGTTGTGGTAGGAAGAAAAAGAGAGAAGGGAGCAGTTGGTGGGTCAAGGGAAAGAAGGGCATGAACATGAAGAAGCCCAAACAGCCCAAACAGTCCAAACAGCCCAAACACACCAAATACCACATCTTTGTTCAACCACAACCAGCCCTCCTCTGCTCACCTTCAGCCTTTCTAAACCTGTCTTGCTCTCTACATAATTTGACACCGACACCGCATATGAGTTTAAAGTTGGATTTATTTCTTTTCAAATAACAAGTCTCTAGTAAGCACATTTTGATTTTAGTAAGCACATATTAAGTTTCAACGAGATAAGCACAATGAGATAAGCACAATGAGTTAGGCACAAAGAAGTCAATAAGCTTTAACCCTTAGTCCTAGATAATATTAGCAGGGATGGGTGGGATGGCAGTTCAAAGCCAGCTAGTGTCCTCCTGTGGCCACGTCGAAGTGAGCTCACCAGCGCTAAGTCAGTCCTTCTATAGGTGCTGGGACCAGTAGTTCGAGCGGGCGACTGCAGATGGCAGGTCAGAAAGATAGAGTTAGCATTTCGAAGTATTTCATATTAAAGTACAAATATATAGGCGGCACTGACGCACAGGTCATAAGGTAGTTTCGCCGTTACTAGATAGGTGGCAGCATAAGTATTATCTTAACGCTATGAGGCTATGGCGACGATCGAATGCCAAATTACCCGTGTTGCTGAGCATCACGAACAATACAACCCCTCCTTTCCTGAGGGAACCTGAAGGTCTGCAGCACAACATCCGGGCCACCATTGATTTGCAGAAATGTTACCCGTTGCAACGGTTTTCAAATCATTATTGAGTGCACGATGAGAAATCGGTAGCCTTGGGCTTTAACTCTGATTGACAATTGTATTGTGTGAAAGTAGTTCCCATGAGGAAAGTGGAGAATTAAGAAAATCCCAGGAGGATTACAAACATTTGTGACTTAACCAACAATACTGCACACAAACACAAAAGGACATCACATAACATATAACTAGCAACATTACTCAACCTTCCACACAATTAAAGTTGCATAGTCCGATGGTTTTGAATTTCTGTATTTTTTTTGAGAGATTAGATCGATCACTCGTATCTACTTTACATTAGTTCAAAGTTACTTTTATTTTAAATGGTAAACTTTTGAGATATTTTGAGTGCAAACATATCAAATTAGTTCTGGCAAGCTTGCCAAAACTCTGACACCATAGACTTCTGCAGTAACAGGTTCTGTTAAATTGACTCAGTATTGCCTTCTACGCAGAACCAAATGCTTAATAAGTGCATCAGTATCTAAGTTAGATATGCAGAATCAAAACTAGATAATTGGTTTGGTTTTGAAATTTTGATATTTCATCGGACTATGCAGCTTTAACAACAACAATCAGCGGCAATGGCCGAATCGGTAGAGCGCAGGCTTCCCATCCGGAAGGTTGAACGTTTGAATCCCAGCCGAGTCAAAGCAATGACTTATAAAATTTATACTGGGTCACTACCTAGCCTGACGCTCGGCAATAATAGGATAGTACAAGGACTGGGTAGCACATTGTCAGGATAATGTGACTGTGTGGGATGTTGGAACATGGTGCCAGTGGCCTGGTCTCCCAGTGGGGCAGCACTATAAAGTGGATCAGAGTGCACACTGTCACAAGTCGGTACCTGTCCTGATATGACCTAAGATGTTGCTAGGACGCAAAACAAAAACAAACAAACTCTAAGAGCGCTTTCCGTCCGTCTTGTTCAGACCAATGGACGCCCGTAAATGAGGTGGGCAAGTGTTATCCAAACTCAGCTAGTTAATATATCATATTACTAAATATAGCCTTGTTTTATTCATACGACTATTTCCTGTGTGGTCTCTATTGGAAAAAGAACGGGTAGAGTAGGTGTGTAAATAGCAACTAATGATAAACGCGCAATGAAAAGTGCATGTAAGCTGCAATGGCCTCTCAGACGCTAGCCAATCCCAACAGGTTACCTAGCCTCTAAATAGTGCACATATATGGTCTACATATATGGTTCAAATGCATATCCATTATAGCTCGGGGTGAATATTTGATCTACTCAAGCCCTGATGCTTAATAGTTTTGAACGCAATCCACTTAACCATGGACTATTTTGTTAAAACTTACTGAATATTCACAGAATGAATAGGTTGCAGGATGAAATCACGTGACCAGATCCTTAACAAAAGAGTACAGTGCTTTCCACCAGGGCTTCTTGAACTATTTCAATGTCATTCACACTCATGTCTTTAATCCTGAAATTTCATTGGCCTTCAACTAAATTTTACTTTTGGTAATCCACACCATTAGTTCCAAACCCCCCTCCCTCCCCCTTCCCCTCTCCCCCCCCCGCCCCCCTCCGCCCCGTCCCGCCCCTACCCTGCTGGGGGTGGTGGCCGAATCGGTAGAGCGCGGGCCTCGCGTGCGGGAGATTGCGAGTTTGCAAGTTTGGTTCCCAGTCAAGTCAGACTAATGACTTAAGCATTGATACTTGTCGCTTTCTAGCCTGGCACTCGGCATTAATAGGATTGGGCAAGGACTGGTCAGCTAGTGTCAGGATAATGTGACTAAGTGGGATATCAGGTCATGGTGCCAGCAGCCTCATTTCCCAGTGGGGCAGCACTATATAATCACCAAGTACTGTCACAAGTCGGTACCCGTCCTGATATGACATTAGATGTTGCTAGGACGTAAAACAACAACAACCAAACAAACAATCGTCCCACCCCCAAAAAATGTCATTTCTCCTTGGGTGAAGCTTTTACCAGTTTAAGAAGCACTGCTCTAACTGAGGCTTTGGTGACGCGTGTAGACTGATGAATACTGCATGGCTGGTGCAGGACATGGATTTTAAAGGTGTCTCATTAGGGTGACTCTCTTAAATAATGTCCACCAGGTGGCGTAACCAGTTTGCCCTGAGTGTAACCTCACGCATCATGTATTAATTACCCGGCAGAACATCCCATAATTAAGAGAAATAACAAAACTGTAGTGGAAAGTCTATGATATCTATATATTTATATTAGATATATTTAATGCATATATGTTTGTATTATATATATTTATATTATATTTATATTTTATATATTTACATTAAGTATATTTAGATTATTTATTTTTGGATTATATTTATTTATTTTATATAGATATATTATGTTATATATATATTTATACACCGACTCATGGATGCAACTCTCACAGCAGCGAGCTAAATGGAGAGCGGCAGTCAAGTAATGAAAGCAGTCTTTGTCGCATCGCGACCGACAGCATGATGATGATGATATTTATGTTATTTATATATTTATATTACATATATTTAAATAATATATATATATTTATAAAATATAGATATATTTATATTTGTATATATGTATCTAACCACGAGTTCCACTGTATATTTATAGGCATATATATATATGTGCATTGAAACTCTATATAATTATACTCTGGAAATGTCACTTTTACTATTTCGTCATTGATTGAACACTGGCTATATCAGGACAACATAAAAAATGATACTTGTCGCTACCTAGCCTTGCGCTTGGCATTAGCAGGATAGGACAAGGACTGGCTAGCATAGTATCAGGATAATGTGACTGTGTGGGATATTGGGTTATCGTGCCAGGCAGCTTGGTCTCACAGTGGGACAGCACAGTAAAGTTGCCATGAGTGCGCACTATCACACGCCGATCCATCCTGATATGACCTTAGATGTTGCTAGGATGAACAACAACAACGAAACAAACAAGTACCTTGAAGCCCTGCTGCTCAAAGCCATACAAGCTTGTGTTGTCTGGTATTACGGTGTAGAAACCCAGATTATTTTGCATATTTTCTCTCCAAAGTTAACCATTACTCTGAACTAAATGTAAAGGCCCTGTCACACTACGACGCATCTCGCCGGCGACCTGGCGACGTGTGTAGATTTTTGGCGATAATTAGTGAAATATCGAGACACGCTGGCAGTGCGTTATGAGCGCATCGGTACACATCGGTACACGTCGGTACACTATCCTTGACGTTGACGATCGGCGGAGAACGCCGGCGTGCGTTATTGGTTGCCCAAGGTTTTAAGCGTGTCAAAAAAAAGCTGCGCGCGCAAATATATGGGTAAGGATGTTAGGCTGACGTCGAGCTCCGTTGGACGCGCCGGAATAACGTTATGGGAAAGCTAGGCAGACGGCACGCATGCGGGCGGGTCGTCTCCACACGTTGCGCCAAATCGTTGCTTTCTTGGTTTACGCCCTAGCAACATTTAAGGTTATATGAAGACGTCGCACCAAACTTCTTTTTTTTTCCCCCAACACGTCGACACACGTTGGCGGCGCGCTACTAACACGCTACTCACACGCTGCGCCAATGTCCAATTTCCCCATATTTCCCCTAAATCTTTAACGTTTCTCTACGCATTTAACATTTTATTTTCAACGCTGATGGGTCGCCGGGAGAAGCGTCATAGTGTGACAGGGCCTTAAAGTAATAACAACGATCAATATAATATATTTATTCAAAAACTAAGAAAACCAAATTCATTGGATTATTCAACTTTAAGAGTGATGCGAGAGCCGAGGCTTGGGAACCTTATTTGGCCGTACATTAGGCATACGAGCATGGGTATCGACAATAGACTGTCGGATTTAGGTACCTCACTTCAAATGTGTTAGCAATTAACAGTACTGGGGCCATATGCATGGAGCAGTGTTAGGAGGCAAAACGCGTTTAGCGCGGGATTTCTGGTTTAGCGCAGACACGTTGGTATGCACGGATAACACCACACGTGCTAACACTGCTCCATGCATATGGCCCCAGGTACCTAAATCACTATCACCGTCGAGGCCCTGAGGGGAACAAATCATGTAGTGTGTTGACTGACATCAGACAGCGAGCGAAAGGCAGTGCCTTTGCCAAACCATCCATATTACAAACCAAAAAAACAATTATAGAACCACAAACACCTTCTCCGGGCATTAATGATAATGCCGACTTAATAGAACGTTTTTACTAGTAGGAGCCATTCTAAGGTGGTGCGTTCCAACCAGTGGTCCACAACTGGTTCATCAAAGGCTGTGGTATGTGCTGTCCTGTCTGTGGGGAAGTGCATATAAAGGACCCCTTGCTGCTTATTGGAAAGAGTAACCTATGTGGCGGCAGCGGGTTTCTTCCAAAGAAATATGTCAGAATGACCATATGTTTGACGACCAATAGCCGATGATAAAATCAATGTGTTTTAGAGGCATCGTTAAATAGAACAAACTTTTTTCTAGGGTGCTGCGCAATATAACCGTGGCATGACATATTTACAAACTGATCCAGTTTTTTTCAAACTCGAAGGATACAAATATTTCAATCAGAAGAACAAAGTAACCATAAATGGGTGAGTTTTGAAAACAGATTAAATTAAAAGGATTCAAGCAATTCTGGATCATATTTGTTATGATCGTGATTGATTTTTCCCCCTAAGTATGAATCCTGCTCGAATCAATTATCTATTTATATATCTAGCTTGAAACATCGACATAAAGGCTCACCGTGAGCAGGGTTTTGTTGTTGGATTTCAAATTACAGCTGTGGACTTCCCACTAGTTACTCCTGCAGATGATTTATGGACATAAGCCCCTTAAAGATGTACGATTCCAGGGGGGGGGGCGAGGTTAGTAGTCTGCAGTGATCTCTCAGGCAAGGATCCACATACAGCGTGGATAGGGTGATTGCATCAGGGAGCCTAGATAGCATGACGGTTAGAACACTAGCCCCGGGATGATAAGAAGTGTGAAATAAAATCATTCTCTAAGCACAATGTTCTTCCATGTTCATATCCCCGCTCCAACGACAATACTATAAATAATATTACTTAGTCTTTGGAGAGAAAAACAACCAAAAATGTTTGCCGAGGTATTGCATTCCCCCCCCCTCCAATCTAGCCGTAGTGATGGTTTCAGTTGATGTGCAAACAATGGATTTGAATTTTATTTAAAGTTGCGTAGATCGATGGTTTTGAGTTTCTGTCATTTTCTGAGATAAATCCATTAGGTTGATCGTTATTACGTACCTTACTTTAGCTTGAAGTAACTTTGATTTTAAATGGCTAACTTTTGAGACATTTGAAGTGCAACCATGCACAATTAATTTTGGCAAGCACGCCAATACTCTGACACTGTAGTCTTCGGCAGACACAAGTTCGATTGAATCGCCTCAGTATTTCCTTCTATCTTTTGGCAAATGTTTAATAAGTGCACCAGTGTCTAAGTCAGATATGTATAATCAAATGTAGATAATTGTTTTTATTTTGAAAATTTGATGTGGGAGAAGCCACTGGGTGGTGTTATGGCGCTGCCAGTCGGTGAGACTTTGGTGAACCAGGCTCCAGGTTTGAGGCTAATTATCTCCCCAGGGAATCAAGCTCGCCCCCAGATAGGGGATGAAAAGCGAATCTGGTAGCAAGAATTTTGAAACCTAGAGTAGGCTGGTCTTGCTTTGACTTTCCTTACCTGACATGACCTTACCTTACTTTGCATACCAAACGGGCTGGCCGAATAAGTTGAGCGTCTGTCTCCCATTTTGGTAGATCATGGGATTTGAAGCCACAGGTTGGAACCCTGTATAATAACAGGGATGCTCGGCCGGGTTGAGCACCCCATGCTACTACAATACTCTTCCCCTTCATATCACCTGTGATGCAGTCATACTAAACCAATAGTACCAAGTTATCAACCAACACTAACCAAGACTAAGGAAGAAAGGAAGACAAGTCACACAGATAGACAGTGAGGGTGTTGTGGTTTAATGACACCAACTCCTGCTCACCTACCAGTGACCTATCAACCTAACCCCTCACCTTCTACTGTCCACACTATGTCTCATTACCAACTTAGCCTGTATACTGAAAGCAGTGCCTACAGCCCATGGGACAGGAGTCCTATGGCTGTGTATGCACTCAATTTGAATAGGTGAATTTGGCTAGCATCAGACAGAGTGTCTGGGGTTCCTGCTCAAGAGTAGGTCTGTCTCACTCAAGAGCCAGGAGTAGAGTGATCCCTCTCCAGAGTGTCTGGAGAAGTTTCTTGAATAATTAATTAGAATGAGACTTGTGTGGCTATGATAGGCCAAGGGGGGTCAGGTGACCGGATCTCCCACAGCCAGCCAATCAGACACTCCCCTACAGACTGGTCAGTGCAATCCCCTAATATGGGGGTTGCCACCCAAAACCAGCCTGCAGGGTGTGGCTCTAAGGAATGTAGTATGGCTGGTGTGCTTGGCCCTGGGTCCGGTAGGGGCAGATAGTTGCATACAGTTACAATTAGATATATATATGTATATACCAAAAATGTCCTTTTTCTCCAATTGCATTCTTTGTGAATACATAGAGGAACATTTCATCAACCTTGAACTGCTTCATATATAAGAACATCTCTTCATTAACTTTAGGCATCATGCATGAACATATATCTCACATAGTTTATATCATGTCATCATAGGAGTGGGGGCACCATTGCTTTTAGATTACATAACCTTCTCCCCACTCCAAGCCCAAGAATAATAATGCTCTCTGTCCATATATAATTCTTTACCGAAAATCCTTATACTTTTACACCTGGTCGTGTCAAACCAATGCCTTAAAAATTGATACTTGTCACTTCCTAGCCAGTCGCTTGGCATTATTAGGATAGAGCAAGGACTGGTTGGCTAAGGGTCAAGATAATGTGACTGACTGAGTGGGAAATCAGGTCATGGTGCTGGTGGCCTGGTCTCCCAGTGGGGCAGCACTATCTATAAAGTTGCCATGAGTGTGCCCTGTCACAAGTCGGTACCCGTCCTGATATGACCTGAAATGTTGCCAGGATGTAAAACTCCAACAACCAACCAACCAATCTTACCTTGCATGGCTGGCGACGTTGCCCCATTGACCATTTTGCATGTGACGTCACAAGTCACATGGTTTTACGCTCATCGCGTCCGTCCACATTGGACAGCAAACATATATGTGCCCAATGACGTCTACGGCGTTCAGTGAATCCTTTGTTTTCTCTGTTCTTGTTATGAGACAGGATGAATAATAAAAACAGGAGACAAAGGGAGACATCTTTTTTCCATGACAATGCGATGTTAGGCTCTTGATCAACAAAACAGACGTGGTTGTATCAGCTACAAGTTGGTTGGTTGGTTGTCGGAGTTTTATGCCCTTGCAACATGTAAGGTTATATCAGGACGGGTACCGACTTGTGATAGTGCACACTCATGCAACTTTATAGATAGTGCTGCCCCACTGGGAGACCAGGCCACCAGCACCATGACCTGATATCCCACTCAGTCAGTCACATTATCTTGACCCTTAGCCAACCGATGGGTACCGAAATTCTTATTCTCAATCTAAATCTAGACTTCTAGATTTAAATTTGCATGGTTTTTGGTGGATTTGAGTTTCTGCCTAAATATATTAAGATAATCGCTATGATCTATTTTACTTCGTGGTTTTAAGTAACTTTTATTATAAATGCCTAATGTTGGAGATATTTGAATTAAAAACATAGCAAATTTAATTTTGGTGTGCATGTTGAAATGCTGACTTCATAGGCTTCAGTAGTTACAGCTCCTATTACATTGACTGAATATTCCCTGCGGAATTTGCGACTGTGGCACCCCCTAGTGGTCCACTCCGGTACTGCGCGAACATGATGGTCCTCCACTTCTGCAACAAAGATGCGATTTTCGGATCCAACTTGGTGATGGACCCGTTACCTGCCGCCATTTTGGGTAGGGTTAGCCACATCCGATTTATGGGTGAAGATTTCAGAATTCAATCTATTGGTGATTGGATCCACTGATTTGCATATTTACACTATAATATATATATATATATATATATATATGTGTGTGTGTATTGGAGATGTGCTATATCTCTTTGAAAAAAGAAGAGAGAAAGACAAAGGAAGAAAGAAATGTTTAAAGACAATTCTAGAATCATGCAATACCATTAATGCATATTCACTGAGTGCATAATACTTTTGTTGAACTGGAATTGTATGCAATTAATACAAATAATAGTTCATTTATATTATGCTTCTATTATCGAACAGGATTTTCATGTGGTTATTGTTGCCACTGATATTGTCATTTATGTACCAACAAATTGTCCTGAATGGCCAGAAGACCAGTGCTCTGGCGCTGACAAAAGGCATTATTCGGTGAATAAACTACATTTAGTAAAAAAAAGATTACCAGACTGGATGGCCGAATGAGTTGAGCGTTCGTCTCCCATTCTGGTAGATCGTGGGATCGAACCCTGGGCGAGTCAAACCAATGACTACAAAATTTATACTTGTCGCTTCCCAGCCAGGTGCTCAGCGATGTTAGTACAGGACAAAGAGCAGTTGAATGAGTAAGACCAACCTACCACGATTGAAATTTCCCCTGCTTAATCAACTAATGTACCCCACAAGAAATCATCCCACACATTGATAATTCATTCTGCACATACCCTCACTGACATTCTCCTGCTCAGATATAATATCGACGTCATTTTTTCATATTTTTAGGAACTTAATTAGTAACCGAAGTAATATCGAAGAAAAGAACGTGATGGAATTCCTTTTTTTCACATGCCAAGAATGTAGGGTTGTTCAAAGAAATCTTATTGTAATTAGAAGTATAGAGGAGCAATGTGACATATGGCTTACACCGAAATGAGATACACTCACACACTTGTACATTCACACACGCGCACACAGTACATACACACACAACACACATCACAGGTAGCACACACCACATACATTTACACATCACATATACATTACACACACTCACACACATCACACATACACCACACACAACGCACACACTCACACACTCGTACATTCACACACACGCACACAGCACATACACACACAACACACATCACAGGTAGCACACACCACATACATTTACACATCACATATACATTACACACACTCACACACATCACACATACACCAGACACAACGCACACACACCCACCCACTCGTACATTTACACACACAACACACATCACAGGTAGCACACCCCACAGACATTCGCACATCACACATACATTACACACACATGTCACACATACACCACACACAATGCACACACTCACCCACTCATACATTCACACACAACACACATCACAGGTAGCACACACCACATACATTCACACATCACACATACATTACACACACATGTCACACATACATCACACACAATGCAAACACTCACACACTCGTACATTCACACACACGCACACAGCACATACACACACAACACACATCACAGGTAGCACACACCACATACATTTACACATCACACATACATTACACACACTCACACACATCACACATACACCACACACAACTCACACACACTCACCCACTCGTACATTCACACACACAACACACATCACAGGTAGCACACCCCACAGACATTCACACATCACATATGCATTACACACACTCACACACATCACACATACACCACACACAACGCACCCACTCGTACATTCACACACACAACACACATCACAGGTAGCACACACCACATACATCTACACATCACATATACATTACACACTCACACACATCACACATACACCACACACAACGCACACACACTCACCCACTGGTACATTCACACACACATCACAGGTAGCACACACCACAGACATTCACACATCACACATACATGACACACACACATCAAACATACACCACACACAACGCACACACTCACACACACGCACACAGCACATACATACACAACACACATCACAGGTGAGGCACACACCACAGACGTTCACACATAACACATACATTACACACACCCATACATGTCACACATACACCACACACAACGCACACACACTCATACATTCACCCATGTGCACACGGCACATACACATAACACACATCCCAGGTAGCACACAACATATACAATTACACATCACACACATCACACACATACTACACGCACTCACACACATCAGAAAAACTCACAAATTCACACAAAACCGACACATCACACATACATTATATACACTCACACACAGTACACAGAGCACACACAACACCCACACACCCGCACACAACACACATTACACATATATTACATACACTCATGCATTCACACATATCACAGACATCACCCATACATTACACACACTGCATATTAATCACACATACATCACATGCACTCACACACTCTCACACACAACACATAAATCACATACATTCACACATATCACACACACAACACACCCATCACACACAACACACATCACCCATACATTTCACATACACTAGCACACATTCACACGCACTAACACAACAGATACATCACACACATCACATAAAACACATCACACATGCATCACACACGACACACAAATACCCATACCCATCACACAAATATCACATACACTCACACACATTCCCATGCACTAACGCGCACTCACACACAACACTCACAATATATTCTCCTTTCTTTGGGCTCAATTACGATTATTTGTTGTGGTTTGACGTCCTAGCAACATCTAAGATCATATCAAGATGGGTACCGACGTGTGACAGCACGCACTAATTGTGATGTTCATAATGCCACCCCACTGGGACACCCTGACCTGATATCCCCACTAAATTCAACTCAATAAGTTTATTTCAACATCCTCATTATATGAAGAGTTCAGGCGTAAAACCATGTAAACGCCAATCCAAAATTTGAATTAAGATAACAGATTTTTACATGAACATTTTTTTATTTCACCACTATTTCTACTTTTCTTATGGTTACATGATTATGGAGCAATGAACAAAAAAGAAGGAATGTTAAAAAACCTAACTCTTTGAAGGCTTGATTCCAATGTTTATCTCACTTTTTGGATTGGCGCTTACAGGGCTTTGCGCCTGAACTGTTCATTATACAGTTACAATTTCCATGAAACTTGATTATAGTGGATGAAGAACAGGAGAATGAACGAAGCACAATGCTTTTTTTAAATTTTTTTGATCCATTAGTTGTTTATGGTGCAGTCACACTACGATGCTTCTCACCAGCAACCTGGCGACGTGTGGTGTTTTTGGGTGAAAATGGGTGAAATATCGAGACACGCTGGGGGCGCGTTATGCGCACGTCGGTAAACGTCGGTACACTATCCTTGACATTGATGGTCGGCGGACAACGTCGGCACGCGTCGCCGGTCGCCCAAGGTTTTAAGCATGTCAAAAAAACACAACGACCGTCAGCGCGCGCGAGTTTAAGGGTAAGGACGTTAGAAGGATGTCAGGCGGTCGTCAAAACACGCCCACAGCGCGTTAGCGGAACGCTGGACGGAAGTCGCTTGACGTTGCTTGACGTTGACTTTTTTGTTGATATTGTTTTGGACGATTGCGTGCGCCATCCAGTCGCGGAGGGTAAAGCATAAACCAAGTTTGTATTTGTTTTGGGCGCGCATCGACGCTCATTGTCCGCGCGTTGACAACGCGCTACTCACACGCTATCCACACGCTGCGCCAACGTCAAATTTCCCCATATTTCCCCGATTTCTTTAACGTTTCTTGACGCGCAATATTTGATTTTCAACGCTGACGGGTCGCCGGGAGAAGCATCGTAGTGTGACTGCACCATTAAGCAGGGGAAATTTCAGTCATAGACGACTGGTCTTCCTCATTCCACAGCCGGTCGATTGAAAGCCCGAGCCTACACTTTTACCGACCCAAGGGATTTTTAACATCCCACACCACATAGACATGGTATGAGAGCAACCAGCCTTTGATGACGCTGTAAGTTATACACTGCGGTGGAAATCCAAATTGGCAGAGCTGGGGGCTCGGGGATAATGTAAATAACTGTATTGTCACATGGCTGGAACTGTATTGTCACGGCGCTGACAAAAGACTTTATTCAATGAATAAACTATATTTACAACAACAACAAAAAACCTAGATAGCAACAAGTATCGATGCGCGAAAAGGAAGAAAGCAAGGCGGGGGTGGGAAAAAGAGGTGTTTATTGAGGCGCCTCTGGCAACAGAGGGGTTAGACATGGGTACATAGCAACAGTGGAAAACAAGGATAAGTAAGGACAGAGGCAAGTAAGGTTCCTGAGGAGCAGAAACAAGGATAAATACAACAGGGGCCCATAAGGAGCAATGTCAGAGTGTAAAATTGTCCGATATAATACATGTGAACCGAGGTGAAGTTACTATAATAAATTACAAACTGTCTATATAATGATAAAGGTTAAACTATAAAAACCCAAAGGCATATGAGGGATGTGTGAAATTGGTAAACTATTATTCATTGAGTATAGAATTTGTATAATTGAATAGTCTTTAGAGGGAGTGTCACTTCCGAGTTTGACTAAGAACAGTCTTTGGAAGAGTCACCTCACATGCCCCCTCCCCCCCCACATGGTATTGTTATGATCATTGACCACTGCATTGTACTCTGATTGGAGGAGTGAGTCATGTGACCACTGCATTGTACTGTGATTGATGAATAGGATCATGTGACAACGGCCATCTTGAATCTTGAGAACCTATATAAGCAATAAACCAAAGAGTCTCATTCTCTTACTTTTCACTCTTACCCTGTTTTCCTTTATTACCTGTAGTGCTTTCACTTGACCTGTTCACACCACCCACACCACCAGCCGGCACGTTTACAAAATGGCGACCACGACTTGAGAGACTACCGAGATTTGGTTAGTACTGACTATAGATAGTTTATTATAGAGTTTCGGTGAGTTTCGGTAGCATTTTCTTTTTATTTGTTTTATAATACTATACATTTATATTTCTTTATTTACTTGTTAGCTGACTACTGTTATTTTTGAACGCACGTGAGTGACTTGAACGCACGTGGTGTGACTTCAATACACGTGTAGTTTCATTTTTGACGTTAGGAGTAGTACTACAATTATTTTTTTAGGAATTATATTATTACATAGTATTTTTATTTCATTTAATTTGATATGCTATTTTAAATTCTAAATTTCTTGAGGTTGAGAGATTTGAGGACTTGACAGAGACTGCGACTGGTGGGTGGTTGGAGTGGATAAGTTGTTTTTCTTCTATTGATTCTCTATTCTTTTTACTTTTTGCAAGGATTAAATTGAATTAAATTACTTTGTCGACGAATTTCCGACGAAAGTGTCTTTTCTTAAGGGTTACATTAGTCTTTGACGTTGATATTACATTAGTCTTTGACGTTGATATTTCAATAGTACACAATCTAATAATAGTGTTTTCAACTCATTCCATGCAATTTCACATTCTATAGTCCATTCAAAACTACTTTTATTACTAGTTAAATAAGTTATTGGAGCGACTACAGGAACATTAAAACGATTACAGGAACATTTTCGTTGGCCTAGTATGGCTGGAGATGTCCATAATTTAATTACCAATTGTGCAAATTGTGTGGTTAACTGTAGTAAACGCACACGTGCGTATCCACAATCAATGCCATTGCCTAGGGCACCTGGTATTGTAATTGCTGCAGATCTATCTGGTCCATATCCAGTTAGTACTAGTGGTAATAGATATTTACTATCTATTATAGATCATTGTAGTGGTTGGGTTGAATATAAAGCATTGCCGGATAAATCATCGAAGGGGATTCATGATTATATATTTAATGATTATATTCCTCACCATGCAATTCCTTGTATGTTTATTTCAGACAATGGGTTAGAATTTAAAAATAAATTGATTATGAATCATTTTAAAGAATTAGGTGTAGAAGTAAGGCATACGACACCTTATCATCCACAGTCAAATGGTATGGTGGAAAGATATCATAGAACCATAAAAAGCATTCTGAGGAAATTGGTTAATTCTTGTGCTAATCTATGGGAAACCCATTTGCCTAATGTGATATATGTGTATCGTACTGTACCTTCAGATAGCACTGGCTATTCTCCTTTCTTTCTAACCTATGGTAGACATCCAGGTACGAAGCATAGTTCTTTACTATATCGATCGACGGGGACGATTGATTCGAACTTAGCATATCGTGTAGATGGCTTATCTATGGCGTTAGCTAAAGCTGTCAATAATCGAAAAGAAAGTCGAAATTATAATGTTGCTCGTTTGAGGAAAAAAGCGAATGCAGTAAAACTAACTCCTGGTGATAAAGTAGTTTTATTTGTAAATGAGGCTGGACCTTTGGAGAGAAAATACGATCCAGGTTACATAGTCGTTAGATCACGGGGTTCAGTAGTGACTGTGGTAGGCCCTAATAACGATCGGAAAGTTGTTTACCGTGATAAAGTTAAATTAGTTGACTCTAAAATCATGTGGGATGATATTGCTCCACGATTAACTAGAACTGAACGAAGGAAAGGTAGTTCACAACCTTTGCCTTTCGATCCGATTATTTCTGATCAAAATCGACGCACTAATGAATTATTAGTGAATAAAACAAAAATAAAACCTAAAGTATTACATTCGAGAGAAATTGGTACTGGACCGCTTACGCGACAGCAAGCGCGAAGCGTAAATCCAATGGTTGGTAGTATGACGTCAGATAAAAGAATTGACCAATCACAGCAAAGAACACTGCGGAAGGATCGGCGAATCCGCAGACGTCTGAGTGCTTCGGCTCATTCGGCAAAAACTTTCTTTGTTGCTGCGCCACTAATAAATAACGATTGCGCCATACCTAACCATTGCGTTAATACGAAGCAATTATTAACACTAGCGCAAGTCGACAGCTCCAAAGCTAATCGACAGGGTTTTCGAGGTCTAATCATAAGAAATATTTATGTTCCTTACTAAATTAGCGCCAAGATTAACGGGTTGTATCGTAAGTTACGCCACTATTTGAGTTACTAAATTCTCTGGTATTACAGAGATACAGTGAATGGTATTGACACCGTAGTAGCATTTCCATAATAAAGTGAATTTGACACTTATTGCTTACCAAATGCTACGGAGCATTTCGGGTGGAATAAGCAAAGTCAGTGAATACTTTAAGGAAAAATGGTGCCATGTACTAATGTATTGTTATTCTATCGGGACATAGAGCGAAAAAAGTACACCTGTGGTGACTGAATGTCTCACTAACAAATAACAATTTCATTTATTTACCATTGACTTTTCTATTTATCTAAGTTAAGTCTTAGTACGCCTACAAATTACGGGGTGAGACGTAAAACAGGTGTTACTTAATACTTTGAGTTTAAACTGTTTAGCTACTGAAAAGAACTAAATTTCGTCACACTAACGACTGAAATGTTATGTTCATAGAAACTAATACTATAGCACTTTCGCTAAGACTTTGAAGATGTTATGTTGGTGAAAGAGGTAGATCTTGCATATGTAAGAATGGACATTATTAAAGCGGATAAATTGCAAATAACCAAAGATGTTATTTAATCTAATTTAGAACACACCATTGGATTTGTATTAACTTTTCTTAAGTACAAGGATCATTATTCTTTGGCCGTGAAAAATCTAAAAACGCTTAAAATAGCACATTGACTTGCATTACCGTATTGATTCTATTAAATTCTCGCAGGCTAAAAAACTATTTTTCCATGAATATAGGTAATTTATCGAACTTGTACCTCTCGAGGGATGAGAAAAGACGGCTGCGTAAGGTCGATAGAGCAATTCTATTCGACGAGCGTAAACTTTTCGCGAGTATACGGTAAGGACGATAAGAATCGGCAGACGGGAGCCGGGAGTCAATTTCTTATCGGGTGTCGACGGTGACACGCGTGAAGCGATAAGGCTAAGTTGTTTTGGCTTGTATGAAGCAGTAGTTACAGATAATTCACCGGCGCGTGAAGCGTAATTAGACATAACATGATTAACATGATCGATTTGTCTTAAAATGTCGCTAATCTGCGTTGTGGTTGACGGGGTTACACAGAAGCATTTCGTCATTGACTGGAACTGTGGTAAGGTTCAGGTCTTATGTTTTTGTACTAATAAATGCGTAACTCGATAACTAAGATACTTAGAAGCATAAACTAACATACTTAAGACATCTAGGGTATCTATTCTATATTGTTTTGTGTATTACAATACAGATAAGTTGATTTAACATTATGAAATAAGACATTTAAATTAACTTGTTAAAACATTTTTTATTTTTCAATAAGAAATTTATTCTATATGTTCATGTTACTTAATAATTTGATATATATTATAAAAGTAATTATTTGTGTAACAATAAAACTAAATAATGTTCTTGATTGTGATTCATATGGATGAAAAACCTAAACAGAAAGTTGATACTTGTAAACTACAATGTGATTTAAATTACTTTCTGATCCATATGTTCTAAGCTGATAAATCTTCAGTGAAATTGGAGTAACTGAGTTGCTATACAATGAAGGGAAGTAACTGTTAGTAATAATGATTTTCACCTATGTACAGGACTGATCGTTGGATTGATTTCAATTGTGAGATCGAATGTATAAATACTTTTGTAGAAGTTCTATTCTATGTTGAACTTTTCAAAAATATTCCGCTAAGCAAAAGCATTAGTTGAACGTCGGGAGATTTTAAGTAATGTCTGACGTGAAGATCTTTTTCATTTATGTCAAAGTGATCTGCAAGATTCTTCCTATTTTTTTGTCCTATTGTTTGCTGAGCGAGACATAATTTGCTTTCTACTACTTATCAAGTGGAGAAGATACCTGGTGAGGCAACAGTAATGCCTAGGGTATTGAATGAACTAAATTATTTTTACAAAAGCGACTGTTCGTTGGGAGGTCAGCTAAAATAATCATAGGGATTTCACAATTTTTTTTACAAATATGTTATGTTAACTTCACAAGAGCAAGATGACAAATCTTAGCTATGAGTTAAACTGATATATATAATTTTTGATATGATCTTCAACATTTATTTTTGACAAATGATCAGTATTGGTTTGGATAACATGAGTTAACACTGTTAGTCTTAAGAATCTGATTATTATTTTTTCATCATATAACTGATTTGCATTATCAAAAGATGAACTATTAGAGTAGTTATCTATAATGATCATTATGATGTTTCACATATCTAGCTTGAGGTAGTGTAATTGATTTTCAGCAGGCTACACAGCGAAATGGGAGTAACTGATGGTAGTAAGACAACATTAATGAACTATTGGGGAATGACTTTCTCACTAATATAAAATGGCATGAACTAATTACTCTGTAACTCTATTACTTTATAGATAGCTGCATTTACGTTCATTTGTTATTTTGAATTCAATAGGACTGAAGAGTTGAATATATTTTTGTAATATGTTGTTTAACTTGAGGAAGTATGTTGTAACTCAGCAAGGCTGAAGAGTAATTAACATATATATTTTTTTTTAGATCATAAGCCACTTTTTGTAATACATCATACTATTGTTAATTAATTAATATTGCTAAGATATATAGACATTGTACTATATTACACTGCATAACATGTTTTACTATTGATGATATGAATGATACCACAGATGACTAACAACATTCTATAAGGTTTGACTGAGAGTTTCCTTAAATGTTAAAAATTTTATTTTCTCAACAAACACAACCAAATATGAAACTTACCTGGTGGATTAGGCCACATAAAAACTTGGTTGTTTTTTTACAGATTCACGCGTGCCAGGAGACAAACTATGTTTGTCCGATGGGGGATAAGCATAGCTCAGGGGGCAAATGATATGTTGTCTCTTGGGGTGAGCTGTAATGCATACATTCTATCTGCAGCATCTTGTTTCTTGAGATGGGCTGTAGTAGTATCACCCTATATGCTACATATTCATGGGTTTTGGTCTCTTGAGATGGGCTATAATAGTGCCACCCTATATGTTGCATATGGAGGTACAACATAGTTCTTGCTTGGCACAGGACTGTGTGGCCACTTGATATGATAAAGTCAAGTTTTGGGGTTCATAGGGTTGGGATGAGTCATTTTATATGCTCTCATGTTGTCTAAAGATAGGGACACTAACCAATGTTATTCCATAGGGATGGAATGAACGTGTGTTCAGAGGGTGGGAATAACCTAATTATTATGTTCTCATAAACACATAAAACAATTTCGAAAATAAAATCTAATGATTTTCGATTTTCGATTAAAAAAATGAACAGAAATCTATGAATATTATCATCATTGCCATGAAATATCAAAGATAGAGGTTGTCTGAATTAATTAAAACAATGCATAAAATACACTATTGCCATCATTGTCAGCAAATGTTATTCATGTTGAAGTATCATGAACAGTAAATGACTTGGATATTTATTCATTTGTAAAATGTGTATGAATGTTCAGTGTGCATGTGTTCATATATTATTCATTTGAAAGTCATTGACAGGTATGATGTAGATGTTGCATGTGTTTATAGTTATTCATTGAAATTCATTGACAAATGATAGATTAAATATTGCATGATTCATAAAAATTCATTTAAAACTAAATAATATAATGTAAAATGTTATCATAATGGATTAAATGTCATAGTCAGAGGTTGATAAATGGTTCATTTATAGTGCATGGTTGTGATGGAATGTTATCATATATTGTGGAAATATGTTGATTGAAAGTCATGAACTGCATTTACATTAATTGTTATGACATATATTTCAGATGTAAGTATCCTAGGCAGAGGTTGTCTACACAAAAGGTTCTTTTGAAAATCATGTACATATGAGGGTTTAATGTTGCATAAAAAAATTCATTGAGTTTCATGACATAGTTGATGAACATTATCATGTATGACACTGTTAATTTGTTCCATTGACATTAACATATGATTGAACATTGCATATATTATTGACTATTAACTATCTAAAACTATCATTGACATTAATTTGTCATAGGGACCTATTGATGATCTTTTGATACTAGATATGTATATCATTAACATTATTAATGTTGTGGAAACATATTAATGATCTTTTATACTGAAGAGTTATTTCATTGACATTATTAATGTTGAGGAGACATATTAATGATCTTTGTACTGGAGATGTATATTATTGACATTACTCATGTTATAGGGACATATTAATGATCATGATTTACAAAATAACTAAACTATATTCATTTACAAAATGATAT
Organism: Branchipolynoe longqiensis; assembly: GCA_030323885.1. Lineage (NCBI taxonomy): Eukaryota > Metazoa > Annelida > Polychaeta > Phyllodocida > Polynoidae > Branchipolynoe > Branchipolynoe longqiensis. Next base: position 76,631,517 of record CM059196.1, read on the forward strand.
AATATAATCTATGAGGTTATAGATTTAAAATTAAATTTAAAAATACTTCGAATAATTTTATTGAATATAAACTTAAATTGATATATTGTATCAGTAATTCTATGTGAGGAAGAAAGAAGTCATCTATTGCCTTCTATGAACTATAGGAATCACAGCTGAAACAATTGACATCAGTACGGACAGTCGACTATGCTCAGTGTGCGAGGAGCTGCAGCATATACTGATGGTCACTATTTTCTCAATATATGTGACTGAGTCAATGATTTCGCGTCCACAGTACGAGGAAATGCTAAGTTCACGTGGAGAGCTAAAGCATATGTTGACCGGTGTTTCCATTAGTCTTCGAGAAGATTGCAATAATAACATTGACATTCGATGAACTTTGTACGCAGCACTATCAACACGTAGCAGTTCTGGAGAACTGTACCACAAGCTGATCGTCAAAATGTTCCAACAGAGTTCGGCGGGAACTTTGACATATGTGACTGAGTCGAGGATTTCGCTACAGCAATGTGATGGACAATGCTATAGTTCAGTTAGAACTAACGCATATGCTGTAGTGACTGGATCGTGTTGGTGATATTAAGCAACGCAGACGGACGAGTTCACATAGAACTAACACAGAGACAGTTATATTCAATATAAAATTGCCGTTTTGTGGTAGAAACGCCGTAACATCGATGATCGACGTCAACAAATACAGAACATTCGAATACTACTATTCTATACGTTAAACTTGAGCAAAAGCATGTAAATCTATTATTATGGAATAATATAGATAAGTATTATGGTTTTGAAGTTCAAAAAGAACCACTGTCATTGCTTTGTTTACATTATGCCGCCAAGTTACGCTATCGTATATGTGAATTTCTGTTGACACGATTATATTTGTTAATACTGATAATTGATGCTTTATTCTTGTACAGGAGTTACAAAAACACATTGATTCATTTTTTGCCATTATTTCGAGATAAAACGACTTAAAATTGGTGAAATCGAAGATTTTGTTCTAAATTTGCAAGAAAATAGTTCCTGAAACTAGGTCATCGATTCAAACCGCTTAGGCCTTGTTTTCTCATTGACTTGAGTTCCGTAATGTTATTCCTATGGAGACCTGTCGATCAACCACGCGTCTACCATCGACGTCCCAGGTTTTCTACGAGCTTAGCATTCGGTAAAACAAACTGCCTTGTACAAAGCGTATCGATGTGAAGGATTGACAGCAAATACCAAATCCGATTAAGCACTAATGTAAGATCGATGCTAGGTGACTGGAGTGTGCCTTAGAATCGTTGCAGAACGACCTCTAAACCGTCACAAAACTAAAAAATGCTCGGAATAAGCTAAAAATGATGGCAAATGAATCATATGCTTCTTAAGACATCATATATGTTATCAGCGGGGTAAAATAAGACTTGAAACATAGTTAAAATTTAAATTATAAAAATAAAATATAGAATTATTTTATTAAATACCATAAAAAAAAAAGGAAAATGAAAATTTTCGGAATTTTTTCTTTTTGCTCTCGAAGTCAGATGTACCTTATCTATTAGCGCGACTATTTCAGACTCAATTTATTGTTTAGGTTGATAAAAGATATAGAAGATATTAAAGAGGATATAAAGGTGACAACGTAGTACTGTGCACTTCTTGCTATATGCTGGGCAGATGGTAAGAAGTGGAGGGGCGGAGTACGTTGTAAAATTGTCCGATATAATACATGTGAACCGAGGTGAAGTTACTATAATAAATTACAAACTGTCTATATAATGATAAAGGTTAAACTATAAAAACCCAAAGGCATATGAGGGATGTGTGAAATTGGTAAACTATTATTCATTGAGTATAGAATTTGTATAATTGAATAGTCTTTAGAGGGAGTGTCACTTCCGAGTTTGACTAAGAACAGTCTTTGGAAGAGTCACCTCACATGCCCCCCCCCACATGGTATTGTTATGATCATTGACCACTGCATTGTACTCTGATTGGAGGAGTGAGTCATGTGACCACTGCATTGTACTGTGATTGATGAATAGGATCATGTGACAACGGCCATCTTGAATCTTGAGAACCTATATAAGCAATAAACCAAAGAGTCTCATTCTCTTACTTTTCACTCTTACCCTGTTTTCCTTCATTACCTGTAGTGCTTTCACTTGACCTGTTCACACCACCCACACCACCAGCCGGCACGTTTACAAGAGGTAAAAGAGTTCTGGTGAGGGGGGGGGGGGGGGGGGGGCGAGGAGCCCTCCACCCGCTGAAAGAGAAGAGAGGAGAGGAAGAGACAGTTGGGTGTGTGGGTGGAGGAAAAAGGGCAGAGCGTGGAGGACGGCTGGAAGGCGAATGACTGAGGGAGGCCGGCGGGCGGCCTTATAAGGGAGGGCAGGAGGGCGGTGACAGGTGAGGTGCGATGACAGGTGAGGTTCATACGTCGTAGCGACGTCATACAAGATTATGGCAGGGCGTTTGTACAGTACATATATTACAGGGGAGGGGGGAGGAAGAAAGCTGAGATGCGGGCGTCGCGCGAGGTGAGAATGCTGCGCGACGACCGGGGAGGCGGGGGGAGGGTCTCTTCCTCTCCTCGCATCAAGCGCAATGCTTCGCATTACGACCAATTTGGCAAGTCATTGGTTTTAACCGGCCAGGGTTTGAACCAATGACCTTCCGCACTGAAAGCCAGCGCTCTGACTATTTTCTTAGTCTTGCAATTTCACCCATCACCACCCGGCATGCAACATATTCTATGCCGATATCTGAGATATATTCATGAATATCAGGACGATCAGGGAATATGTTCTGAACACAATGTCTGTTTGTAAACAAACACTCCGCCCACAGAGCAGACATTCGACGATCGACCCAACTGCTTATCATCCGCTAATGGCTCAGACTGCGCATGCGGTACGCTCTAAAATTCCACATTCGGTAGAGGCAGCCCGGCGCTTGGCAGACGACTTCCGGTTCCGCGCTTCGCTAAAGGTTCAACAGCATATCTGTTTTGGTCGTGTGGACGCCCTCTAGCGGTTCTGTAATGCACCTTTCGCATGTGACCAGATGGGATGGCCGATTGAGTTGAGCCTCTGTCTCCCCTTTTGGTTGATCGCGGGATTCTAACCCATGGGTTCAAATCCTGATTAAGTCAAACCAATGAAATACAAACTTATGCTTGTTGCTTCCTAGCCATGACCGCTGCATTATTAGGAGAGGGCAAGGACTGGTTGGCTCACTGCCAGGATAATGTGACTGGGTGGGATATCAGGTCGAGGTGTACATGTGGAGAGATGTAGAGGTGTAGAGATGTACAGGTGGAGACATGTAGAGATGTCGAGGTGTAGAGGTGGAGAGATGTAGAGGTGTAGAGATGTAGAGGTGTAGAGGTGTAGAGGTGGAGAGATGTAGAGGTGTAGAGATGCAAAGATGCAAAGACGTAAAGACGTAGAGATGTACCGATGTAGAGATACATATGACTACAGCTGTGATAAAACTACAGGAAATAATTGTTCAATGATCCCCTCCCAGACTGGATCATTTCCCAGTTCTCGTTAAGTCACTGTCCACATGTTCATTAGTTAACCCACCCTGCCCACATTGGACCGGTTTCCCATTTCTTCACAACTGAACTCAATTTCCTAGTTGGCTATTTTAAACTTGTTAGTTATGTTATGTATATAAAGACTTCCTTCCTTTCAGGTTGACATCAGTGTCAGGGGATCAATAGTTGAAAACTGAGGAAATGCTTTCCGGTGATCGCCATTTCTTCTCTTATGTGCAGCGTATTGAATTACTGAGAGTTTCTCCTTTCATGGATTCTTTTTCCGACAGTGTTTCTTTTGATTCGGTGCATACTATCCAGATTTCAGGGACACACAACAAAACTACAAGTGGGAAAGTTAATTTGGTTAACATTTTGAAACGTGGCTTACAATCCGAGTGCAGTCAAAATAAGCAGACAGCGGATTCTTATTTGTTTGTTGAAGTTTTACATGCTAGAAACATCAAACATCATATCAGGACATGTACCGAGACATATATACACAGCGGCAGCACTATAAAGCCACTATAAGTCAATAATCATTCTGATATTACGTTAGATCTTGCAAGGACACAATACCACAAATCATATAATTAATAAGTATATATTTTGTATCATGACATGATCTGCTTCATAATCAATGTATTAAAGTGCATGGTATCTTGCCAGGCAAGTACATTGATTAACATGTAAGTACATTGTCTGCACATTGATAGAGCAGACAACGGAAGCCCCATTTGTCCTAATGGAATTACTTTTCTCTGTGAGAAAATATTTCATTAACAAGTTATCCACCGTACAAATTATTTGCCCAGCAAATTCGGAAAAGTGTATCAGTCTGGTAGTATTGCTATAGACCGGGGGCCCTGTGGTTCTGGGACGGCTCACTCCCTATCTCTCCCATGTGATGTCAATTTTGCGGTGCCACCTTGTGGTGGGTTTGATCGACCCAGCTGCTGGTTGGTGTTTCACATGTAAACACATACAGTTATATCATGCATGAGGTGGGTAAGTGTGAATACACATCAATATGGGATTGCTATGAACAGGCACACATCATCGTCGTCCTCGTCGCCATCGTCACACAGCTTTCACATTCATATATACATTTGTGCATATATATAGCATCTGTTTAGCCGGGGGAACAGCCAGTGCACCAAGTGGTGGGTTTGATCATTTTGATTACACAGTACAGGCTGAGTGAGCTGTCTTGGTATTATAGGGTGTTTGTACAAACATAGACACTAATAAAGTCTGTACTAGCCTACTAAATGACTGAAACATACAATCCTCCAAGCATTGTTTATCCCATCATTACTAACAACCTACTTACTCAAACTACTTCATGTAGTCAAAAAACACACCTGAGCTATTAACCTTTTAAGCATAACCCTATAAGCTAACCACACTCTATCTAACAGAATAAACAAACCATTCTACTAACACTCACTCCATCTTAAAATGTTAACTCCAACAACATGATAGTTTTGCAGTTCACAACATAGTAGGCATACAAACCACTCCGTAATGTAAAGGTCTAATCAATACACATGTATGTATCAAGTGTGTAGGAATACAACATATAACTGCTATTTTTGTATGTGAATTGTCAAACTATACCATATGTAAGTCTTTGAATGTTTGATATTGTTATTTCAGCTGATTTGGGCTAGCTGCATATATTGTAAATAACTGTATTGTCACATGGCTGGAAGACCAGTGCCACGGCGCTGACAAAAGACTTTATTCAATGAATAAACTATATTTACAACAACAAAAAACAAAAAAAAACAAAGAAGTCAATTGGTTGGAGTCATTTTATGTTTTATTAACACAAATATTTTGTTAGTAAAATGTTGATGAAGTGGTTTGTTATTACCACTACCAGAGTACATTGTTTTGTGAGCAGGTCTTATTTATTAGTTGACTTTTCTTTTGGTAAGGACCCCCCCCCCCCCCACCCACCGCCCCCGATAGAGCCTGCTTTGAGGTTTTTGCTGATGGTACACCAGGGAGAGCTGCTGAGGCCGGGGAACGATGTCAATTCAGGACAACTTCCTGCACACGAACCGTTTGTTTGTTGATATTTTACGTCCTAGCAACATCTATGATCATGTCAGTGACTACACAGTCCACCTCATTCTCAACGAAGCAGGCATGCATGATTGGTTGGTTGGTTGGTTGTTGGAGCTTTACATCCTGGCAACATCTAGGGTCATATCAGGATGGGTACCGACTTGTGACGGTACGCACTTATGGCAACTTTACAGTGCTGCCCCAATGGGAGACCAGGCCACCAGCACCATGACCTGATATCCCACAGAGTCAGATTATCCTGATACTGAGCTAGCCAGTCCTTGCCATATCCTAATAATGCCGAGCACATAGATAGGAAGTGGCAAGTATCAATTTTTAAGTCATTGGTTTGACTCGACCAGGGTTTTCTAACCCATGGGTTTGAATTCCACGATGTACCAAAACAGCAGATGGACGCTCAACTCATTCGGCCATCCCGTCTGATCTGCATGCGTGAGTATCCACAACAAGGAGGGAAGTCATAGTGTAAAAATATACGGATTTTCGGTTCGGAATTATATATTGGCAGAGAGCATTATTATCCTCAGGCAACGGAGTGGGGACCAAGGTAATGTAATCTAAAAGCAATGGGTGCCCACTCGCTGTGTGACATATTAAGCTATGGGGAATATAAATTCATACATAGTGAGATTGAAATAAGATGTTCCTATATAAGAGACAGTGAATGTTTGGTGAAATGTCCCTCTATGCACCCATAAAGAGTGCAAGTGGAGGAGAAGGACATTTTTAATATATATATATGTATTGTAACTGTCTGCAACTACCTGTTACCACAGTGCCGATGGGCAAGCACACCAGCCTAATCTGCATACAGTAAGGACACCACCTACAGCTGGGTTGAGTAACAGCCACCCGTACTGGGCGGTGTCGCCACCCAGGCTGTGGAGGGTGTCTGATTGGCTGGCTGTGGGATGCCCAGTCACCTGCACTACCTTGGCCATCTGACCACACTAGCCTCACTTTGATATTAATTATTCAAGAAACTGCTCCAGACACATTGGGCAGATCACTCTAATCCTGGCTCTTGAGTGAGACACACCTACTCTAGAGCAGGAACCCAGACTCTCTGTCTGATGCTACCACCTTTCATATATACAAACTGAGCTGTGTGCAACAACCAGGGGACTCCGGTTCAATGCGCTGTAGGCACTGATTCATAGACATACTAAAGAGGAAATGAGACTGTGTGGACAGCGGTAAGGGGGCAGGGTGATAGGTCGCTAGCAGGTTAACAAGAGTTGATGCCAATAAAGCACAACTTCTTCACTGTCAATCTTGCGTGACTTGTCTTCCCTTTCTTCCTTTTGAGTTTGTTTGAGAGAGGCATCAGGTGTGAACAGAATGGCGAGAGTTTATGATATTATCTGGTGCTCCGACGGCCGAGCAACCCAGTAAATATTATAATAGGCATGGCAGACGCTACTATATAACAAAGGAAGTATGAAATCTATGATCACCGTTTGAAAAATGCCACTTCATTCTTAAAGTTGCATGTATGATGGTTTTCAGTTTCTATCATTTTCTGAGATAAATATGGTAAATAGATTTTTGATCATTTACGGTACTTTTAGCTTCAAATAGCCATGATTTAAACTTACTAACTTCAGCCTAACTTTACAGATATCTTTAGTGCAGACATGCCCACTTAATTCAGGACACGACACGGGACTACTTAGTATAGAATTCATTAATCTAGACAGGAGAATACATAGGCAAGAGTCAATAGGAGGTCAATTTCACAATAGGAAAGGTCAGTCTCTGCGAGAACCGGGCACTCAACCCAGATGTCATCTGAGAGTAGGGTCGGGTGGGATGGTGAGAAAAGGCAGGAGGAGGTATTGGGTCGGCGTCTGGAGGTGAAGTGCCGCCTGGAGAGGTGGGAGGGCGGAAGTGATGTCACAGGGGCAGGCCGGGTACAAGCGGGGCTACCAGTGGCTGGAGCGGGAGCGCCACCTGGAGTCGCCTCCGGGCCACTATAGTTAGAAGGGGGAACTAAGTGTAGGAGGGGGAGGGGGAAGTGGGGGAGGGAGGAGTCCCGTGTCGTCCCGAATTACCCATGTTTCCTATGCAACATGACCAATGTTGGCATGCTTGTCAAAACTCATAGGCTTCAGCAGTAACCGGTTCTATTAAACTGACATAGTATGCCCTTCTATGTAGCAACAGAAACTTAAAGCTGCACAGTCCCATGAAATATAAAAATTTCAAAACCATACAAATTACCTAGATTTGATTTTACATATCTTACTTAGATACTGATGCACTTATTAAGCATTTGTTTCTGTATAGAAGGCAATACTGAGTCAATTTAACAGAACCTGTTACTGCAGAAGTCTATGGTGTCAGAGTTTTGGCAAGCTTGCCAAAACTAATTTTCCATGTTTGCATTCGAAATATCTCAAAAGTTTACCATTTAAAATAAAAGTAACTTTGAACTAATGTAAAGTAGTTACTAGTGATCGATCTAATATAGTTATCTCAGAAAAATACAGAAATTTAAAACCATCGGACTATGCAACTTTAATAATACACCATTATCTAAGTTGAAAATGTAGGTTCAAATCTAGATGAGTGTTTCTCTTTTGAAAATGTGATACTTTTAACGGACTATGCAGCTTTAAGATTCAAGTCCTTAAAGTTGCATAGTCCGATGTCATTCAGTTGTTGTCATACTTTGAGATAAATATATGAAGTTGATTGTTACTCTATTTTAGTTTGAAGTGGCTATTTTAATAAATTGCTAACTTTGGAGATATTTTAAGCCAAAATATGCAACTAATTTTGGCGTGCATGTCGAATTGTTGGGACATTATAGGCTTCAGCTTTTATAGAGTGCCCCCCATCTCTGCCAATTTGGATTTCCACCGCTGTGTAAAACTTACTGTGTCTTCAACGGCCAGTTGCTCTCATACCATGTCTATGTGGTGTCGGAGGTTAAAAATCCCTTGGGTCAGTAAAAGTGTAGGCTCTGGCTTTCTATTGACAACCTGTCTAATGGTGAAAACAAGTCTATTCAGACTTATCCATGATAGGCAGTATAAATCTTAAAGAAAAAAAAAAGAGAAAAAAAAGATTCTATGAAATTTACTTAACTTCTGTTCATGACGCATTCAATGTTTCATGGGAGCACCCGTGTCTAAGTTGGATATGTAGGATCTAATCTGCACAAGTGTTTTTGTTTCGGAAAGTTTATCCTTTTATCGGACTATACAGCCTTAATATGGGTATTTCGAGTTTCGCTGGTCCCTAGGGAAGGACCGAAGCTGGGACCGAGCACACAGGGTCACAGCTTCAGCTTGCACACCGGAAGATAGTGTTGGTGCCACTCCCATCGCTATCTTTCATTATATATTCAATTCTTTATTTCAGACTCAGGATTATGGTTTGTTTGTTTGTTGTTGTTTTACATCCTATCAACATCTAAGGTCATATCAGGACTGGTACTGACTTGTGACAGTGCACACTCATGGCGACTTTATAGTGCTGCCCCACTGGAAGACCAGGCCGCCAGCACCATGACCTGATATCCCACTCAGTCACATTATCCTGACACTGAGCCAACCAGTCCTTGTCCTATCCTAATAATGCCGAGTGCCAGGCTAGGAAGTGACAAGTATCAATTTTTAAGTCATTGGTTTGACTCGACCAGGGTTCGAACCCACGACCCCACGATCTACCAGCACGGGAGACGGGTGCTCTAACTCATTCGGCCATCCCGTCTGGTCAGGATTATGGTAGTTACATAATTTGGTCTATAGTAGGTAGATATAACAATTAATGTGAATAGGATATAAGTAATAGTATGAATACTACCATACTAACCAATATCAAAATGTTGGTCTACATACAGTAGTTTGTACCAATGCCTCCATATGGCAGACGTAAATCTGAGATTACTCTCTTCTATTTTTACGAGTCCCTGTATTATAACATTTACTGAATTGTTAAGTCTAGTAATAAATTTGAATATTAGATTCCTGATAACAGCCTGGAAGGCTGGCACATCAATATTTTGCAAACAGCTGACTAGCACTGTGATACTTAGGTAGATCGAGTAATAACCTTATAATGTCATTATATGCCACATTCAGTTTTCTAATGTTATACATTCTATAGTTCCACCAAATCTGGGCAGTATACAAGGGAGTACATGAAATGTGCTAAATGGAGAGCGGCAGTCAAGTAATGAAAGCAGTCTTTGTCGCATCGCGACCGACAGCATGATGATGATGACAGAAAGTTTAAAATAAATTTACCTTGACATCAGCTGTACACATATGAAATTTCCTGATGAGCATATTTCTCTGAGCATATAACTTGCAACACTGTCTATTAATATCCCTGTCATCTCTAAAATCATCAGTCATAAAGTGTCCTAAGTACTTGACTTCAGTCGAGATTGACAGGGGAGCACCAGTTAATATAAAATCAGGAAATACAGTATCCTTGTCATATTTTGATTGAATGATCATTACCATACTTTTAATAGCATTGTATTTGATATCAGCTTCTATGCCATATTCAGAGCGTATATTAAGTAGCATTTGCAGTCCACTACTATATGGTGAGAATATTACCAAGTCATCGGCATATATAAGATGATTTAGAAGTAATACATCCAGTTTTACACTGATTTAACCTTTTCGACAAGTCATCCATATAAACATTAAATAAATAGGGGGACCATATCCCTCCTTCAGGTACACCATTACTGACTTGGAAGGGTTCAGACATGGCATCAACCCACTTGAATAATATATGCTTTAAACTCACTTTGCACATGTTTCCAAATGACCAAACTTGATATGGTCTCGCCACATGTTTGTTTCTAATGTAGACTTCACATCAGTTAAATAGACGCAGCAAATAATTCAAGTTAGATAAACTACTACTTTGTATATGTGTATTCACCCTTCTCTCCCTCCTTCCACCAAGTAAGCTGTAGCTGTGACCCGGATTGCTGAGTCGCAGCCTCTGTCCCTGCTGAGGCACCAGTGAAATTCTGAACACATGTATTGGAGCGTCGTGAGTAATATAATCAAATGACATGATTTCACATATGCATAGGCATACTCCTCAGGGAGTTTGACGCCGCTGCCTTGCAAAGTTGTAAACCACTGCATTGTGGTACAAGTTCTGGTTCTTGATAGAATCAAAGGCTAAGGGAGCAAACCCTAACAGAAAACCATGTTATCGTGGCAGCATAAGGGCGGTGATGAATGGAATTCCTAACATCTCCTGACCAGCCACTGCAGGGACAAATAGTTTGCGACTGTCTTGACATGTTCTTGCCGGTGTGAGACCTCTATTTGCTCCCTGAGAGAGTGCCGCTAGTAACTTGCAAAAGCCAGCAGCACTTCAACACTTTGCAAGCAGTTTTTATGAAATGTACAACCGCACAAAGCAGTGGTTAAGTAATTAAAGCAGTCTTTGTTGCATTGTAACTGACAGCATGATGATGATGAGGTATACAAAATACTCAGAATAATTGTTTCAAATGGGCCAAAGCACAAAAGGCTGATGCCCACATCGGCCATCTTGTTCGGTCCCCTTGCATCAAAGTAACGCATGTGCGATAACATTGCCTGGCAAAATCAATGGGTATCTGCATCCCTATCAAGGTTCTAGGTGAGGGGAGGGAAAGCAGGACTCTAAATGATTCGGCTTTGACATTAGCCAGGAGAAGGCAATATTCAGCGGAATGACCTTATCAGCACATTATTGTCTGCATACAGTCAGACCCCATTAATCTGAAGGCCTTGTCACACTATGACGTAACGACGTCAGTGTGGGCACAATGTGAAAATAATTATATTACGTCTAAGTTCTCGGCGTAGTATGCAAATTGTGGCACAAGTTGGACGTCGATGCAGCGTAATTGACGTCGGTGTGATGTCACCATGACGTCGGGCTAGCGTATTGTGTAAGCGTCGGACTGGCAACACTCCAGCGTGCATGACGCCGGGCTAGCATGACTCCAATGGTGCTCTAACGTCGGCCTAGTGTGATCACGTTCGCTCGAACATTGCCATGTCCGTCTCGACCGTTATATCTCGACGTCAGTCGACGTCAGTCGACCGAGAGCCTAACATGGCCCTAATGTCACACCAACATCGTCAGCGAGATCACAGTGCGTGGCTGATGCGCTCGACGTAACGGGAATGTGGGCCGACGTCAGTCAAAGCACCCGACCCACCCACGCCTTGTGTATATATGTTCACACCACGTTCAAAGCACATTCGAATGACATCACCAACGTTACGCGCATGCTAAAGGGTCATCAATGACGTCAACAACGTCAACTACATCAGGACACGTTAGCGACACATCTGAAGCGATGTTCGCCATGCGCCACAGACTCGTTCGGCCGACGTTAGAGCAATGTTCACTTAACGCTGGCCGCACGTTCCTCCCCGACTGTGCGTCACTCTGCCTAACGGAACATAGATCTAATGTCACTAACGCAGCTGTAACGGTTGCCTAACATTGGCCTAACGTCAGCGTAACATCATCCCGACGTAATGCCTTCACGTCGAGCTACGTCGAAAGTTTTGGACATGTTGAAAACCTTGATGTGCGCCGAAATAACACGCCGTAACGTGACGTAGCTCGACATCAGTCTAATGTCATTCTAGCGTCATCATAACGTAACCCAACTGTAATGACGAAAAGTCACCTATGCCAGGCTTAGGTTGGCTCTTACGTAGTAGTGTGACAGCCCTTTGACCCTGCTTAATCTGGAAATCTCACAATCTGACCAAAACATCTAGACAGCCGACTTACACTGAACATTTCGCTATCTGACCATAGCATCCACGGAACAAATTATTCAATGTGCATTTTTATCTCTCGAATCATAGCGATCATTTCTCCGAAAATCTCGCAGATCCAACACTGGGTGTTGGCAACAAAGTAGTTTGGATTGACCAGGGTTGACTGCAGATCTTAATCTGCACCATCGTGCTACAAGACATGGTGTTCTCTGTGGCGGAGTGGTTAGAGTGTCTGACTTTTTTCTAGGTTGGACTCCTAATCTGAAGGTCAGTGGTTCGATTCCCTGTGCTCCCACCTCTGCCAATTTGGATTTCCACCGCTGTGTATAACTTACAACGTCATCAAAGGCCAGTTGCTCTCATACCATGTCTATGTGGTGTGGGAGGTTCAAAATCCCTTGGGTCGGTAAAAGTGTAGACTCAGGCTTTCTATCGACAAACTGTATAATGGTGAAAACAAGTCTATTCAGACTTATCCATGATAGGCAGTATAAATCTTCAAGAATAAAAAAAGACCAAAAAAAAGACCCAGTTTCAGCCATTATAAAAATTACACCTAAAAGGGGCGTGCTATATAATAAGTGCAGCAGTAGGAATACACTTATACTGCAAACGTTCCTTTGGAATTCAACTGAAGTGGCTACAGAGCCATTCGATTCCGCTCGTTATTGCTTTCAACATAATTTTACAATAAATGATGGTGATGATGTAGATTAGGTCACCCGACTCTGAATCGTCTTATTGATTCCACTGCTACTTGCCCTATCCCAATAATACTGAGCATCAGGCTGTGTAACGAGAAGTATCAATTTTTAAGTCATTGGTTTGACTAGACGTGTGCGGAAGGTCGTGAGTTCGGTTCCCGGTCGAATCAAACCAATGACCTATAAAATTGATACTTGTCACTACCTAGCCTGGCGCTCAGCATTAATAGGATAGGACAAGAACTGGTTAGCTCAGTGTCAAGATAATGTGACTGAGTGGGATATCAGGTCATGGTGCTGGCAGCCTGGTCTCCCTGTGGGGCAGCACTTTAAAGTCACCATGAGTGTGTGCTGTCACAAGTCGGTACTCGTCCTGATATGACCTCAGATGTTGGCAGGACCTAAAACTCCAACAACCAACCAACCGGTCACGTGGGAACCAATCAGATAAGTGTGCGGGGCAGGGGGTTTGGGGGTTGTGGGTTGTGGGAGTAATTTGGATTGACTGCTGCCTGTGGGGAATGGTAGCCGACGGCCATAACAGCAATGCTATGAGAGTCCAGTGTCCCCACTCACTAACAAGTCCAACATTCTCCTACTGGTCGCAGTGGCTGAATCTGTCGGAGCGCAGGCTTCCCGAGAGGAAGGTCAGGAGATTGAATCGCGGCCGAGTCAAATCAGTGACTTACAAAAATGTATACTTGTCGCTACCTAGCCTGGTGATCGGCATTACTAGGATAGGGTTGGTTGGTTGGTTGTTGGAGTTTTACATCCTGGCAACATCTAAGGTCATATCAGGACCAGTACTGACTTGTGACAGTGCACACTCTTGTCGACTTTATAATTATAGTGCTGCACCACTGGGAAATCAGGCTGCCAGCACCACAATCCGATACCCCACTCAGTCACCTTATCCTGTCACTGAGATAACCAGTCCTTGCCCTATCCTATTAATGCTGAGTGCCAAGCTAGGAAGTGACAAGAATCAATGTTGTAAGTCATTGTTTTGACTCGACCGGGAATTGAACTCCTGATCTGCCGCATGGGAGGCCGGTGCTCTACAGGTTTGGCCACCACACCCGGTACTCGGTAGGAGCATATGCTTCCCGTGCGGAAGGTCGGGGGGATTGAATCGCGGCCGAGTCAATCCAATGACTTACAAAAACTGATATTTGTCGCTACCTAGCCTGGTGGTCAACATTAATACGATAGGGCACATACTGGTTAGCGGAGTATCAGGATAATGTGCCTCAGTGGGATATCAGATCATGGTGCCAGTGGATTGATTTCCCAGTGGGACAGTACTATAAAGTCGTCATGAGTGCACCCTGTCACAAGTCGGTACCCATCCTGATATAACCTTAGATGTTGCCAGGATGTAAAACCCCAACGAGCAAACCGACATTCTCCCCTACCCCCTTGATTCGAGGCACAGAATTGACTCGGACCTATAACCCATTATAGTCAGGTTTAAGCAGTTAGTTGAAATAGCTTTTAAGTATAGATATAATTATTTGAGCGTTCATTCAGACAGCACAGTGGGTAGATAAATGACGGAATCAATTTCGCTTCAGCCACAAAGTCTATGGTTTCATTTGCGTCCATTTGCGAATCGGAAAGTTGGCCAAATGGTCTCTTTGAGGTGATTGGGGCTTGCTAGGCTGAAAGGGGGGGCAATCTGAGGTAACAATGGTGATTCACTATGCAACCACAATGGCCGCTAGGGGGCAAGAAGAAAGTCAGGGATCAGGATGGAGGTGAAAGGCGGAATATATACAGTACCCTGGAATGCAAGAGGTGTGGGTTCGATTCCTGCTTTAGGCACAATATTTTCCGTTTCCGTCACCCTCATGACACTGGTTGCAATGACCTGGATCCTGTACAAGCTGTGTGTTGTATGGTTGTTGAACCTAACTTGCTATCCGGACCGCACTTCATCAACACCTCTCTCTATATGCTCTCCGCTGGCCTTGCTCCTCCTTGATATGTCTGAAAAGAGTTCCAGGAGGGGGAGTCCACCGGCATTTCACTTTCTACTCTTACTCTGTCTGTGTCTATGGCTCATGGCTCGCTGGTTGGTCACCATAGAGCAAATAGACATGGTCCTTTGACTCAACTCTCCTCATTTCTCTTTCCTAGACTCTACCCTTTCTATTTCTCCCAGGCATACTTCTTCCCTGACCAGGTGAGTTGTGTGCATGGGTGGGGCCCTGAACCTATATGTTTCTCTCGCTTTGTTCTCATAGCTGGAACCACCGCTGCACCAATCTTTACCCGACCTTCCTCAAAATCCTTGCTGCTTGTCTGCTGGATACAAGTGCTAAACTACCACTGGATCGAAGAGATTTGGTGCCGCCCCAACGTTTCGCCATTACAACATTGTAAAGGTGTCCCCAGCTTCTACAACCGCCCCTACTGAAGATTAATCTTCAACCAAAGATTGGGCCGATTTATTGGAGCCTCTCTATAATGTTGCAGTTCTGCAACCAGTACCCATCGTAAGGTTACAAACAACCCCAAGCAAGCAAGCTTGTTGAACCTACCCTGTGTATACAAATGTATATATATATGTAAGTGCATTGTATGCACATATGTAATTGTAAGCATTAAGCAACTTGTGGACGTAAACCATTTAAAAGACAGGTGGGCATGGGTAGGGTGATGACATCAGGGAGCCTAGGTTATGTAATGGCTAATGCACTAGCACTATGCCAGAAGGCTCTAGGTGCAATATTTCCCATCGTCGTCACTCCACAAAATTCATATATATATATAATATATATATAATATACATATATAATATATATATGATCATCATCATCATGCTGTCAGTCACGATGCGACAAAGACTGCTTTCATTACTTGACTGCCGCTCTCCATTTAGCTCTCTGCTGTGAGAGTGATGTCCATGAGTCGGTCTTAATGTCTCTCAGCTTCAGGTTTATATAATATATATTATAATATTATATATGTATACATTATGTTGATTAATAATATAATAATTTTAAATGTATTGTGGTAGTTTGCAATGACCTCTTAGGCAAGGAGCCACATCTCCAGGTAGGCGTGGATAACGTATGCATGTACATACCTACATCCCCGTCCTGATATGACCTAGATGTTGCTAGGACGTAAAACAACAACAAACAAACGAAACATACCTACATACATACTGCATACATGCCCATATACAAATATACACACCTACACATATACAAATATATGAAGTTAGATATAATATATAAACATATATATACATACACATATGCACATCTGACCATAACAAAATAGACACATATATCCACATACCAAATACGGTAGTCAAATCGGTAGAGCACAGGCTTCCTGTGCGGAAGGTCACACATTGGAATCCCAGGCGAGTCAAACCAATGACTGACAATTATGATACTTGTCACTACCTAACCTGGTGCTTGGCATTAATAGGATAGGGAAAAGATTGGTGTTAGGATAATGTGACTGAGTGAGATATTGGGTCATGGTGCCAGCGGCCTGATCTCCCAGTAGGGCAGCACTATAATGTCACCATGAGTGTGCACTGTCACAAGTTGGTAACCGTCCTGATTTGACCATACTCATACTCATACTCATCCGCTTCTGATTTTGTTAGGCTTATAAGCCTGTATCAGGTCAATGCATGTCAAAATTTGATTTACTAGGATTAAATGCATCGAGTACCAGATGTGTGCAATATTGCAGCCCCCTCCAATGCTTATCCAGTCTGTAAAACCCGGCAAACATATCCCCATATACACACATATATATATATATTGTATACATATCCACGTAGATCCATATACACATAAAACATATATACCTGTCTATATATACACACATATATATATGTGGGTCACTCTCCTGAAAACTGGTCAGCATGGGATGGGATTTTAAACCATCAATAACAAAAATTCCTACTTGTATTTTTCCTTATACTTTTCATATTCATGTTCAGATTTGATGAAAGAAATAAAGGAAATAAAATAAACTGTGTGCAACTTTGGTCCTTTTAGTTATGAAGTGTTTTTGTACCAAAAACACCCATTTTACAGTCAGCCATTTGTAACATGACATATGGGACATTGTTGAATCCTTATTAACATCTTGTATTGCATTGATATATCAAACAAAACAGTTCCCAAATCAAAAAGGAAGTATTTATTAACATGTATGCATGCTTAAATACAAAAAAAAGATATTTGATGTCTTCAGAAATAACATTACAAATTTCCACCACACATGTAACCAGTGGTGTCCAATGGATGCCACACAAATATTGTACACTAATTATTCAGTGAATAAAGCATGGCTGGGAATTACTTTTTTTTTTATCAATATAAGCACTACATACTTCTGTATATTATGCCATGATTAATATGCTTCTTAGTATGATATTATTTAATTCTGATTAGATTTTTATTAAGCAGACTGTGTGGTGTCCTAAACATGTGTTACACATATGACACACAAGTTATACTGCCATAAGAAATAGCTTAATCATGGACTACACCTTTATTTGTTATCTCATCAATTTATATTTTACATAGATGTAAAGGGGAGATTTCCAGCTTTCATTTGCAACCAAAACATGTAAAGAATTCAAATATTAGATTTTAACTCTCCATGTGACACTTCTGGACAGTTTTCAGGAGAGTGACCCATGTATATATATATATATATATATATATACAGTAAAACCTCTCTATACCGACCGATCTACAGATCGACCACTCCCCTATATCGATCGATTTATTTAGGTCCCAACAATACACTTGTAAGGATATTCTAACTTTCTAAACCGAACACCTCCCTAAATCGACCACTTAAAGTCGGTGTCATGGTCGGTCGATTTAGAGAGGTTTTACTGTTTATATGTATATATATATATATATATATATATATATACCCCTATGGGGAAAGCGAATTCTAATTACTGTGAGCAGCTCAGACCTAATATATAACTTCAATATCTACGCAGGAGTCGACCTCATCAACCAGATGAACTGGGGAACGGTCTTACCTTTTTATGAAGTGACAAGTTTTTAATATCGATTCTCGGCGTTTTGCTTCTAATACAGTAATTACCCATCCATATACAGAGCATAATTAACAGGGCAGATGTGGAGTGTTTTAACAAATGTGCTATATAATCCATTATGGGAATATAAACAAGGACACTACCGATCTTCAGTTCCCTATGTAATAGTTAGCGCTGTATCCGATCTAGCTGACCCTGTTAGTATACATAGGCCACAGTGGCGCCCCCTGTGAGCGTCCCGTTGCACTGTATGCCAGCTGCGCCCGGCCTTAACATATATATAGACATATATATAGATATATATATATAAGTATTAAATAGAGCACGGTAGAAGTAATATAATACATGACAGACTGTTACTATGGTGAGGAGCAAAATATTCCACTCAAACACAATTTCACTTAACAATCTTTCTTCTTTTTTTAATCTTTGTTTTTATTGATGCTGTATTTATTCTGTCCATAGCATGTAAGCCTGGGTACCCAGGCTTGTTTTCAATGCTGGCCAGCTGTAGTGTTGGTGTTGTCTTACCAAACAGTAGCTGCTGATAAGTTATTTGATTGTCTGCATTTCAGTAGCAGATAGATAGTCTGTTGGTACGTTTAGTAGCCTGTGTTAGTTTTGTTGGGCCCTCTTAGCATTGTATTTTTGTTCTAGTTCTTTTATTTTAATGTGATTCTTATTCATTGAATAAAGTTATATTTTCTGGCCTTGCGACCTTGCAATTAACTACACAATAAAGTTGCATAACCTGTTAGTTTTGAGATTATCACATTTAGGTTGACGATCTATTTATTATCTATTATCACACGGGGTGGCTGACTGAGTTGAGAGCCCGCCTGTCGCTTAGCAGATCGCGGGATTAAAGCAACATTTAAAAAAATAACATGTCGCTATCTAAGCTTCACCCATCTGGGTGATTCGGCAAAAGGAATGACACGGAACTGACATGCAGGTGAAAAGAATGTTCTATTCAGGTGAGACAGAAGTAGTTCCCAGGAACAGCACCACAGGAGGTAAGACAAACATAAAAATAAAAGTACATCAGTAGGGCTAGTGGGTGTAAAAAAGTGTGGGTGTGACTGGCTGGCTGACAAAATTAATAGAGAGAGGCGAGCTATGGTCGATGGTGGAAAAGGTGTCAAAGCCCACTCGCATGTCAGGTGGATGGGAGATGAACGCGCCAAACCACACAAAGTAGTATCCAAAGTTTAGCGGGCGGGTGAGGAAATGAGCCTTTTTGTTTTCTTGAAGATTTATACTGCCTATCATGGATAAGTCTGAATAGACTTGTTTTTCACCATTAGACAGTTTGTCGATAGAAAGCCCGAGCCTACACTTTTACCGCCCCAAGGATTTTTAACCTCCCACACCACATAGACATGGTATGAGAGCAACTGGCCCTGAACTGTGATCTTGAACCGTGTCTGATCCCTCCCTCTGATCTGAAACCACTAATAGCCACCCACAGAAAATCCAAATGGCAACATGAGTGGGATGAAAACATTAATAAACTTAAAGAAATTGAACCATCTGTGGGAAAATCACCACAGACTCATACTGGAGGTCGGCGGGACCAAGTGGTCCTTAACCGCTGCCATATTGGCCACTTGTGGCTTACACATGCTTTTCTGCTCAAGGGGGAACCTCCCCCTGAATGTATTGGGTGTCAGTCCCCGCTGACACTCAAACACATTTTACTTAGTTGCGTTGATTTTTTCGCCCTGCGCCAACAATTCTACACTGTAGACTTACCAAAGTAAAACAAGGAAACATTTTTGTCTTTTTGAGGGCAGCTGGACTGTACCACCTCATATAGTTTACTAAATAAATTCTATCAATTATTAATCAAACTTTTCTTTTTCTATGGGAATTTATTTCCCTTGACCACAAATATATGATTGTGAGCTTTCTAATTTAATGAGTGTCTATTGGCACATAATTGATTGTCTGTATTTACATGTAAAAGCGATGGTTTGAACAAAAAACAAACATTTCTCGCCGTGAATATGGCCTATGCTGCCTATGGCAGTTATACACAGTGGTGGAAATCCAAATTGGCAGAGGTGGGGAGGGGCACGGGGCATTGAACCACTGACCTTCAGATTAAGGGTCCGACCTAGAAAAAAGTCAGACACTCTAACCACTCCGCCACAGAAAACACTGAGTCATTCCCACCAAATCAAATGCAATGTGAGCGTTGCGACCAATGTTGAGCCTGGTTTTTGGCATTACTAGGTTAGGACAAGGGGCAGTGGAATGAAAAGGACTAATTGTCTGCCTTTGCCGTATCCCTTACTTAATCAAATGTACTAATGGAAAATAAAAAAGTTAAATTGTACTTTAACTTGAAATACATATTGTCACAGTCACAGTTATCATCTGCAGTCAGTCGGCTGACATCTGACATTTGATATCTGGCTTCTGGAATTAATACAGTGCAGGGCTGTTTGTGCTGTGTCACACAAGATGCGCATCAATACAGCGCATGGCTTTGTGTGCTGAGTCACATAAAATGCACATTAATACAACACAAGACTGTGTGTGATGTGTCACACAAAATGTGCATTAATATAGTGCAGGGATGTCTGTGCTGTGTAACACAAGACGTGCATTAATACAGTGCAGGGATGTGTGTGGTTCATCACACAAGATGAGCATTAATACAAAGCAGGGCTGTATGTGCTGTGTCACACAATATGCACATTAATACATCGCAGGGCGGTGTGCTGTGTCACACAAGATGCACATTAATACAATGCATGGTTGTATGTGCTGTGTCACACAACATGCACATTAATACATCGCAGGGCGGTGTGCTGTGTCACACAACATGCACATTAATACAATGCATGGTTGTGTATGCTGTGTCACACAACATGCACATTAATATAGGGCAGGGTTCTGTGTGCTGATTCACACAAAATGCACATTGATACGACACATGGCTGTGTGTCCTGTGTGACACCAAATGCGCATGAATACAGTGCATGGCTGTGTGTGCTGTGTAACACAAGATGTACATTAAAACAGTGCAGGTCTGTGTGTGCTGTGTCACACAAGATGCGCATTAATACAGTGCAGGGTTGTGTGTGCTGTATCACACAAGATGTGCATTAATACAGTGCAGGGCTGTGTGTGCTGTGTCACACAAGATGTGCATTAATACAGTGCAGGGCTATGTGTCCTGTGTCACACAAGATGTGCATTAATATAGTGCATGGCTGTGTGCTGTGTCACGCATGACATGCATTAATACAGCGCAGAGCTGTGTGTGCTGTGTCACACAAGATGCACATTAATGCAGTGCAGGGTTGTGTGTGCTGTGTCACACAAAACATGCATTAATATAGTGCAGGGCTATGTGTGCTGTGTCACACAATATGTGCATTAATACAGTGCAGGGCTACGTGAGCTGTGTCACACAAGATGCGCATTAATGCAGTGCAGGGATGTGTGTGCTGTGTCACACAAGACACGCATTAATACAGTGCAGGAATGTGTGTGCTGTGTCACACAAGACATGCATTAATACAGCACATGGCGGTGTGTGCTGTGTCACACAAGATGCGCATTAATACAGTACAGGGAGGTGTGTGGTGTGTAACATATAAGACACACATTCATACAGTGCAGGGTTGTTTGCTGTATCACACAAGATGCACATTAATACAGCACAGGGCTGGTTGTGCTGTGTCACACAATATGTGCATTAATACAGCGCAGGGCTGTGTGTGCTGTGTAAGACAAGATGTACATTAAAACAGTGCAGGTCTGTGTGTGCTGTGTCACACAAGATGCGCATTAATACAGTACACGGCTGTGTGTGCTGCGTGACACAATACATGCGTTAATACAGCGCAGAGATGTGTGTGCTGTGTCACACAAAATGCACATTAATACAGTGCAGGGATGTGTGTGCTGTGTCACATATAAGACACACATTCATACAGTGCAGGGTTGTTTGCTGTATCACACAAGATGCACATTAATACAGCACAGGGCTGGTTGTGCTGTGTCACACAATATGTGCATTAATACAGTGCAGGGCTACGTGAGCTGTGTCACACAAGATGTGCATTAATGCAGTGCAGGTATGTGTGTGCTGTGTCACACAAGACGCACATTAATACAGTGCAGGAATGTGTGTGTTGTGTCACACAAGACATGCATTAATACAGCGCAGGGCTGTGTGTGCTGTGTCACACAAGATGCACATTAATGCAGTGCAGGGTTGTGTGTGCTGTGTCACACAAAAGATGCATTAATATAGTGCAGGGCTATGTGTGCTGTGTCACACAATATGTGCATTAATACAGTGCAGGGCTACGTGAGCTGTGTCACACAAGATGCGCATTAATGCAGTGCAGGGATGTGTGTGCTGTGTCACACAAGACACGCATTAATACAGTGCAGGAATGTGTGTGCTGTGTCACACAAGACATGCATTAATACAGCACATGGCGGTGTGTGCTGTGTCACACAAGATGCGCATTAATACAGTACAGGGAGGTGTGTGTTGTGTAACATATAAGACACACATTCATACAGTGCAGGGTTGTTTGCTGTATCACACAAGATGCACATTAATACAGCACAGAGCTGGCTGTGCTGTGTCACACAAGCCATGCATTAATACAGCGCAGGGCTGTGCGTGCTGTGTCACACAAGATGCGCATTTATACAGTGCAGGGCTGTGTGTGCTGTGTCACACAAGATACGTATTAATACAGCACAAGGTTGTGTGTGCTGTATCACACAAGATGCTCATTAATACAGCACACGGCTGTGTGTGATGTGCCACACAAGATGTGCATTAATACAGCACAGGGCTGTGTGTGCTGTGTCACACAAGACGCTGATTAATACAGCACATGGCTGTGTGTGATGTGTCACACAAGATGCACATTAATACAGCACAGGGATGTGTATGCTGCTCCCTGTTGGCTGCCAGATAAAATAACATTCGCGCAGGCATCACACAGATACAACCTACTGGAGAGGCAGCTATCTGTGGGGTGGCAAAGACCATATAACACTAAGACGGCTCACTCAGCCTGTACTGTGTAATCAAGAGAACAGCCAGCGCACCAGGTGGTGGGTTTGATCATTTTGATAGTGTTATAATGGGTTGTGCGAATTGTGTGTGTGCTTGAGCATGTGTGTGTGTGTGCGTGTGCATGTGTGAGTGTGCTGGAAGAAGGATGCTGGGGGAATATGTGTATAGTGGCGGGGGTGGGTGGGGTGGAGAGGTGGACGGGAGGTTGAGGGTAGCGGTGATGGTGGGAGTTCTATATGAGTAGCAACATGCAACCAGTGGGGACCTCCCTCCCCTCCGTCCCCGCTTACATCAGGGAGGGGGAGGTGAGGTGTTGTGTGAGAGCGCCGACTGAGGTGGGTGAGGAGGGGGAGGAAGAGGGATTGGGGGAGGATGGGGGAGGGGGAGCGGGAGGATGAGGCAGAGAGGGAGGGAGGGGGAGGAAGAGGGAGTGTGTGTGGGGAGGAGGGGAGGGGGAGGAGGAGGCGGAGAGGGACAGCGAAGGGGGAGGGGGAGGGAAGTGTGGTGTGAGAGCGCTGGGTAAGCTGGATGACGAGGGAGATGGAAGAGTAGTGATGGGAGGGGGAAGGTGAGGGGAAGGGCAGTGAGGCCGGGAGGAGGGAGGGGAGGAGGGAGCAGAGGGGGGCAGGGGGGGACGGAGTGGGAGAGAGCAGGGAGGGTGGGGGAATGAGGGAGGATGGGGCAGAGGGAGGTGGGGACCAGGCAGTAGGTGCAGCATCGGCCAGATCCAAATGACAGGCAATCTCTCTTTTTTATTTTAAACTCACCTTCTCGCCTTGTATGTGTTTTACATGTGAAACACCAGCCAGCAGCCGGACGGATCAAACCCACCACAAGATGGCACTGCAAAATTTACATTACCATGGGAGAGATAGGGAGTGAGCCGTCTTAGTGTTATAGGGTCTTTGGGGTGGTGAGGTGGGGGTTAGTGAGGTCGGGATGAGGTTTGGTGTGGGTGGTCGGTTGGGGTGGGGTATGTGAAGGTGTCTTGGTGGGTAGACTTGTGGGGGTGGATGTGGGTATGGAGTGGGTGAGAGGTTGAAGTAAGGTGTGTGGTGGGTGTGGTGTACGCTGGATGTAGTGATTGGTGTGTGCTGTGTGGTGGGTGTGGTGTGTATGTTGGTGTGTATGTTGGTGTGAGGATGGGTGGTGTATGAGTGCGAGTGTGGGTGTGGCTGTTCGTATGAGTGTGGGAGTGGCTGTTGGTATTGGTGTGGGTGTGGGTGTTGGTGTGGGTACGAGTGTGGGTGTGGGTGTGGGTGTGGGTGTGGGTGTGGGTGTGGGTGTGGGTGTGGGTGGGGGTGTGGTAGAAGATCATGAAGACATGCTCAGCATTGTTGATCTAACAATCACCATCCTCTGCTTTGCTGATAACAATGACGGCTTAGCAGGAGAGGAAGAAAATTGGTTGGTTGTTTGAGGTTTACATCCTAGCAACATCTAAGGTCATATCAGGATGGGTACCGACTTGTGACAGTGCACACTCATGCTGATTTTATAGTGCTGCCCCCTGAGAAATCAGGCCACCAGCACCATGACCCGATATCCTACTCAGTCACATTATCCTGACACTGAGCCAACCAGTCCTTGCCCTATCTTAATAATGCCAAGCGCCAGGCTAGGAAGTGACAAGTATCAATTTTAAAGTCATTGGTTTGACTCGAACGGGAATCGATCTCCCGACCTTCCGCACGCGAGGCCCGCGCTCTACCGATTGGGCCATCGCATCCGGTAAGAGGAAGAAGAACTGGACAATTAAGTTGAGCGTCTTGACAAAGCCACACCAGCCTACGGCATGGAGATGAGTGCTCAGAAGACCAGGCTGATGACAAACAACTCCAGTGGCCTCAACACAGACAAACAACTCCAGTGGCCTCAACACAGATAAACAACTCCAGTGGCATCAACACAGAGATCCAAGTGAATGGAGAGAGGCTTGTGACAGTCACAAGCTTCAAATACCTGCACTCAGATATAACTAATCACGATTCTAAGCCTGTTTGTTGTTTGTTTGTTGTTGTTTTACGTCCTAGCAACATCTAAGGTCATATCTAAGCCTGAGATACTCTCTGCATAATACAGAGGTAGCAGATCTACAGGCCTCTGTGTGCTGTGTCACACAAGACACACATTAATGCAGGGCAGCTTATACAGATTGGGTGTAATTGCGCTGATGTCACAGACATTTTGGTGGTGAATGATCAGAGAATTATTAGGTACATGGGAGGCGGATGCTCTAACCACTAGTCCATCCTGTCTGTTTTGGGGGTCAATATTAAGGCGAGTTCTGACCTTCGTATGACAATGGGTGGACCGATACCCAAGTGGATTGTGGGAAAATCTGATTGCAGCCATACTTTGCACATATCGGCCAATATCATATTAAAAACACCAGTTCTCATCTGATCACCAGACAAAGCTAAGCAATATTGAGCCTCATCGGTTATACCCCTGTCACACTACGACGTAACGAGCCAACGTGAGCCTAACATGGTCATTTTTCGTCATTACCTTGGGTTACGTCATGATGACGTCAGAATGACGTTAGAATGACGTCGAGTTACGTCACATTATGTCGTGGTACATCCAGTTACGTCAAGGTTTTGGACATGTTCAAAACTTTCGACGTAGCTTGAACGTAAGGGTTTACGTTCGCCGTACGTTCTGTTCACGTTCAGTGAACATCAATGACGTTAAACGGACGTTATTAAAACGTTAGTCACTACGTTCAACTACGTTGCACTACGTTGACCCACATTAAACCCGGTGGAAACGTCCATGCGGCGTAATGGGAACGTCAGGATAACGTCATGATAACATCAGGATAACGTCAGGAGAACGTCAGGAGAACGTACGTTCAACGTTTCGCCATCAGCTAACGTAGTTCTGGCGATGGAATAACGTTCATAACGTTCCGTGAATGTAATGAAGTTGTCCTCTCTCGTTGAATGATGGTATCACTACGCTTTACCGACGTTACGATCTCGTCCACTATGCTGCATCCACGTTCAACTTGACCCCAAATTTGCATACTACGCCGAGAAGTTCAACGTTCTTCACGTTCTCCCTACGTTGACGTCATTACGTCGTAGTGTGACAAGGGCATTACTTGCAATTGGTGCCCGACCACCTGTGAATGCAAGGTGCTGTAGACATCCTGATACAACCCTAAGTCCTAACCAAAACAGCCGCGGATAAGTATATGGACTCGTTCCGTGCCTGAACCTCCTTCATCTTCTCTGACAGCACGAAACAAATGTTCAAACAGGAAGCACGCCTTTAAAGCGTTGCATGCTGCACACCAGCATCCCAGCCGCCAGCCATTCAGAGCGATGCCCTGCGAAGTAGATCCCTAGCGTGTGCGTGGCGTTGCCATGGTGATTAGCCTTTAGTTGCCTTAGTTACCATGTTTGAGCAAAGTGCTTGTTCAAACGGACAACCAGTACTAAGCGCCCTTCGTGAATAGTGGCACCAGGTGCGAGTAAAGGTTGTTTTGTTCAATGATGTTGACCTTAGATGGCAATTGCATGTGCAGACTTTCTTCCCTCAATGGCTGTGTGTGTCTGTATTTATGGGGTGCATTATGGTTGCTAATGGCCGGTACACACCTACCGTTTGTGTGCGCACACCTCCCGTTTACGATCGAAAACTGCCCGTTTCGCGCACAAAAATCGCTAGGTGTGCGCACCCCGCGCACACCTAGCTATTGCGATTCGCGCATAAAACTAAGTTTTTAGTGCTAAAAGCGGCCGTTTACGATTGCGATTCGCGATTCGAAAAACGAATCGGCCCGTTTTCAGTTTTAAGCGAGTCAGGTCGCGAGTTTTAGTGCGCGAATCGTAAACGGGAGGTGTGTACCGGCCATTAGCAACTGTAGCAAACAGAGCAATATTTCGACGTCGTACTGGGTAATCTCTCCATAATGTCTGACTGGGGACGCAGTGGCTGAACTGGTTAGAGCACAGGCTTCCCATGTGGAAGGTTGGGAGTTCGGATCCCAGCCGAATCAAACCAATGACTTCTAAAAGTGATACTTGTCGCTACCTAGCTTGGCACTTGTCATTAATAGGATAAGGCAAGGACTGGTTAGCTCAGTGTCAGGATAATGTGACTGAATGGGAAATCAGGTCATGGTACTACTATTAGCCTGGTCTCCCAATGGTGCAGCACTATAATGTCACCATGATTACACTATCACAAGTCCTTACCCGTCCTGATATGATCTTGAATGTCATCAGAAGGTAAAACCCCAACAAATAAAACCATGTCTTCACGGCTCGCAGTTGGTAAAACTGCTGCTATTATATTAAAGCTGCATAGTCTGATGAAACCATCACATTTTCAAAATCAAAATATTTATTGAGATTTGATCCTACATATCTAACTTAGATACTCGTGCACTTATTAAACATTTCTTGTCACATAGAAGGGAATACTGAGGCAATTTAATAGAATATGTGACTGCAGAAACCTATGGTGTCAGAGTTTTGGTATGCTTTCCAAAATTAATTTGGCATGTTTGCACTTCGAATACCTCCAAAGTTACCCATTTAAAATAAAGGTTTCTACAGATTAAAGTAAGGTAGAGTATACCGATCAATCTAATATATTTATCCAAAGAAATGACAGAAATTCAAAACCATCGGACTGTGTAACTTTAAATCGGCACAGTCCACTAAAAGTGGCACTTTTTCTTAGCCAAAGCACTTCCCTAGATTTGATCCGACATATCCAAGTTAGATGCTGGTGCACTTATTAAGCATGTGTTGCTTCATAGACGGAAATACTGAGACAACTTAAAGCTGCATATTCCGATGAAGCATCAAATTTTCAGAACCAAACCAATTAGCTACATTTGATTTTACATATCTAACATAGATACGGATGCACTTTTTAAGCATTTGTTTCTGCATAGAAGGGAATCCTGAGTCAATTTAACAGAAACTGTTACTGCAGAAGGCTACGGTGTCAGAGTTTTGGCAAGCTTGCCAAAACTAAATTTCCATTTTTGCACTCAAAATATCTCAAAAGTTTACCATTTAAAATCAAAGTAACTTTGAACTAATGTCAAGTAGATACTAGTGATCGATCTAATATATTTATTTCAGAAAAAATACAGAAATTCAAAACCATCGGCCTATGCAACTTTAATAGAAGCTGACTCTGCTGAATGACACCCCCTGGGCCAAATGTATGAACAACTTTTTATCGGCTCCGGTGTTAACGGCGGCCGGCGGGTTAGCTAACGTAGGTGTTGGAATATGTGTCACAGGAAATGTATGTGGCCAAAGCGCGGCTTGGTTAGCTAACCGATTCGTTTTTATAGATTTGGGAAATCCCCCTGAGCCTGTTGCCGGCGGCGGTGTTAATATCGGTTCGATTATTGGTTTAATTTGAACAAAATTCGGCAGCGGCATTAATATCGCTTCGATATTAGTGTTAATTTGATGAAATTTCACTTATTGCGTATTTAATTCTGTTAAATATGATAGCATTGAATAGATTTGGCCCTAATATATCGCCGCCGTTACGGTGGCGGGAGTGACAGTGGCTACGCATACATGAACTGAAGCAATGCTTTGTCTATGCAGAGCATTTATTTTTGCAAAATAGATTAAAAAGTTGTCATTGGGTCAATTAAAAATATCTTAATGCGCAATTGAAGAGGAAGATCCGAAGTATGTCTGAAAGGATTAAAAACAGAGATGATATTGAAAGTTGGGGTATTCTGAGAATCAGTGCCAGTGGCATTGGGGGCGATTTGCTTTGTTTATATTCAACAATATGAATATCGCCGCCGATGTAGCGGCAGCATTAATATCGGTTCGATTTTACGGTTAACTTGATGAAATTTCACTTATTGCGCATGTAATTCTGTTAAATATGATCGCATTGAATAGATTTGGGCCTAATCGGTCCCTAACACCGATGGTAAACTTGATATTTCTTGGTGTTAGTGTAGGCGATGTTAAGCTCGTGGGGTTTGCCTAACCCAGCGACATACATTGCGACTTTTCGCCTCTAACCTGGAGATCCCCGCTAACCACAGGTTTGGAGCGCTAACCCTGCTTCATACATTTGGCCCCAGGGGTGGCCAGTATTTCAATGTGAAATTAATTTAACATGTTTTCACTTCAAACATGATGGATTTGAGTCTCACTCTAGGCGCGACCATTCCCTTTGGTTACAAAGTCAGTGCCAATAACGTTGGCGTTGTGGCCACGATTCTATACAAGCTAGGAACTCTCCGGTTGATGAACCTGTCCTGTGTATGTAATGGAAGGGTGCTTGCTACCTGGGTAATTTGTAAATGATAAGTATGAGAATTAGAATCCTAGGGGCACGAGCGTACTGAGCTTCACTGACCTCGCCAAATGACACATATCCAGGTCAAAGTGAGTAGGGTGATTGCATAAGGTAGCATAGATTGCCTAATGGTTAGGGCGCTCTTACTAGAATGGCAGTGGTGTGGGTTCGAGTCCCGCTCTAGGTGCAAAGCTTCCTTAATTTTCAGAAACACGTCCAACCATCCAGGGCAATATTAAATGCTCTCTGGTCGGAGCATGGATTGGTGGGGAGAGGGGGGGGGGGGAGGCATAGATATTGCTCAGTATTCACCACCCAGAACCACGATACACATCTCGCCGTCTCGCACGCACCGAGACAAGACTTTATGATGACACGCCCATCACCTGACCGACTACTCCCCCACTCACACACCCACACACATACACACATACACAACCCACACCCTGACACAGAACACACAGCCCTGTGCTGTATTAATGTGCATCTTGTGTGACACAACAGACATAGCCATGTGCTGTATTACTGCATATCTTGTGTGACACAGCACACACAACATTGTGCTGTATTAATGTGTGTCTTGTGTGACACAGCACAGAATACCTGCAACCCCACCGCCCCGTTACCAGCCACACACCCACACTGACACACCACCCACACATCCACATACAGATCCACACACTACCCTAACACTACCCGCAACCCCACGACACCGTTACCACCCACACTCACACACCCACACTCACACACCACCCACACATCCACATACACATCACCACACTACTCTAACACTATCCGCAAACCCACCACCACATCGTTACCACCCGCACACCCACACTCACACACCCACATACACTCATACACCCCCACACACACATATCACTCACATACTACCCACAACCCCACCGCATCGTTACAACCCACGCACCCACACTCACACACCCACATACACACATACACACACACGCACACATACACCCACACACGCATATACCACCCACCGCATCGTTACCACCCGCACACCCACACTAACACACCCACATACAACCATACACACATACCATCCACATACTACCCACAACCTCACCGCATCGTTACCACCCACCACCTACATTCCACCATCCACCATACACCATACACCATACACCATACACCATACACCATACACCATACACCATACACCATCCACCATCCACCATACACCATCCACCATCCACCATCCACCATACACCATACACCATCCACCATCCACCATACACCATCCTCTTTCCACCAGCCAGCCCCAGCCGTGTTGGAGCCCAGATGCATACACTCTCCAAGCGGATGTAACGGTAACAGTCTGTACCGGATGCCATCATGGCCGGCGCCAGCCTCTGTGGGGGGAGATGGGCAAAGATGGACTGGCAGCCGCAATTGTGCTGAGTTGGCAGAACATGGCGCGGTGGCTATGGGTGGTAGGTGGGTGGGTAGGTGTGGGGCAGGGGGCTTGGTGATGCTGGTATCGGGATGACAGTGGCCCTGGTAGGTCGCTATGGAAACGGTTTATATACCGGTGGCTGCCTCCGGGGATGACACTTTTTATCACACGGACGGAGTACATATTATTGGATTCGTCCACAATTTCTATAAGAATAGAAGCACATATGGAAACTACATGTATGTATGTATGTATATATGTATGTATGTGTATCATATATGGTAATATCATGAATCAGGCTATATAGATATGGGTATATCACAATCCATGTAATTTAATATTATCCGCTGGTATATATGCGGTCCAAATGCAGCAATGATTATATATAAATAGGCATATCAGTATATATGGGAATAGAAAGATATATTGCCCTATATATCCACACCAGTACTCAACATATACCGTAATAGAAATGACTAGTGATATGCCTATATATTCCTATGTACATACATACCTTTATATCTATATACCTATATACCCCTCTTCCCCCCCTATTCCCCTCTGTTTCCCCCTCTTCCCCCATACCTATGTACCTACCTACCTATATACCTATATACATATATACCTATACACCTACATACCTATATACCTCTATACCTATATACCTATATACCTATATACCTATATACCTACATACCTACATACCTACATACATACCTATATACCTACATACCTACATACCTATATACCTATGTACATATATACCTATATACCTACATACCTATATACCTACATAGTGTGGTATGCAGGTATAGCAATACCTCAGGGAGTTTGACGCCCCTGCCTTGCAGAGTTGTACACCACTGTCTTGTGGTACAGGTTCTTGACAGAACCGAAGGCTAAGGGAGCAAACCCTAACCAGAAAAGCATGTCTCTGTGGTAGCATTAAGGGCGGTTGATGTATGGAACTCCCAACATCTCCCGACCAGCCACTGCAGGGACAAATAGTTTTGCGCCTGTCTTGACATGTTCGTGCTGGTGTGAAACCTCTATTTGCTCCCCGAGAGAGTGCCGCTGGTAACTTGCAAAAGCCAGCAGCACTTCAACACTTTTGCAGGCAGCTTTCATGAAATGTCTGAAGCTGAGAGACATTAAGACCGACTCATGGACGCAACTCTCATAGCAGAGAGCTAAATGGAGAGCGGCAGTCAAGTAATGAAAGCAGTCTTTGTCGCATCGCGACCGACAGCATGATGATGATGACGTATATACATATATACCTATATACCTACATACCTACATACCTACATACCTACATACCTACATACCTATATACCTACATACCTAAGTACCTATATACATATATACCTATATACCTACATACCTATATACATATATACCTATATACCTGTATACCGACATACATATATACCTATGTACCTACATGCCTACATACCTACATACATATATACCTATATATGTATATACGTATATACATATATACCTATATACTTATATACCTACATACCTACATACCTACATACCTACATACCTCCATACCTATATACCTATACACCTATATACCTATATACATATATACATATATATAATATATAAATCGAGGTTCTATCTGAGGTGAAGGAGAAACAAGGAGGACTCCCATGAGTTGAGTGTCGATATTTTCTCTTGACACAGGAGAAATTGCTGTATCGTCAATAAATACAAAACTTTTCCAAGCGAGTGAATCAGCCGCAGTTGGCGCATAAGTACCTGGATTTGCCGGTGGCGGCGCCACCATCACCAGTAGGCTCGAGCAAAAGCATAGACGATATCGCATTGGTACATAATAGGGAGTCCTCTGAACAAGCAAGAGCTGAGGTGACCCTCATATCATTAACGACTCTCTGAGTTAGAGGAGTGCTGAGGTAAGACAAAATGGTGTCCGAAGACCAATCTCCTCTGGTACATAACTCCTTGAGAGTTGCCCCACACATAGATAAGTAGGTGCATCCACCTCTATGTAGAGAATGAGATGAAAAGTCAGCCGAATTCAAACCGGCTTTATCAACAACAATTTATAATGTTGTCTCGTATATATTATAATTTAAGGGAACTGACCCCCCCCACCCCCCCGAGGGGATACGGAAAGCAAACGCGTCCCTAGCTGCACCGAGCTGCTTAAAATGCAGCACTGGCCAATATACCACACAAAGGCGGATTTACTGGCATCTAGCTATAGGAATTTGCAAGACCCTTTGCTTAAATTGAATTGTTTTTGTCTTCCGGACATTAATGACCATGCCCCAATTGTAGAAAGAGAAGTCTCAACGTCTCAAAGTCGAATCAGACTCGGTCACTTGACATTTTCTAAGAGGGCCCTGGAAGGAACATAACAAAGCCGCACGCCATGACACATGCCTAGGATTACCCGTTAGAAAAGAGAAGATGCTTAATATCATACACAGAAGGAGGGGAGCACTTGTTTTACCTCATCACCCTTGACCTGACAGATCCCCTTAAGGGTACTTGCAAGAATGTAATTCTTGTAATCAATAACATCTGATAAGTTTTCTTTCAAAAAATGATAATGCCCACTTAGATAGTTAATTACGGATTTATATCGCAAGGTTCTTGCGAGCCAGGTGGCATAAAGCGCTATTTGGGAGGGGTCACAAGGCAGAGGCGATAGAGTCTATGAAAAGTCTTCTATGAACTTGAAATATTTTTTAATTTGTGTTTTCCTAGTTATGATGGAATTATGGGAGTAGGCCATGGCCTGGAATCCCTCCTGCTCTTCCCCCAGTTTGTTTCCTGAAATTAGAAAAACTGTGGGTCAGTGTCTGACCGCAACATATATTATTGAGCATGCTAGCATGCACTAACTAGTCTGTCATTACTGGTATCATTATTTAGTCTGCTTAAGCAGTCACAGACAACATTATCATGACTTTTTACATAGGCTCCTGATAGGGTAAAATTATATTCTACTGAATACCAGAACAGTTTCCGTAAGATAGGCATTAGTGGCTGGGACCTGGATATGCCTGTACATAGGGCTGCGAGGACGTTAGTATTATCCGTCATAACTAGAATTTTCACATTACACCAAGTATCGGCCCATTTGTTGGCTGCTGCAAAAAGTGCCCACATTTCAAGTGTGTTAATGTGGCTACCTAGTAGGGACCCAGGTGCCATTGAATGCTGGTGATCCAGATAGTTTGCCATATCAGTGGAATCTTTCTCTGCAAATGTACTGACCAGCCACTCCCTGTAGCATAATGCACCAAACCCCCAACAAGAGGCGTCGGTGTAGACTGAATAAGTCGGGGAAGATTTTCCGAGCATTTGAGCCCTACCATTAAATATTCTCGCGAACTGTAACCACCAGTTCATGTCCTCTCTGAATCCTGAATTTAGTCTCACTTTATAGTATGAATTTTTCACGGACCCCATCAGATCATATATCCGGCGAGTGAAGGTTCTTCCCCCCATCACCACGTTGGCACAGTGAGCCAAGTGTGTTGTTAGTGTCAGCACTAACGCATATAGTGCCAGCTCTCGTCGCCAGTGGGTTCAATGTCTCAACTGCTGATTTACACAAGTATTGGGGCGGTCAGTTTTTCGGGCAGCTATGCTTCCCGTGCGATTTTGATGAACATCTTCCACACCAATGACCAAAACCACATTTGTCCTCTGATAGGTCACATCCTCCCTCCTTGTTGTAGCGGAAACATGGGCGTTTCCCAGTTGTCCTCTTCTTCTGATAGGTCTCCTTTGTGTAATGAGACTTCTTGGCATGGGTGGTGGATGAGCCATAGTGGAGGATGCTTTTCCCAGTATAGGCTCTACCGAAGGCGGTGAAACCTATTGTTTCTGCAAGGGTTCTTATATCGGTATCGTATTCTCGATGGGAAGTGTCTTTAAATTCATTGGATTTAGTCCTGTTACAAATGAATCCGATGAGTTAAATAAATGCTTTATAGTCAGGTATGGTGAGATTTGGGATGTCTAAGATCTGACATACTCAATTAATTTGTAAGCATTTAGTTTCTTCAAGGTCTTCGAGCCAACAATATAATGCTTCAATGCCCACTTACGTCTTCGCCGGCATGTCGTCCTGTACCGGCTGCACCGCTTATTCTTGTGACACGTCCTCCAGCATTTTTGCCCCTGGTTCAACTGTCGTCCTCCTGGTTCATCATGAGATAAGCGCCTGGTGCTTCGCATATAGCTGCACACCCTCTCTTCCTGCCACAGGCGCTCGATATCTGCCGCTATGGCCCTCTCTTGGTAGTCTAATGATAATGACTTGAAGTCACTCGCCAGACCTTCATAGTCATCTGTCTCGTCCGTTTCACTCAGTTGCAGCTTTTCAAGTTCGTTTTTTGGCATAGACGTAGCAATTTTCCTGGCTTTTGCTGTTGCTAACCTCATGACTCTTGTCTGAACTCTACATATGCTGTCATCCATAGACCTACCTATGTTCTAGCCCGCACTGCGAGCAATAGGGCTTAGGCTTCGTCATTGACTTCGAACTCACCGGTGTTGGAAGGAGTCCCCTCAACTGGGGGGCATGTAGGTGACATGTTTACCCGTTTGCGTAACACCCCAGTAAAGCGATCAAAGCAGAGCGATGTTGAGAGGACAAACTTTTCCAAGCATAGATGATATCGCATTGGTACATAATGAAAATAGATGCGTACAATACATAATAATACATAATAATAACAAACACCTCCAGCCAAAGAGCTATACACATATATGGATATACTCACTATAATATATACGTAATTACCTGATTGATTGGTGGTTCTTTAACGCCGTGTTGGCAGCAAAGGCCATATTCATGACGAAGTGAAACTGCTCGTATATATGTGATGCATAATGCATTA
Organism: Branchipolynoe longqiensis; assembly: GCA_030323885.1. NCBI lineage: Eukaryota > Metazoa > Annelida > Polychaeta > Phyllodocida > Polynoidae > Branchipolynoe > Branchipolynoe longqiensis. The sequence goes on from CM059196.1 coordinate 76,667,356, forward strand.
TACGTGCATAAATACAAGGGTAACATGTACATCCTATATTTCCTATGTGGGCATTTGTGGTGTGCCCCCCCCCCCTCCCAGCTGTCGGGTAAATTGCCGGGCGGGTGCCCCCCTCGTGTCAATATATATATAATATTCTCGGGCGCAAGTGACAGTGTAGCGTCCAGTATAGAAGCATGCCGGCGGGGGAGCCACCGGTCACGTGGTTGGAGGGTGGGCCATACAACAAGTAAGCCACCACATCCATAATAGGGTAGGAAATAAACATATAATCCCTTCCGTGCCTTTATACTCGCATAATGCTAATACATCACATATATATATATTTATATGTACTAGTATATATGCCCATGGTTTGATCAATTGATTAGTACATCAGCATGCATGATTATACAAGTCCGTAGTATATATTGTCGTATGCACTAAGTGCATGCAATATGCACTATGTATATGGACATAATATGATATAATATTAATAGTGCATATATGGTTATATGATTAACGGTATATGCGCTTATATCATTCCTCAGTGCATGTAGCCTACCTACATCTGGAGAGTATATTCATATCAATAAAGAGTATAGATGGTCTTCGGACCGGATCACCGAATCGACCAGACTTATTAAAGGTGCATAGTCTGATGAAACTTCAAATTTTCAAAACCAAAGTAATCACTTAGAATTGATTCTACATATGAGTCTCATATACACATATACACACATAATGTGTATATATATGGCATGCATACATATATCAATATATGGACTAGACAGAATGGCCTAATCTGTAAGATCTGAAAGCTGGCTTCCCGTGTGGGAGTTCATTCGAAGACTGATAGATGGAGTAAAACTAATGACTTACAAACTTGATACTTAAGCCCCAGTCAGACATAGCCGGACGAGCCCCGGATTTTGAGCCGGACCACCCACGGACCATAGATTTTTGCCTCCCAGTCACACCTTCCCGGACGAGCCCCGGACCAAAGGCCGGACCGCCCTGACCACCCCAGACCGCCCCAGACCACCCTGGACCACCCCGGACCACCCCCAGAACGCCCCTGGAAAGGCCCTGGACGAGCCCGGACTGGGCCGGACCGGCCCCTGACTAACCCAGACGAGGCCGGACCACCCCTGGATTGCCCCGGACCACCCCCGGACAGTCCGGGAGTGGTCCGTGGCTAGGCCGGGGGTAGTCCTGGATAGTCCGGGGATGGTCCGGGTCAAACCGTGGCTCAAAATGACCCCGGACCACCCCGAACAGACCCGGTCCACCCCGGACCACCCCCAAATTACCCAGACCACCCCCGGACCACCCCCGGACCACCCCCGGACCACCCCTGGATCATGCCGGATTGAGTCCGGATCGCAAAATCCCCCAGACCGCCCCAGATGTTTTAAACGGACGAGCCACGGATCAGGCCAGATCAGGGGGGGGTCGCCACGGACGACCCACAGACAAGCCACGGATCGCCCCGGATCGCCCCGGACCACCCTGAATGGCGGTCCGCGGCTCGTCCGGCCACTGATCCGGGTATGTGTGACTGGAGCTTTACTGCTTACCTAGCCGGACACCCAGTATTAAAGTTGCGTAGTCCGATGAAAACATCAAATTTTCTTAATCAAAACACTTATCAAGATTTGATTTTACATATTCAACTTAGACACTGGTGCTCTTATTAAGCATTTGTTGCTGCATGGAAGGGCGTAATAAGTCAATTAATAGAAACCATTACGACTGAAGTCTATGGTGTCAGAGTATTGGCGGGCTTGGCAACATTATTTTGGCATGTTTTGACGTCAAATATCTCCAAACTCAGCCATATAAAATAAAAGTTACTTCAAACTAAAGTAAAGTAGATCATAATGATTAGTATAATATATTCATCTCAGAAAATAGCAGAAACTCAAAAGCATCGGACTATGCAACTTTAATATGATAAGGCAAGGACTGGCTTACTCAGTATCAGGATAATGGCACTGGTGCCCATGATCCTATCTCCGAGTAGGGAAGCACTATAAAGCCACCATGAGTGCGCAGTGTGAAAAGTCGTTGTCATAAACCATGGAAGTTGCTAGGATATAAAGCATCAACAAACAAGCTATACACATTTGTCTGATCTATTTAAATGATGGATAACGGTCCATTTATGCCACTGCTGTATTGCAGTTTGGGGGGAGGCGATGCTCTTAGTCTTACATTTCCGGTAATTTGTGTTTATGTCGAGCATTTAAATGGCAGCACATTGAGATTATTGTGCACGAAACCGGGGTTTGTTTCAGACGACTAGGGACCCTGGGTGACTGGGAGACTGGGTGACTGGGTGACGAGGAAATCAGGTTACTGGGAAACTAGGTGACTGGGTAACTGGGTGACTGGGAAACTGACTGAATGGGAAACTGGGAGACTGGGTGACTGGGACACTAGGTGACTGGGAAACTGGGTGACTGGGAAACTGGGAGACTGGGTGACTGGGAAATGATATGACTGGGAAACTAGGTGACTGGGAAACTGGGTGACTGGGAAACTGGGTGACAGTGTCACTGAGAATCTAGGTCACTGGAAAACTAGGTCACTGGGAAACCCGGTGACTGGGAAACTGGGTGACAGTGTCACTGGGAATCTAGGTCACTGGGAAACTAGGTCACTGGGAAACCAGGTGACTGGGAGACTGGGTGACTCACCTAGATCCAAGTTGCCCAAAATCCCAGTCATCCAGATCCCAGTTACCCACTGGTGCCAGTTGTCCGTGTTCCTATGAAGCCACTTGCACACGGTGGGCCTTGTTGACGTTATTCTCCGCCATATTAAACACGTGATTTCTGCTCTTCACTGCACAGAGCGGGACGTAACTCAGGTGGTAGAGTGTCCACCTGTGAAGGTGTGGGTCATCCGCTCGATCCTTTTCAGTGGATCCATTTGAAGTTTGGGCTATTTTCTGTTCCAACCATGTTCCACAACTGGTTCATTAAACGCTGTGGTATGTGCTGACCTGTCTGTGGGATAGTGTATATAAAAGACCCCTTGCTGTTTATCGGAAAGAGTAGCCTATGTGGCGGCAGCGGGTTTCATCCAAAGAAATATGTCAGAATGACCTCCAATGGCCGATGATATGAAAATGAATGTGCTCTAGAGGCTTCGTTACGTAAAACAAGCTTTACCTTTTCTTCACTACACAGGTAATGTAGCTCATTATAGCATATCCATTATGCAGCGTCATGCGATTCGTAATATACTGTGCAATATACCACGGCTAAAAAGACATTTTCCGCGGAGACCCGGCGCGCTGGCCGAATCGGTAAGAGCACCGTGCAGTAGTGCAGAAGGTTGCGAATTCGAATCCTGGCCGAGTCAAACCAGTGATTTACATTACAAATTATATACCTGTTGCTACCGAGCCTGGTGCTTGGCATTATTATGATAGGACAAGGACTGGTTATCGCATGTGACTGAATGGGAAATCGGGTCATGGTACCAGTGGTCTGGCTTCCCAGTGGGGCAGCACTATAAAGTTTCCAAGAGTATGCCCTGTCACGAGTCAGTACCCGTCCTGATAAGAAGTTTAGATGTGGCTAGGACGTAAAACCCAAACAGACTTTTCCGTAGAACATATGCAGTGAGCTGCTACCCACAACATTAGTTCTTGCCACTGGCACCAGAGGGCAGGCTTGTAGTAGAAATCCTTGATGAGATATTTTACACAGAAGAGGAGGGCGCCCAATGAGCTGTTGTTACCCTCAACATTAGTTCCTCCACTGCCGTCAAAGGGCGCTTTAATTGTGGAATTCTTCTATTGCATACCTATAGGGCCGAGACTGTTTATAAGGTGCATCATATAAAGAAACAAATAATTATGAATGCTGTACTGTAAAGTAAATTATAATAATTAACATAATATGAATAAGCAATGCTTAGGACCGACCCACTGATATAACTACAGCAAAGTATGATTTTTTTTTTCCTCCACTCACGGTGTTCGATTTGAAATTCTATCAACTCAGGTGACCCAAATACGGCTGGTGTTTCCATGCAGTAAACTATTAATATTTCATTTGTGCATCCATGTTTATGCCAAATTGTTATTTATTTCTTTTAGTTTTGAATAAAATCTAAGTTTTGAACTGCACATATCGGCAAATTCTATGGCAGCGGGCATTTGTATTGATATATTATTAACCAATAGCTGACCCCGTATACCGTCAATTGGGCCTATGGACTTAATGCCTTGACAGGTCCGCTGCAGAGTAGTGTGGAGGAACACGTACACTGGTCCCAGTGACATCATCACACCATATATGGAAGATCTGTAGCGAGGGACCAGTGTAGTTGTTCCGCGACTTAGCTTGTGCTACTCTGCGGCGGAGCATCATTAAGGCGTTAAGCCAATCGGTGTCACCCACCATGTTTGCTGCATAGTGAAGTTAGACTTTCCGTTTCCGTTTGCTGATTTCTCGATTATTCAACACTAGTTTACAAATGGCGGCGCCCATAGAGGGCTATTTCCATTTCCGTTTGCTGGATTTTGGTGGTTTCATTTTCTACCTCTATGAGTAGGAGTATTGTTTATGTGTATATACGTACATGCGTTAGTCCTAAGCCTCCCCAGAGGGTGGGTCGGTATTATATATATCTAACAAAAATGACAGAAAGGCATCATACTATGTGGCTTTAAGGTTGGTTGGTTGTTTGGTAGTTGGAGTTTTATCCTGGCAACATCTACGGTAATATCAGGACGGGTACCGACTTGTGACAGTGCGCAATCATGGCGACTTAATAGTGTTGCCCCACTGGTAAACAAGACCATCAGCACCCCACTCAGTCACATTATCCTGACACTGAGCCAACCAGTCCTTGCCCTGTCCTAATAATGCTGTGCGCCTGGCTAGGAAGCGACAACTATAAGTTTTTAAGTCATTGGTTTGACCCGTTCAGGATTCGAACCCGTGGGATCGAATCCCGCGATGTACCAAACCGGGAGACGGACTCTTAACTCATTTATCCGTCCCGTCTGGTCGGGCTTGAAGTTGTCTGTGTGTTCTTGGCTAGTACAAATAGACCCATCTCCAAATCTGAACCAGGAATATCTGGCCAGGAAACACACAGCTCGTGCGTTCCTAGAGCCACTTCCGGTGGTTTTACGCTATTAATTATACCCGGGCGTCTATCTAATCCACGAATCGATTCTAGTTTGCACACCATTTCCCAACTTGATGGCGGTGCTATCTTGATTGCCTACGTTACGCTTATCTGCGGTACTCGAAGCGAGACTGAGCAATACCAAGCACTTGGGAGAGACCAGTATACCGAGCAGCTCGATAGGCTAACACAGATTTGGTATGTGAGCAACTCAACCAGCAACTACTGTGTGGTACACAAATGACGTCGGCGAAGCATTGGGAAAGCATCAGTTTCTGCGACAGAATAGACAAGTAGGCAACTTCCACCATTAACCCGCCCTCTGACGGTGGTGGACACTTGTGTTCTTTTGGGTATAACCAAGGATTTTATATATAAGGATTGCAAAGCAAGGCTGTTTGAAGCTCCTAGCATGCAATCCGGAAATATGGCCATCATATTGGAAGCGTGCTAATGAGCGATGAAAGGGGCAACCTCAAGGCCCTCAACAAGATTCAAAGCCCTTGCCGCGCTGTGTTGATTAGACACAATGATGGCAGCCACAACAATGGCACATGAATCAGTGAGACACCTGCTAGAGGCAGTATCTGCAAGCACGTGAGTTATAGGCATTGTCATCATCCCTTAGCTATGTCTGTAGCACTCATTACTGGACAATTATCACACTTTCGAGATGGCGAATTATCACGCGTTCATCACGTCACTTAACCATATATCCCTCTACTATCTGTTGTAGCACTCCGGAACTAATACATTGGATAGCACCCACAAACCACAGAAGTCAAGTAACACTGCAATGATCATGTATAATATACTAAATATAATAGGACATTGTTTTCTTAGAACCAGACGGGGTGGCCGAATGAGTTGAGCGTCCGTCCCCTGTTTTGGGAGATCGGGGGATCCGAACCCATGAGTCTGTGGGTTCGAACCCTGGTCGAGTCAAACCGATGACTTAAGAATTGATACTTGTCGCTTCCTAGCCTGGTGCTCGGCATTACTATGATAGGGCAACGACTGGTTCGCTCAGTGTCAGGATAATGTGACCGAGTGGGATATCAGGTCATAGTGCTGGCAGCCTGATTTCCCAGTGTGGCCACACTATAAATTCGCCATGAGTGCGCACTGTCACAAGTCGGTGCCTGTCCTGATATGCCCTTGGATATTGCTAGGACGTAAAACAACAAACAAACAAAAACAAGAACCTTTTTCTTAGAAAGGTGGGGTCTTCCATTGAGTGCCAACTTAATAAATGCATCACTGTGAAGCACGTTCCTCTCAACACATTCGACATCTATATTTGACTGGACGCAGTGGCTGAATCGCTAGAGCGCAGGCCTCCCGTGCGGAAGGTCGGGAGTTCAATTCCCGGTCGAGTCAAACAAATGACTTACAAAATCGATGCTTGTCGCTTCCTGTCGCATTATTAGGATTGTGCAAGGACTGGTTGGCTCAGTATCAAAATAATGTGACTGAGTGCGATATCAGGTCATGGTACTGGTGGCCTGGTCTTCCTGTAGGGCAGCACTAAAAAGTCGCCATGAGTGCGCACTGTCACAATTCGATACCCGTCCTGATATGACCATAGGTGTTGCCAGGACGTAAAACTCCAACAACCAACCAACATATAGTCTTGTATCTAGGAAAGCAGAGGTTTAGACAGAACAATATTTACTTTGAAGTTAATTTCTTTCTTATTTATTCATGTTTTTCATTAGCTATAACGGCTCATAGCAAGTGCAATGAATGTGCATGGTCCAGCAATCAGATATTCTGAATGTGCTATATAAAACATTAGGTGGATATCAATAAGAGACAAAGCTGTCTACTTTCAATTAATGGCTATGCTATATGCGCCGCATAATCTATTATGCGAATATAAATAACAAATGTACTCTTTTAACTATTATTATCATTATAATGTTGCCTGTTTCCGTTCCACTAGTTACTTACTGCTGCCACCTGGTGTCAGTTGCTCTCACTACTTCTGAATCTCGACATGCAACATATAATTATTATAAGCATGCTGTATAGTTCATTTTCTATTTCAACCCAACCTTCCTTTGTGTCTTTTTCTTTATTGATACTTGGCCACCATTTATGTGCTATATAATTTATTTTGTGAATATAATTAAAGAATAGTCCTTTATATTTGTCGGTGCTCCTTCTGGGCACCTCTCGCTTCCCAACACCCCTTATTCTCTGCAGCCCCCCCCCCCCCTGTAACCGGGCACTCTCTGCTTCCCCCCTCCTGAGAACCGACTCCAGCAGTCTCCCAGCTCTCACTTCAAAATTTAGCAGACGACATTTAGTGATTTACAAACACATACTGCGTTGCCCTATGCACCACAGAAAACGACAATGCCCATAGATAACATGGTCTCATGCAGGACAATAATCGGTATTGGCTACTACGATAGTTAGTTGCCAAGGTAACACATTTGTTATTTAGCTAGATTTTTCTATGAAATAAATAAGGTTTGATGGATAGTCCATTTAAGAGGGCAGTTTATTCTGATGATTCCTCCATTAATGCTTATTTTATAACAACTTTGCCTTTATTACTCATCAAAGTTGGCAATCAAAGTAACGTTAAGTTGCATAGTCCGATGGTTTTTAGTTTCTGCTATTTTTCCGAGATAACTATAGTAAATTGATTGTCATAAACTACCTTACTTTAGTTTGAAGCGACTTATATTTTAAATGACTAAGTTTTGAGATATTTGAAGTGCAAATATGTTGAATTAGTTTAGGCAAGCTTGCCAAAACTCGGAAACCATAGGCTTCAGTAGTAACACGTTCTATTATATTTATGGAGTATTCCCATCTATGTGGCAGCAACTGTTTAATAAGTGCATGATTATCTAAGTTAGATATGTAGAATCAATTTTAGATAGTTGTTTTGGTTTTGAATATTTGATGCTTCATCGGACTATGCAGCTTTAAGTGACCGGATAAAAAAAGATTGGACGTTAACTATGGGCATTAATAATAGTAGGTGTGTAGCTATGGAAACACATCAAATCAATGTATGGCGCCATAAATGTAAAGTGGGGAAATACTGTGATCGTGCTGAGTGGTGAACTGGGTAGGTGGCGCTGTGAATTGGATTAGGGGAATCATTGGAGACTGGACTCACTGCACATTGTATGGTACCGGTGTTGCAGTTTACGCAGCACACCAGTTTGCGAGGGACACATCCATTGAAATGCATTGTCAATGGCCGTGAGTGATCTTCATACAGAAAAAGTCAAATATCTCTCAAATTACACCACCTAGAAACAAACCGCTTGGTACACATATAGGAAACATCTTTACCAAAAAGAGTATATTAAATTTATAAGGTTAGGGTTCTTGATTTCTATTAATTTTGAATAAAGCTAATGTTTTGCATTGCGCGTACCATCAAACTCAAGGCATTGTCAATGGTCGTGAGCAATCTGCATACAGAAAATACAGCAAAAGTGAAATATCTCTAAAACCACACCACCTAGAAACAAATCGCTTGGTACACATATAGAAAACATCTTTACCAAAAACATTTTATTAAATTTATAAGGTTAGTGACAATGCTGTTTGATTTTGATGCATGCGCAGAAGCGATGTGTCCCTCGCAAACTGGTGTGCCGCGGAAACTACAACACCGGGCGAAATAGCCGAATCGGTAGAGCACAGGCCTGGCGAGCAGACGGTCGGGAGTTTGGTTCCCGGTCGAGTCAAACCAATGACTTATGCAAGTTATACTTGTCGCTCCCTAGCCTGGGCTTATAATAATGCAGTTATGTGACTGGGTGGGATATCGGGTCATGGCGTCGGCAGCACTATAAAGTCACCATGAGTGCGCACTCTCACAAGTCGGTACCAGTCCTGATATGACCTTAGATGTTGCCATGACGTAAAACTCCAAAAAGCAAAGAAACATTGTATGGGTAGTTGTTGAAAATAAAGGTATGTGCAATGCTTTGAATACTAATCTGTATCCGACCTGATATGATCTTAGATATTGCTAGGACGGAAAACAACAAACAAACAAACTAATCGTTTATATCTGATCTGTGTTTGTTTATTTAATATACTTCTGTGTTTGTTTACTTGATATACTTTGGTTGGTTGGTTGTTTGTTGGAGTTTTATGTCCTGGCAACATCGAAGGTCATTTCAGGGCAGCTACTGACTTGTGACAGTGCATCCTAAAGATGCCGTTTTAGTGCTGCCCCACTGGGAAATCAGGCCACCCGCACCATGATCCGATATCCCACTCAGTCACATTGTCCTGACACTGAGCTAACCAGTCCTTGCCCTATCCTATTAATGCCGAACACCAAGCTAGGAAACAATAAGTATCAATTTTGTAAGTCATTGGTTTGACTTGACTGCGAAGTGAACTCCCGACCCCGCGTAGGGCAACGGCACCAGCACCGGCGATATATAAATGTCAAACCAATCACTTACACAATCTATACCGATCGCTACCTAGACTCTCGCTCAGAATTACTCGGATAGGGCAAGGACAAGTTAGTTCAGTATCAGGATAACGTGACTGAGTGAGAAATTGGGTCATGATCCAGCAGCCTGGTATCTCCGTGGGGCAGCACTATAAAGTGTGCACTGTCACAAGTCGATGCCCGTCCTGATATGATCTCAGATGTTGCTAGGACATAAAACAACAATAAGCGTCTAATGAAGTCACGCCCTGATGCATTGATAGCAATCGACAAATATTGTGAAATCACTCTGAGTTCTCGTCTAGAAATAGAATTGTATGCTTTGAATGTTTCTGACATAGCGGCCTCCTGTTCGCCCGCATGCCATTGTGAATAGTGTATGTGGGATTTCTACCTTTTTTTTGTTCAACAAGTTTTATTCTTCTGAATAACATGACAGTGCCGAGGTATTGCTCTTCCAGCTGTAATCAGGGTTTCCGCCATAAAATAATTTGAGGGTACACAATATGGGGGGTGGGTTTATTAACCGTTATTTTTCCCACATCACTTCGTCAATTATGAACACTGCTATGATTACTTTATATACTAACAGTCTAACTGATTATTGATGCTGGCTTTGTTGTCTCTGGCTCCTTGAAGAACCTTTCAACAAATTTATCCCAACAATTTTATGGTACAGAGTCGTACCCTGGGAAAATTTAAGGCTACAGAATTTTACGCATTTTACCCTCTGCCAAAAACCCTTGTAATGACACGTGACCGCACACACAACTAAATTATCTGATTATACATAGCAAGTACCGATTCCTTGCAGTGAAGGAGGCTACATAGTGCTGCCCCACTGAGATGCCATGCTGCTTAGTTTACCCGCGTAGGGTTTGAGGAGGGAGGGGTTGATGTGTTAAGAAGCAGCATGGTAGATTCATCACCTTTTTGGGGGGGGGGGGGAAATATTGTATTCACCTGAACACATATTGTGTCATCGTCAAGACACTCGTCTTCCAACAGTTGAAGCGATCAACCGTGGGGAACGAGCATGGGTTCTCTCTACTACCAAATATCCTATTTGAGACGGGAAGTGGTGCTTATAGCCTGTTGGCGCGTCCGTGCACCGCCGCCCCTCCCCCTAGCGGGCGCCTGGCGTGCTATCGGCGTTCGCCAACAGAGGGCGTGCTGATGCGGGACCAATGACTTGCGGCTCGATCACCAGGGGCGTAATCGATTAATCAACTCGGGTCACCCGAGCCACTTTTTGTTTGGCGCATGCGCACATCCTACAGACTCGGGTCGAATAATCGAATATGCTTCTCCACTTTCGGGGTGGACAAAATGGTGGCTTAATCCAAAACCTTTTTTTTTTTTTAATAACCGATAAAACTACAGCAAAATACGATTTAAAGTATTTTATGATGGCATAGTTTAGCTATATTACCATTTCATTAATCTAGGTTATTAAACAAAAAAACCATGTATGACTGGTACTTTTGTTTCTTATCCGGCAGGACGTTACCAGGTTGGAGAGCTTACCTCGTTCGGGCTATGGTGGTAAATGTACCTAATTCGAGTACCGGTTCCATTTCCAAGGTCGAATTTCATATAAGATTAAGGTCATCATCATCATCATGCTGTCGGTCGCAATGCGACAAAGACTGCTTTTATTTCTTAACCGCCGCTGTTCTGTGTGGTTGTGCATTTCATAAAAGCTGCTTGCAAAGTGTTGAAGTGCTGCTGGCTTTTGCAAGTTACTAGCAGCACTCTCTCGGGGGCAAATAGAGGTTTCACACCGGCAAGAACACGTCAAGACAGGCGCAAACTATTTGTCCCTGCAGTAGCTGGCCAGGAGATGTTGGGAGTTCCCTTCATCACCGCCCTTAATGCTGCCACGGAAGCATGGTTTTCTGTTAGGGTTTGCTCCCTTAGCCGTTGATTCTATCAAGAACCTATACCACAAGGCAGTGGTTTATAACTTTGCAAGGCAGGGGCGTCAAACACCCTGAGGTATTTTAGCAGATAGGTACTGCATTACCCGCATACCCAATGATTAAGGTACAGGTTCACAAATATGGTTGTCAGTTATAACAAGGGCAGTTCTGTCCTGGTTACCAGCGCAAATGTGACGTCATCGCCCGTAGCCAACCCCAGCCAAGGGTAGGGTTACTGGGGTCGGGTCTTTTTGCACACGGCACATGTATCTGTCGACTCTACTCGCGGTGTTCCATTTGAAATTCTGACGACTCGGGTGACCCGAGTCGCTCGGGTCGTGTTAATCGATTACGGCCCTGGTGTCGCGTTCGGTCACGTGGTTTTAGTGCTGTATTACCCTCAGCCTACACGCGCCATAGGGGGCAGGTGTTATTGACAGATCGCCCCAGTCAGAGACCATTCCAATATGGCCGTCTCAAGGTACTGCTCAATAGCTGGAAAGTCGTGGGATCAATCCCCGGCTGAGTCGAACTGAAGAGTTACACCAACAAATAATTGGTGCTATGTTAACTTGTCACTTGGCATTATTAGGATATATATGGTCTATATATAGATATAGATATATATATGGTCTATATATATATATCTAAATATATCATCTTGATATGATATTACATGTTGCTAGGACATAAAACCCCAACAAACATATATATATTCACTAATATATATGTGCTTTTTAATGAAATTGTGGGAATATAAACAAGGGCTGGTTAGCCCAGTGTCGGGACAATGTGGCTGAGTGGGATATCAGGTCATGGTGCTGTCGGCCTGATTTCCCAGTGGGGCAGCACTATTAAGTCGCCATGAGCGTGCACTGTCACAAGTCGGTACCCATCCTGAGATGTTGCCAGGACGTAAAGCTCCAACAATCAGCCATCCATCCCCCGTCCTGATATGACCTTAGATGTTGCCAGGATGTTGCCATTCCAACAACCAACGAATCAACCATTCATCAGTAAAACAGCCCCTTAAACCCACTCCCTCCCCCCCCCCCCCCCCCCACACACACAAACGGGGTTGGCTGCGCCGCTAGGTGCGGCGTTTTGGCGCTGATGACCGGCCGGCCTGACTGACCACTAACCGCCTCATTGATCACACACCACCGCGACCCCTGCCGGTAAAGGCCCTGTCACACTACGACGTTTCCCACCAACGCGCGTCGACGTGTTGCCTTTTTGGTCGAAACGTCGGTACACATCCGGTACGTTACCGGCGCGTTACCGGCGCGTTGCCAGCGCGTCGGTACACATTCAGGGATAGCAACGTGTGAATGGACACGTCGGCGCGTGTCGGCGTGTCGGGTCACACCGATCGTTTTGTGCTTGCACAAAACTTTCGATGCATGCCGATGCGCGCCAACGTGTTGGATGACACGTTACCGACACGTTGGCAGCACGTGGACCCACGTTACCAGCGCGTTGCCGGCCTGCAAGAACCACGTTGATCAACGTCCATTAACGCTGGGGATTTTTCGGCAAACTGCGAGCAGGCCGTCAATGCGTCGGTAATGTTTCATGGACGCGTAGTGGACAAGCTATTGGCATAGCGCCAGCGTTGCGTGACACGTTGGATGTGTTGGTGGCACGTGTGGACGTGTTGATGGCAGTTGTGGATGGGTTGCTGGCGGTTCTTGGCGTCTTGCTGGCTCGTGTTTACGTGTTGTTGGCGGGTGTGGACCCCCACCTGATGCAATACCCACGCGCCGGCAGACTGCCCACCGCCGCTCCCAGCGCGCCAGCAACATGCCAATAGCGCGCGGACAACCCGTTGGTGGCCCGTCGCGATGCGCGGACCCAGCCGACCGTGAAATAGGTTAATGACCAGTTGTTTACGCTTTTTCCGCCCACAACGTCGATACCCGTTGATGGCGCGCTAATACCCCGCTATTATCACGCTAACAACATGCTGCGCCCCGTCAAACTTTCTCCCAAACCGCCGAAGAGTTGGACTTGTGTCGACGGGTTGCAAATATCTTGCGCGTTGGCGGCGCGCCGGGAGAAACGTCATAGTGTGACAGGGCCTTTAACAACGACCAGCAGCAGCTGGCCTGATGTGGTGCAGGCCAGTGATCAGTGACCAGCAGGGCCAGCCTGACATGGGGTAGGCCAGTGACCAGTGACTAGCGGGGCCTGGCCTGACGTGGCACCAGCCAGTGACCAGTGGGTAGCGGCACCGACCGGTGACCAGCGACTAGTGGGCCTGGCCTGATGTGGCACTGGCCGGTGACCAGTGACCAGTGGGGGCCGGCCTGATGTGGTGCCGGCCAGTGACCAGCGACCAGAGGGGCCAGCCTAACATGGTGCCACCCAGTGACCAGTGAGTAGCAGGGATGGGCCTGATGTGGCACCGGCCGGTGACCAGCGACCAGTGGGGGCCGGCCTGATGTGGTGCCAGCCAGTGACCAGCGACCAGAGGGGCTGGCCTAGCATGGCGCCACCCAGTGACCAGCGAGTAGCAGGGCAAGGCCTGATGTGGCACTGGCCGGTGACCAGCGACCAGTGGGGGCCGGCCTGATGTGGCGGCGGCCGGTGACCAGCGACCAGAGGGGCCGGCCTGACATGGCGACAGCCAGTGACCAGCGAGTAGCAGTGCCCGGCCTGATATGGCACTGGCTGGAGACCAGCGACTAGCGGGCCCCGGCCTGACGTGGTGCCGAGCGGTGACCAGGGACCAGCGACCAGCGTCGAACTCAGGAAAAGGGAAGTCAATACCGGGCGTGGACGCCGGGCGCCGCCAATGGAGCCCGATTCAATTCTGCGGTCGGCGCGCCCCCATAATCCATTTACCGGAAGTGTCCGGGAGTGTCGTCTGCGCTGAATAAATGTCATCTGCTTTTAGTGGATGTGGTCAAATCAATGTGTTTTCAAATGGAAATTGTGTGATTTCACTGATAAAAAGAAAAGTCGTTACTGTGTTTGACTGAATATCAGGTGCGTTTTATTATTATTATTGTTTTTATTACTGTTTTTCTTCTTCTTCTTCTTCTTATTATTATTTCAAAAACAGCAGAGAACGTTATTATTTCAGTAACAGCAGATGCCGTCATTATTTCAGTCATAGTACTCGGCCATATTGAAATAACAGCCGACAGCATTATTATTTCAGTTACAAGATTTAATACTATTATTTCAGTTGCAGCAGATGATGCCATTATTTCAGTAACATAAGACATTATTACACCAGTAACGATTAGTGAGAGTAATAGCTTTAAACGTTATAAACAGTAACAGCTGATGACACATTTTCAGCAACAGCAGATGCCATTAATATCAGTACAGTAGGCACCTTTTTTTTAAACCATTATGTCACAATCAAGTGTCATTTCAGTATCTCACAATGTCGTCTGCGCAAAGAACACACTTTGAAGATAAACAGGAATGGGCCATGATCACGGGTGATTGATTCGGAAAAGCTGGAGAAAGCAATATTGGTTGGATGGTTGTTTGAATCTTACGTCCTGGCAACATCTAAGGTCATATCAGGAAAGCCCCCTTAAGTTGAAGCTCACTTCATCCCTTGGTCTACGATGACCAGTCTGAACCCTGGTGCCTGTAGGCATCCAATCGGGGTGCTGATACTGACTTGTCTAACGCTGCTGTAGGCTGAGCCACTCGGTTGATTACTGAGAATTTAGCCTTTGCCCTACAGAACCTCGGACCACTTTTAGGTTGATTGCTGCCTGGCAGGATGGGAGAACTGATAGATAAGAGACAGAGCGAATGGGAACGTCAATTTGTGTAAACTGCTTCTTCTGGTTATGTTGTTGTTGTTTACGTAGGATAGAGAGCGAGAGAGAGAGAGAGAGAGGAATGATGGGGAAGAGGAAATGGGAGAAGGGGTAGAGAGAGGGGGGTGAAAGGGCAGACGGGAGAGGGAGGGGGATAGGGGGAGAGGGAGGAGAGGGAGAGGGGAGAGGGGGAGGGATTGGGGCAGGGAGATCGGGATAGAGGGGGATATGGAGAGGGAGAGGGAGAGAGAGAGGGAGAGGGACAGGGAGAGGGACAGGGAGAGGGAGAAGGAGAGGGAGAGGGACAGGGACAGGGAGAGGGAGACGGAGAGGGAGATAGAGAGGGAGATGGACAGGGAGAGGGAGATGGACAGGGAGAGGGAGATGTGGATGGATAGGGAAGGGATATGGGGAGGAAGAGAGGTAGAGAGCGGAGAGGGAGAGGGGAAGAGTGGGAGGAAGAGGGAGAGGGTGAAATAAAGGAAGAGGGAGAGGGGAGGGAGATGGAAAGGAGGATGGAGAGGGACAGGGAATGGGAAATGGAGAGGGGAGAGGGGAGATGAGGAGAGAGAGAGGAAATGGAGGAGATGGAGAGGGAGAGAGGAAGAAGAGAGGGAAGATGGGGAGAGAGGGGAAGAGGGAGAGAGACAGTGAGGTTTTTTTTAGCGGGAGTGGGACGCTGCTAATACAGGCAGAGAACTCCAGGGGGCGCCAGGAGGGTGGTATGCCGAAAGCAACGATCACTTTTGTTATTTATATTCATATAATGGGTTATATGGCACATGTCATTTCCAGGATATTTATTGTGAATACACACACTCATTTATACGCGATGTAATTTTAATTGAAAACGTCTTCAATTGTACATTAAGGTTGCATAGTCAGTTATAGCTTCAGAGATTTAGTTTTTCAATATTTTATTTTATTTTTAAATCTATTATGTTGATCATTATATTCTACTTTACTTTGAATTGAGGTTTATTTACTAGTGTTAACTTTGGAGATATTTCAAGTAAAGACTTGGAATCCCCGTCCTGATATGATCTTGAATGTTGCTAGGACGTAAAACAACAACAACAAACAAACAAAACTGGAAAATTAATTCTGGACTGCACATCAAAATGCTTCGGCAGTGATAGGGTGTTCTATTAATTTGACTTTGCTTTGTGCAGCAATAGATTGTATTTAGTGCGCCAGTGACTAAGCTGCGTGTGTAGAATCCAATGTAGTGAAGTGTTTGGGTTTAGTAAATGTTATCCTTTCATCTAACGCTGGAAAAGGACTTGGGTGTAACCTTCGACTCCCAACTCTCCTTTCAGAAACACATGAGGACTATCATCTCAAATGCTAACCAGAGAGTAGGAATAATTAAAAGAACTTTCCATCGCCTCAACAAGAACAATTTTCTCATTCTATTTAAGTCTCTAGTTAGGCCAATTTTGGAATACTGTTCACAAATTTGGAGCCCAATTTTTCGGAAAGATATTCTGGAGATCGAAAAGGTTCAGAGACGTGCAACGAAATTAGTTGCACTTATAAAGGACTTACCCTATGAACAACGGCTTAGAGAATTGAAACTTCCTACCCTTTCCTACAGAAGGAAAAGAAGTGACATAATTGAAGTATTCAAAATTATGAAAGGTTTTGATGAAATAGATATGAACCAATTTTTCACCTTGAATAAAACGAAGAAGGCAGTCGGGGCCATACTCTCAAACTAGTAAAACCCAGAGCCATTTCAAAGTTAAGGCAACACAGTTTCTCAAACAGGGATCATAAATATATGGAACAGTCTCCCACAAAATGTTATTGTTGCCGAGTCAATAAATTCATTCAAGAACAGATTAGAAAAAGCATGGGCTGATGATCCAGGGAAATTTGACCCCTTATTCACCACATGCTACTAATTATTCCTTGTGTTGCATATTTACTTGCACTCAAGCAAAATGAGAGACAAATAAGTGTTCACACTTCCTGTCTACCATTCGCTATGTCGCTAACTATGCTACTGGCATGGTGGCCGAATCGGTAGAGCCCGGGCCTCGTGTGTGGAAGTTCGGGAATTCGGTTCCCGGTCGAGTCAAACCAATGACTTATAAAATTGATACTTGCCACTTCCTAGCCAGGCACTCGGCATTAATCGGATTGGGCAAGGACTGGTTAGCTCAGTGTCAGGATAATGTAACTGAGTGGGATATTGGGTCATGGTGCCGGTGGCCTGATTTCCCACTGGGGCAGCACTATAAAGTAACCACAACTGTGCACTGTCACAAGTCGGTACCCGTGCTGATATGACCTTAGATGTTGCCAGGATGTAAAACCCCCAAAATCTAACTATGTACCATTTATATGTATCTGCTTGCCTAAGAGCCCATGGCACCATTACTTCTGTTCACACTAAATTATTTCACTTTTATGTCTCGGAAATCACCAGGTGGGATTAATATCTGCAATTTCTGTTGGCAACAGGTTAGTTTATGTTTGGATACTATGTTTGTATACTATGTATGGAAATTGTGAATAAAAAATGTATAAATGTCTAAAGTCTAACTGCATGGAAACATGACTTATGCGCAACTGATTTGGCAGTCACTGCTTACTGTGTTCTGGCACAAAAAGCAAAAGACAGGCCAGAAAAGATATTACAAATACGGAAACTAGCCCTACTAAGTACTAAGGAATTCGAAATGGCTATCACCATAGGGCGCAGCCATCTGGGTATGTGTACTGGCACAAACCAAAGCAGAACTGGGCAGGTGACAGTCATGCATACGATTCACCCTGAAATACAAAATGTCTAACCATACAACACAACCATCCCACCTAGTCGCAGTCCTGAAGGGTGCAGGGGTGTTCTGGCACACTGGTGTACTATCTAAGGACAGGGTGTGGGTGAAAGGATGTTGTAACAAACCACAATGGAATGGGATCCTCTCCCGCAAGCCTGTATGTCATCTGCATAGATGTACATAGTAGGCTAAGTTATCATATACAGGTTAGGAAAAAACTTTGAAAATTAAAAAAATAATAATATAGAAACTACTAACACCCAAAACCACAAAAGGTTGGCCCCAGAAAGATCAGGTAAACACTCCTGCTGTCCAGCATTGAAAACAAGCACCCTCACGGGAGCTTATACAATATGGGGGGAATACAAAACTTGTCACCGAAAAAAAAAAAAAAAAGGCTTCATCAAAATGTCTACCGGGCTTCATATTCCCAGGTGATGACCCATCAAGTGCCGATGAGGGTGAATGTTAATTAACTTAACTAGATGAGAATCGGTGTTTCCAACATGAAATTGGGTCAAGTATTGACATTTTTTCTTGGGCTTCTGTTCAGAAAATGGAGGTGGAAAAAGATGTCATAATCCACTGATCCCTTGTGTCAGGCAACATATGAGTAACCAGTTATCAATAACTAATAACTAGTAATCGCTTAAATACCGCTGAGGGTGAATGTTAATTAACTTTATTAGATGAGAATCGGTATTTCCAACATGAAATTGGGTCAAGTATTGATATTTTTTCTTGGCCTTCTGTTCTCAAAATGGAGGTGGAAAAAGATGTCATAATCCGCTGATCCCGTGTGTCCAGCAACATATGAGTAACCAGTGATCAATAACTAATAACAAGTAACCAGAGCTCAGGAACCACAAACGTGTGACCAGTTATCAGTAAGCAGTAACCAGGAACCAGTTATAAGTAACCAGTAACCAGTTATCAATAACTAATAACTAGTAACTGCTAAGCAGGAACTATAAATCAGTTATCAGTAACCAGTTATCAATAACTAATAACTAGTACCCACTAAGCAAGAACCAGAAACCAGCTATAAGTAACCAGTAACCAGTTATCAATAACTAATAACTAGTAACCACTAAGCAGGAACCAGAAATCAGTTATCAGTAACCAGTAACCAATTATCAATAACTACGAACTAGTAACCGCTAAGCAGGAACCAGAAATCAGTTATCAGTAACCAGTAACCAATTATCAATAACTACGAACTAGTAACCGCTAGGCAGGAACAAGAAACCAGGGGTGGGATGGCGGCGGGAGAAAAAGCACTTTATTTATGAAGTGCGAGGAAGCAGAGTGAACAGGATAATGACAGGCACAAACAGGATAATACAGGTCAAATGTAATCAACAGGATAATGACAGGAACAAGATAATACAAGTTAATGTGAATAATAAGTAGGAGCTCATAAGGAGGCTAAGACGCTAGGAAGAATCAGTGAGGGAGGCCCGAGGTGCCCTCCACCACAAGATAGTGATGAAGTTTGGGTGAGTGGGTGGAGAAAAGCGTGGCAGGGCTCGGAGAGAGAGTGGCTGGAGGCAGCAGGCGGGCAGGCAGGGTTATAAGGCAGGGGAGCGCGGGGGATGACGTAATGGGGTAACCGTCAGACGGGGTGTAAAATTGTCCGATATAATACATGTGAACCGAGGTGAAGTTACTATAGTAAATTACAAGCTGTCTATATAATGATAAATGTTAAATTATAAAAACCCAAAGACATATAGAGGATGTGTGAACTTGGTAAACTATTATTCATTAGGTATAGAACTTGTATATTGAATAGTCTTTAGAGGGAGTGTCACTTCCGAGTTTGACTAAGAACACTCTTTGGAAGAGTCACCTCACATGCCCCCTCCCCCCCCACATGGTATTGTTATGATCATTGACCACTGCATTGTACTCTGATTGGAGGAGTGAGTCATGTGACCACTGCATTGTACTGTGATTGAATAATAGGATCATGTGACAACGGCCATCTTGAATCTTGAGAACCTATATAAGCAATAAACCAGAGAGTCTCACTCTCTTACTTTTCCTTCTTACCCTGTTTTCCTTTATTACCTGTAGTGTTTTCACTTGACCTGTTCACACCACCCACACCACCAGCCGGCACGTTTACAAAATGGCGACCATGACGTGAGAAACTACCGAGATTGGTTAGTACTGACTATACAGAGTGTATGGAATAGTTTCGGTATGTTTCAGTAGCATTTTCTTTTTATTTGTTTTATAATACACATTTATATTTCTTTACTTAATTGTTAGCTGACTACTGTTATTTTTGAACGCACGTGGATCATTTGAACGCACGTGGTGTGACTTCAATACACGTGTAGTTTCATTTTTGACGTTAGGAGTAGTACTAGAATTATTTAATAGAAACTATATTATATTTGTAGTAGTTTTTATTTCATTTAATTTGATATGCTATTCTAAATTCTAAATTTCTTGAGGTGGAGAGATTTAAGGACTTGACATAGACTGTGACTGGTGGGTTGGTTGGAGTGGATAAGTTGTTTTCTTCTATTTGATTCTCTATTCTTTTTACTTTTTGCAAGGATTAAATTGAAGTAAATTACTTTGTCGACGAATTTCTGACGAAAGTGTCTTTTCTTAAGGGTTACATTAGTCTTGGACGTTGATATTACTGTAATATTACAGTTTTATCGTCTGTCTGAAGCCTCGTGTCGCCGCAAGAATTGTTTTCATTTTCGGACTACTTTCGGTAATTTTCTTTAACCTTGGAGTAATTAGGAGCGTATTAATACATACGGTGAGACTTTTCACTTTTCTGCTACGTTACAGGTAAATTCTATCGGTTGGATACAATTCTTGACTTTGTTTCTACCGCGCTTTACGCAACACACTAAATTTTCCATTGAACCGCTACAAGGAGGATTTCAATAGCGTGAAAAAATACTTAACTTCTGGTAGGTTAACAGGTTGTATTAAAATATATTTAACTTGTGGTAAGTTAATATATGGTGTATTGTATGTAAAAACATTTAACTTGTGGTAGGTTGATATATCGTATTTGAATTCATTTAACTTGTGGTGAGTTAATATATTGTATTGAATACATTTGACTTGTGGTAGGTTGATATATCGTATTTAAATATATTTGACTTGTGGTGGGTTAATATATTATTAAATATATTATATTTAAATACACTTGTACTACACAATACACACTACACATTCACAATGCCTAGAACACGATTAAAGGAGGATGCTTTAAGTGAACAATTTGGATTGTGGTTACAGAACCAAGTAGATTTGGGAATTTTGAGTGATGATTGTGATAGATTAGAAGCATGGACTAAGTTTATGGCAGATAGCATAGAGAGCATAACTGAAAAAAATGAAGAAAGGGTACTGGAGATTACTGAACGTGCTGAAATTGACTATGAAAGAGAAGAACGTAGAGAAAAACGTGAGTTAGCTAGTTTAGAACATAAGAGCAGTGAAGCCAAGATAAGAGCTCTAAAAGCAAATGGAAAATCTGTGCCTATGCTGGACGGTACTGACAGAGGTGCATTGAGAGAGTGGGTAGATCTTATTGAGAGGATTGGGGTTCTTGCTGATGTTTCTGACCTAGATATAATTCGGTTTGCACTTTCAAATGCAACGGGCACACTGCATGAAGTGTTATTCACTGCTTTCACAGTTAAAGGTCCTAGGTCATGGAATGAGATAAAGGAGGAAATTGCTAGAACTTTGTTAACTGCTGATGAGAAAACTCACTTAAAAAGTATAGTAATGACTATGGTACAGAATGAGGGTGAGACAGTGGCAGCATATTGTCAACGGTTTAAAACTGCTGCAAGTAAGGGATGGAAACTACCTTCTGCTACCTTGGGGACTGACACCTTTGAAATTCTACTATCAAGGTTTCTTGATTCATTATTAGATGACAACACTATGTGGTAAGTGGAAACCAATAGGCCTAAATCATTAGAGGAAGCTTTCACTCTTGCTATACTAAGTGATAGGTCTGTATTGAGACAGCAACGACGTGCTCAATCACGACTAACAGATTTAAATATAACTAGTCAGGTAGATAGTTTAAATTTTAATTCTTCGAAATTGTCGAAAAGAATTCCTGCTGAAAGAATTCAGGCTAGTTCAGGGATATCAGAAGATAGTCAGGCTCTAAAGTCGCTCCAGAACGAATTAAAATCACTGAGGAAGTGTGTGGAACGCTTAACTGTTTCTGAGAAATGTACACGTGGAGAAATTCACGCGGTAAACGTTGCGCCAGCGTATGGTGGCAATTCTTATGCACAGGGCAGACGTCTTGAGTCGCCGCGCGTAAACGTAGCACCGAAGGCACAATTAG
Organism: Branchipolynoe longqiensis; assembly: GCA_030323885.1. Taxonomy (NCBI): domain Eukaryota; kingdom Metazoa; phylum Annelida; class Polychaeta; order Phyllodocida; family Polynoidae; genus Branchipolynoe; species Branchipolynoe longqiensis. The sequence goes on from CM059196.1 coordinate 76,689,783, forward strand.
CTACTACAGCTAAAAATAAACTCAGTCCAGTGGGAAAGCGAGGAAGCAATGGCAAAGCGACACCGACTGCGCATGCGCAGGCGTCGACGGCTAAATTAGAACACGTGTATCAGACACAGCGTGTTAGTCGTAATACTTTGACTTGTTACATATGTAATGAATCACATTTAATGAGAAACTGTCCACAGTTAAAATTACTGCGTAGTAATATAAACTCTACTGCTTCGGGAAACTGAATAGCGCACTTGATACTCGTCCGAGTATTGCTATTGATTTTAATCAGGTAAAATTAACTGGTCTGGTAGACTCAGGTGCGGCTAAAAGTTTAATACATGTAAAAGCATTTCAAAAATTGGTTGATATTGGAATAGCACATAGACAATTGTATCCAGGTAGTAGGCTGAGATCAATCTCAGGTCATTTAATTCCAACTTTAGGTATGACTTATATTTCTATTTATAGTAAGTTATGTCCTTTCTTTGTAGTTGAATCATTAGCTTTTGAATTATTAATTGGCACAGATATAATGGAAATGTGTGAGGCTGAAATTTGTTACAGGAATAAATTTGTTTCCTTATGTGATATTGTACATCCATGGAGTAGTTTAGAATTAATTGATAGAAAAATTGCAGGAATAGTTCTAGAAGTAGACTATTGGAAAAAGTATTTTCCCTTGATATTTCCTGATTCTAATGATAAACTTAAAGCTATTAAGGTAATTGAGATGCATATAAGCACAGGTGATGCATATCCAATAAATCAGAGACCTTATAGAATACCTTTAAGTAAATGACATATAGTTGAAAAAGAATTAAATAAAATGTTAGATGATGATATAATTGAAACTAGTTGTAGTCCTTGGGCTTCACCAGTTACGTTGGTGCCTAAGAAAGATGGTACTATACGTCTCTGTGGTGACTACCGGAAATTGAATGCAGTAACTATTAAAGATGCTTATCCTTTACCCAGATACAGGACATTTTTGATCAGTTGCATGGTGCTAACATTTTTACCACCATTGACCTTAAATCAGGGTATTGGCAGGTAATGGTAGATGAGGATAGCAGACCTAAAACAGCTATAAATACACACATGGGATTATTTCAATTTAAGCGTATGCAATTTGGATTAACTAATGCACCTGCAGTATTCCAAAGAATGATGAATGTAATTTTTGCAGAACATTTAGGTAAATGTTGTCTAATTTATTTAGATGATATTATTATTTATTCACCAGATGAGGAGAGTCATGAAAAAGATGTAACTACTATATTGACTATCTTGCAAAATAACAATATGACTATTAAAGAATCTAAATGTGAATTTGGTGTAAAAGAAGTAAAACTCTTAGGTTACGTTGTATGTTCAGCAGGGCTGAAACCGGATCCTGAAAAAATAACTGCAATAAGAAATATGGCTTCACCGACAAGTAAAAAAGAAGTAAGACGATTGTTAGGATCGGCAGGATACTACAGACAATTAATTCCAAATTATGCTGATGTAGTTGCTCCTATAACTTATTTAACTAGTAATAAAAGTAGTTTTGAATGGACTATGGAATGTGAAATTGCATGGAATGAGTTGAAGACACTATTATTAGATTGTGTACTGTTGAAATTCCCTGATCCTTTTAAACCATATAAACTGTATACAGATGCTTCTGAGTACAGTTTAGGTGCTGTATTAGTACAGGAGGATGAAAATGGAATAGACAGACCAGTGCATTTAATCAGTACTAGATTTTCTCCTGCTCAACGTAATTATCCTACTATAGAGAAAGAAGCATTTGCTATTATTTATGCTCTAGTAAAATTAAGACCTTACTTGTACGGTGCAGAATTTACTATCTATACAGATCATGCTCCATTGAAATGTTTTTTCACTAAAGAAATTCGTAATACACGTATACAACGATGGGCAGTATTATTAGCAGAATTTTCAGCACCAATTGTTTATATGAAAGGTGTAGATAATTTCTGGGCTGATATGTTGTCTAGATTAAGACCTAATACTGAGGCAAAAGAACCAGTGGAAATGTTTGCTTTTGATTCACTATTAGCAGAACAAGTAATTCCTTTTGAACACTATCAACTGTCATATAATGAGGTAATTAATGAACAGAAAGGGATGAGAGGGTATACGTTAGGTGAGAATGAAGAAAAGAATTATTTGATAATGGATAATCTTCTTTATTCAACAGTAGCTCCTACTAAGAAAGATACATATCCTAGACTAGTGTTACCAAAAAAATACAGGAATTCTGTGATAAAAATAGCTCATATAGAGGTAGGTCAAATGGCTATGTCTAAAACATTAAAACGATTACAGGAACATTTTCGTTGGCCTGGTATGGCTGGAGATGTCCATAGATTGATTACCAATTGTGCAAATTGTGTGGTTAACTGTAGTAAACGCACACGTGCATATCCACAATCAATGCCATTGCCTAGGGCACCTGGTATGGTGATTGCTGCAGATCTATCTGGTCCATATCCAGTTAGTACTAGTGGTAATAGATATTTACTATCTATTATAGATCATTGTAGTGGTTGGGTTGAATATAAAACATTACCAGATAAATCATCGAAGGGGATTCATGATTATATATTTAATGATTATATTCCTCACCATGCAATTCCTTGTATGTTTATTTCAGACAATGGGTTAGATTTTAAAAATAAATTGATTATGGATCATTTTAAAGAATTAGGTGTAGAGGTAAGACATACAACACCTTATCATCCACAGTCAAATGGTATGGTGGAAAGATATCATAGAACCATAAAAAGCATTCTGAGGAAATTGGTTAATTCTCGTGCTAATCTATGGGAAACCCATTTGCCTGATGTGATATATGTGTATCGTACTGTACCTTCTGATAGCACTGGCTATTCTCCTTTCTTTCTAACCTATGGTAGACATCCAGGTACGAAGCATAGTTCTTTACTATATCGATCGACGGGGACGATTGATTCAAACTTAGCATATCGTGTAGATGACTTATCTATGGCGTTAGCTAAAGCTGTCAATAATCGAAAAGAAAGTCGAAATTATAATGTTGCTCGTTTGAGGAAAAAAGCGAATGCAGTAAAACTAACTCCTGGTGATAAAGTAGTTTTATTTGTAAATGAGGCTGGACCTTTGGAGAGAAAATACAATCCAGGTTACATAGTCGTTAGATCACGGGGTTCAGTAGTGACTGTGGTAGGCCCTAATAACGATCGGAAAGTTGTTAACCGTGATAAAGTTAAATTAGTTGACTCTAAAATCATGTGGGATGATATTGCTCCACGATTAACTAGAACTGAGCGAAGGAAAGGTATTTCACAACCTTTGCCTTTCGATCCGATTATTTCTGATCAAAATCGACGCACTAATGAATTATTAGTGAATAAAACAAAAATAAAACCTAAAGTATTACATTCGAGAGAAATTGGTACTGGTCCGCTTACGCGACATCAAGCGCGGAGCGTAAATCCAATAGTTAGTAGTATGACGTCAGATAAAAGAATTGACCAATCACAGCGAAGAACACTGCGGAAGGATCGGCGAATCCGTAGACGTCTGAGTGCTTCGGCTCATTCGGAAAAAAGTTTCTTTGTTGCTGCGCCACTAATAAATAACGATTGCGCCATGCCTAACCATTGCGTTAATACGAAGCAAATATTAACACTAGCGCAAGTCGACAGCTCCAAAGCTAATCGACAGGGTTTTCGAAGTCTAATCATAAGAAATATTTATGTTCCTTACTAAATTAGCGCCAAGATTAACGGGTTGTATCGTAAGTTACGCCACTATTTAAGTTACTAAATTCTCTGGTATTACAGAGATACAGTGAATGGTATTGACACCGTAGTAGCATTTCCATAATAAAGTGAATTTGACACTTATTGCTTACCAAATGCTACGGAGCATTTCTGGTGGAGTAAGCAAAGGAAGTGAATACTTTAAGGAAAAATGGTGCCATGTACTAATGTATTGTTATTCTATCGGGACATAGAGCGAAAAAAAAGTACACCGGTGGTGACTGGATGTCTTACTAACAGATAACAATTTCATTTATTTACCATTGACTTTTCTATTTATCTAAGTTAAGTTTTAGTACGCTTACAAATTACGTGGTGAGACGTAAAACAGGTGTTACTTAATACTTTGAGTTTAAACTGTTTAGCTACTGAAAAGAACTGAATTTCGTCACACTAACGACTGAAATGTTATGTTTTTGAAAACTAATGCCCGGTACACACCTACCGTATACGATTCGCGCACTAAAACTGGATGGCCGACGCAACGCGCTCCGACTCGGTCCATCCCGTTTGCGACTTAAAACTGACGACAGAGGGTGCGCACATATACCGATCGGATGTGTGCACATATACCGTCCGATTCGCGACTGCGTTCCACGAACCTGGTGTATTTAGCGCGAACTACACTGGCAGCAGCGCCTCCTAGCAGTTGTTGATCGGCCGTCGGTCAGCAACGCTAGATGGCGCCAAGTTGTTTTTAGCGCTCCGACTGGCGTCGGGGCCGTGACCCGTCGGTGAGGTGTGAAAGCTGCGGGCCCGGGGGATGGCGAGGGGACGTTGAGCAACGGGCGTCGGGTGAGGCGCGGCGCGGGGAGGGTCTCTTCCTCTCCTCTCCTGCGTGACAGCCCGGGGCGGGGGAGGGTCTCTTCCTGTCCCTTGCCGCGCATAAAATGCAATGCTTGCTGTGCATTTCGACCAAACTGACCAGCAACATGGCACCGCGTTCAACTGCTCAAAAGCGAGCCACGGCTCTTGCGCTCGCTTTGCTTGTCATACGCCGTCGCCGACGACGTCGGAGGATTGCTCGAAATGTGTTGGTTCGGCCACACATCGCTCAAAGACCGGAGCTAGGAGCATTCAATGCCCTGATGGCCGGTCTACGCAGGGACGAGCCACAGGCCTTCACCAACTTCAGCCGTATGCCGTCGGAGCAGTTCGACGAGTTGTTGCACCTGGTGGAGGGTCGTATCGCGCGCCAAAACACCAGATATCGAGCGTCGATATCGGCTGCGGAGAGGTTGGCCGTCACGCTGCGATTCCTTGCAACTGGTAAGGACTTAATTTTATTATATTTGTCTCCGCTCACATTTAAATATATTCAAATTGAAATAAACCGATATATAATTGAGTTGAGCAAACATATTTTCTTAGTCCTTGTCATATTTGTTATGAATTGTAAATCACAATTTTTAAATCACGACAACTCGAAATGTAAATAAACCGAAATAATATAATTTTGTTTGTAGGTGAATCCTTCCGGAGTCTCAGCTACCTGTTTCGTGTGGGGGCAACCACCATCGGCCAAATTGTCCCCGAGACCTGCGACGCCATCTACCAGTCGCTGAAAGAAGACTATTTAAAGGTAAGATTGTTTTATATAGGTTTTTTATTGAAGTGCACACAACCTAAAATGAAAACCGTAACCACGTTAGAATACAGTAACAACTGCCACAGCAGGTTTCAGAGCTACATGTTTGGCGCACTTGAATAACGTTAACAGACTATTTTAGTTTTCATACTCGGAAAATTGATCCGACTCCAGCATATTTACGTACGAAAAGCCACCACCGCTCCCCGACGGTCCGGGTCTGTTATGAGTGTCCGCCTGCGGGTTTCTTTGGCGCGCCAAGTTTCGCGCCGCCAGGATCTTCATGTTCCCGCGGAAACACGCCTGGTCAATGTCATTCTGCACAACCATCAACACTTCCGGATCTGTGATGGTGCGTAGTCTGTTGGTAACGTGCTTGCCGAAAGTCGTAAGCGCGTCGTCTGGAGGGGCATTTGTGTCTTCCAGGTTCTTGATAACAAGGTTCATGAGATCGTCGTCTCCTCCGTCGGCCTCACATCGCTTGCGTTTGGACTGTGGGGTGCTGGTGTTGTTTCGGAAGGATCCTACCTCTGGGGGATCGTCGCCGACCGTACTCAGATTGGGAGAAGACACACTCGGGGTATCGGCATCTGTCTCTGTCTCCTCTGTCTCCTCTGTTTCTTCGTCGGCGTCACGGTTTACCTGCGAGCGTGAATAGAAAAACAATTTAGTTTGTCGCCAAAAACGTGTAACTTTATTTCTTAATTTCGTAATTTTAAGTGTCGTTGTATTTTTGTTTTTGCAGACCCCGTCGAGCCCGGAGCAGTGGGGGAAAGTCGCTGACCAGTTTCAGGCTAGATGGAACTTCCCCAACTGTATCGGCGCCCTGGACGGGAAGCACATACACATCAAACCCCCAGCACACTCCGGGTCAACATTTTACAATTATAAACACACGTTCAGCATAGTGTTGATGGCCCTGGTAGACGCCGACTATCGGTTCATATTTGTAGATGTGGGATGCAACGGCCGGGTTAGTGATGGCGGCGTGTTTCCCGGATGCACCCTTCAAGAGGCTCTGGAGAACCGAGCAGAGTCGTTCCCACCCCCCCAACCACTACCCGGGGATGATCGGCCTTTGGGTCACTACATTGTGGCGGACGATGCCTTTCCCCTCAAAGATTATTTGATGAAGCCGTTCAGCCACAGAGACATGCGCCTGGATCATCGGATCTTTAAGTATCGGCTGTCGCGCGCCCGACGTGTCGTTGAAAACGCGTTCGGCATCCTGTCCAACAGGTTCCGCGTGTTTTTGACGAACATCGCATTAGCGCCAGAAAAAGTCGAGAAGATCGTCATGGCGGGCTGCGCCCTACACAATTTCCTGCTGGAAAAGATCGGCACCACAGCTACAGCTGACTACGAAGACCCTGCGACGCACTCGGTTACTCCCGGGTCATGGAGAGGCGATCTGGAGCTACGTCAGGCGACATTCCCATCGGGAACCAACGCAACGCAACGGGCCAAGACACAACGGGATTACCTCGTCGAATATGTAAACTCAGCGACAGGGGCTGTCCCGTGGCAGTCGGCGATGATCTAGACTGTATATATGGCTTAAATAGTGTAACGCGTGGACTACCAGCTCGATCTGTGATCCTACGTAGTATATCGGAATGTGTATATATGTCTATTTGTATCTGTTTTCTTAAAAAAATTTTGTATATATGTTTTTGTAAATAAATGTGTATAAATTGTACATAAACCATTACGTTATAATTTCGAACTTCTAATTAACTACGTCTCAGTACCTCAGCAGCTTGCCTGCATCTTGGCGATGGTAGTGGGTTGTTGGTCACACTCTGCCGTCGCTGCAAGTGGGGTGCCAGGAACGAGAGCGACGTCTGTATCCATTTTTGACGGGCGGTCAGACGCTTTCCTGCAGCACCCGAGGCCGCTTGTTTCCGGTAACGTGTATACTGGGTGCGGAGATTCGTCATCCTTTTCTGGATGGACGCCGCTGTAAAAACAAATTATAGCCGTCTTGTATTCTATTGTATAATAATTTTCGGCATGTTGACATACAACGCGAGCCGTTTCACGATTAGAACAATTTAGTTTTGTGGTCATTAAGCTGATTATTTACGTTCCGCGATTACGATTACGATTACGATAACGATTACGATTTTTGTAAACTTTTCAACGACCCAAAAAGTAACTTTGATTTGAAAAACAATAACTTTTAGTGTATTTTTCATGTGAGAGCGATGCCCTAAGCAGAAGCCAGCCGGCACTTTTTCAACCGTCGGCACATTTCACAACAATGATGACAAACAAATTCAATATTCTCGGGAAAAACGGGCGTACCTGACTGTCCAATTTCAGCGGAGATCGCCGCCAACGCGCCTACTTTCTTGACTCTGTTCGAATACTCTTGGCAGGATACATCAAACAGACATGGCAGAGTTTGCCACATCTCTACCATCGCTACCTCCGCCTCGTTCGTCCAGTCCGCCATTTTGTAGCGTACTTGTATGGACAGGGTCACATGACCGTTCCCGGCCCGGCGATTGGCTGATGCGTTAAAACCCCGACGCGATCGATCGCCGACTAGCACACACCTACCGTATACGATACGACTGACCGCTCACATATACCGATTCTCGAACGGGCCGATTCGTTTTTCGAATCGGTTGCGATTCGAGTTGTAAGCCCTAAAACTAAGTTTTATACGCGAATCGCAAGCGTCTAGTGTGCGCGGGGGCCGCACACCTAACGACTAAAACTCAGTTTTATGCGCGAAACGGGCAGTTTTAGATCGTATACGGGAGGTGTGTACTAGGCATAATACTATAGCACTTTCGCTAAGACTTTGAAGATGTTATGTTTGTGAAAGAGGTAGATCTTGCATAAGTAAGAATGGACATTATTAAAGCGGATAAATTGCAAATAACCAAAGATGTTATTTAATCCAATTTAGAACACACCATTGGATTTGTATTAACTTTTCTTAAGTACAAAAATCATTATTCTTTGGCCGTGAAAAATCTAAAAACGCTTAAAATAACACATTGACTTGCATTACCGTATTGATTCAATTAAATTCTCGCAAGCTAAAAAACTATTTTTCCATAAATATAGGTAATTTATCGAACCTGTACCTCTCGAGTATAAGAAAAGACGGCTGCGTAAGGTCGATAGAGCAATTCTATTCGACGAGCGTAAAGTTTTCGCGAGTATACGGTAAGGACGATAAGAATCGGCAGACGGGAGCCGGGAGTCAATTTCTTATCGGGTGTCGACGGCGACACGCGTGAAGCGATAAGGCTAAGTTGTTTTGGCTTGTATGAAGCAGTAGTTACAGATAATTCACTGGCGCGTGAAGCGTAATTAGATATAACATGATTAACATGATCGATTTGTCTTAAAATGTCGCTAATCTGCGTTGTGGTTGACGGGGGTTACACAGAAGCATTTCGTCATTGACTGGAACTGTGGTAAGGTTCAGGTCTTATGTTTTTGTACTAATAAATGCGTAACTCGATAACTAAGATACTTAGAAGCATAAACTAACATACTTAAGGCATCTAAAGTATCTATTCTATATTGTTATGTGTATTACAATACAGATAAGTTGATTTAACATTATGAGATAAGACATTTAAATTAACTTGTTAAAACATTTTTTATTTTTCAATAAGAAATTTATTCTATATGTTCATATTACTTAATAATTTGATATATATTATAAAAGTAATTATTTGTTTAAAAATAAAACTAAATAATGTTCTTGATTGTGATTCATATGGATAAAAAACCTAAACAGAAAGTTGATACTTGTAAACTACAATTTGATTTAATTACTTTCTGATCCATATGTTCTAAGCTGATAAATCTTCAGTGAAATTGGAGTAACTGAGTTGCTATACAATGAAGGGAAGTAATTGTTAGTAATCATGATTTTCACCTATGTACAGGACTGATCGTTGGATTGATTTCAATTGTGAGATCGAACGTATAAATACTTTTGTAGAAGTTCTATTCTATGTTGAACTTTTCAAAAATATTCCGCTAAGCAAAAACATTAGTTGAACGACGGGAGATTTTAAGTAATGTCTGACGTGAAGATCTTTTTCATTTATGTCAAAGTGATCTGCAAGATTCTTCCTATTTTTTGTCCTATTGTTTGCTGAGCGAGACATAATTTGCTTTCTACTACTTATCATGTGGAGAAGATACCTGGTGAGGCAACAGTAATGCCTAGGGTATTGAATGAACTAAATTATTTTTACAAAAGCGACTGTTCGTTGGGAGGTCAGCTAAAATAATCATAGGGATTTCACAATTTTTTTTTTACAACTATGTTATGTTAACTTTACAAGAGCAAGATGACAAATCTTAGCTATGAGTTAAAACTGATATATATAATTTTTTGATATGATCTTCAACATTTATTTTTGACAAATGATCAGTATTGGTTTGGATAACATGAGTTAACACTGTTAGTCTTGAAAATCTGATTATTATTTTTTATCATATACTTATTGAATTATCTAGAGGAATACTAGGCATAGTTGAACTTATGATTATCATTGAGGAAGTATGATGTTTCACATATCTAGCTTGAGGAAGTGTAATTGATTTTCAGCAGGCTACACAGCGAAATGGGAGTAACTGATGGTAGTAAGACAACATTAATGAACTATTGGGGAATGACTTTCTCACTAATATAAAATGGCATGAACTAATTACTCTGTAACTCCATTACTTTATAGATAGCTGCATTTACGTTCATTTGTTATTTTGAATTCAATAGGACTGAAGAGTTAAATATATTTTTGTAATATGTTGTTTAACTTGAGGAAGTATGTTGTAACTCAGCAAGGCTGAAGAGTAATTAACATATATATATTTTTGAGATCATAAGCCACTTTTTGCAATACATCATACTATTATTAATTAATTAATATTGCTAAGATTGTATAGACATTGTACTATATTACACTGCATAACATGTTTTACTATTGATGATATAAATGATACCACAGATAACTAAAAACATTCTATAAGGTTTGACTGAGAGTTTCCTTAAAATGTTAAAAATTTTATTTTCTTAACAACACAACCAAATATGAAACTTACTTGGTGGATTAGGCCACATAAAAAACTTGGTTGTTGTGTCTATATGTACTCATGTTGTCTTAGAGGGACAATAATCAATGTTATTCCATAGGGATGGAATGAACGTGTGTTCGGAGGTGGGAATAACCAAATCTTACATGTTCTCATGAACACATAAATAAAAAATGAACATAAATCTATGAATATTATCATCATTGCCATGAAATATCAAAGATAGAGGTTGTCTGAATTAATTAAAACGATGCATAAAATACACTATTGCCATCATTGTCAGTAAATGTTAATCATGATGAAGTATCATGAACAGTAAATGACTTGGATATTTATTCATTTGTAAAATGTGTATGAATGTTCAGTGTGCATGTGTTCATATATTATTCATTTGAAAGTCATTGACAGGTATGATGTAGATGTTGCATGTGTTGTAGTTATTCATTGAAATTCATTGACAAATGATAGATAAAATATTGCATGATTCATAAAAATTCATTTAAAACTCAATAATATAGTGTAAAATGTTATCATAATTGATTAAATGTCATAGTCAGAGGTTGATAAATGGTTCATTTATAGTGCATGGTTGTGATGGAATGTTATCAAATATTGTGGAAATATGTTGATTGAAAGTCATGAACTGCATTTACATTAATTGTTATGACATATATTTCAGATGTAAGTAGCCTAGGCAGAGGTTGTCTACACAAAAGGTTCTTTTGGAAATCATGTACATATGAGGGTTTAATGTTGCAGAAAAAATTCATTGAGTTTCATGACATAATTGATGAACATTATCATGTGTTACACTGTTAATTGGTTCCATTGACATTGACATATGATTGAACATTGCATATATTATTTACTATTAACTATCTAAAACTATCATTGACATTAATTTGTTATAGGGACCTATTGATGATCATTTGATACTAGTTATATCATTAAAATTATTCATGTTGTGAAAACATATTAATGATTTGTATACTGAAGAGTTATTTCATTGACATTATTAATGTTGAGGAGACATATTAATGATCTTTGTACTGGAGATGTATATTATTGACATTACTCATGTTATAGGGACATATTAATGATCATGATTTACAAAATAACAAAACTATATTCATTTACAAAATGATATAATATAATCTATGAGGTTATAGATTTAAATTTAAAAATTAAAATTACTCAAAATTATTGAATATAAAACATAATTGATATGTTGTATCAGTGATTCTATGAACTTTGGAATCACAGCTGAAACAATTGACATCAGTACGAACATTCGACTATGCTCAGTGTGCGAGGAACTGTAGCATATACTGATGGTCACTATATTCTCAATATATGTGACTGAGTCAAAGATTTCGCATCCACAGTACGAGGAAATGCTAAGTTCACGAGGAGAACTAAAGCATATGCTGACCGGTGTTTCCATTAGTCTTTGAGAAGATTGCAACAATAACATTGACATTTGATGAACTTCGTACGCAGCACTATCAAGCGTAGCAGTTCTGGAGAACTGTACTACAAGCTGATCGTCAACAGAGTTCGGCGGGAACTTTGACATATGTGACTGAGTCGAGGATTTCGCTACAGCAATGTGATGGACAATGCTATAGTTCAGTTAGAACTAACGCATATGCTGTAGTGACTGGATCGTGTTGGTGATATTGAGCAACGCAGACGGACGAGTTCACATAGAACTACACAGAAACAATTATATTCAATATAAAATTGCCGTTTCGTGGAGAAAACGCCTTAACATCGATCATCGACGTCAACAAATACAGAACATTCGAATACAACTATTCTATACGTTAAACTTGAGCAAAAGCATGTAGATCTATTATTATTTAATAATATAGATAAGTATTATGGTTTTGGAGTTCAAAAAGAACCACTGTCATTGCTTTGTTTACATTATGCTGCTAAGTTACGCTATCGTATATTGGAATTTCTGTTGATGCGATCATGATGGTTAAAACTGATAATTGATGCTTTGTCTTTGTACAGGAGTTACAAAAACACATATTGATTCATCTTTTGCCATTATTTCGGGATAAAACGACTTAAAATTGGTGAAATCGAAGATTTTGGTCTAGATTTGCAAGAAAATAGTTCCTAAAACAAGGTCATCGATTCAAACCGCTTGGGCCTTGTTTTCTCATTGGATTGAGTTCCGTAATGTTAATCCTATGAGGACCTGTCGATCAACCACGCGTCTACCATCGACGTCGCAGGTTTTCTACGAGTTTAGCATTCGGCAAAACAAAAAGCCTTGTAAAAGCGCAGCGATGTTGGAATATTTGACAGCAGATACCAAATCCGATTGAGCACTAATGTAAGATCGATGCTAAGTGACTGGACTGTGCCTTAGAATCGTTGCAGAACGACCTCTAAACCGTCACAAAACTGAAAAATGCTCCGAATAAGCTAAAAATGATGGCAAATGAATCGTATGCTCCTTAGGACATCATATATGTTATCAGCGGGGTAAAATAAGACTTAAAACATAGTTAATATTTAAATTATAAAAATAAAATATAGAATTATTTGATTAAAAACCATAAAAAAAAAGGAAAATGAAAATTTTCGGAATTTTTTTTTCTTTCTTTTTGCTCTCGAAGTCAGATGTACCTTATCTATTAGCGCGACTATTGCAGACTCAATTTATTGTTTAGGTTGATAAAAGATATAAAAGATATTAAAGAGGATATAAAGGTGACAACGTAGTACTGTGCACTTCTTGCTATATGCTGGGCAGATGGTAAGAAGTGGAGGGGCGGAGTACGTTGTAAAATTGTCCGATATAATACATGTGAACCGAGGTGAAGTTACTATAATAAATTACAAACTGTCTATATAATGATAGATGTTAAATTATAAAAACCCAAAGCCATATAGAGGATGTATGGAATTGGTAAACTATTATTCATTAGGTATAGAACTTGTATATTGAATAGTCTTTGAGAGGGAGTGTCACTTCCGAGTTTGACTAAGAACACTCTTTGGAAGAGTCACCTCACATGCCCCCTCCCCCCCCACATGGTATTGTTATGATCATTGACCACTGCATTGTACTCTGATTGGAGGAGTGAGTCATGTGACCACTGCATTGTACTGTGATTGATGAATAGGATCATGTGACAACGGCCATCTTGAATCAGAGCAATAAACCAGAGAGTCTCACTCTCTTACTTTTCCTTCTTACCCTGTTTTCCTTTATTACCTGTAGTGTTTTCACTTGACCTATTCACACCACCCACACCACCAGCCGGCACGTTTACAGGGGTGCGGGGGGGGGGGGGGGGCGGCTCCCCTTCCCTGCCGCGAATCAAACGCAATGCAAGCATTACGACCAACTACGAACTAGTAACCGCTAAGCAGGAACAAGAGACCAGTCATCAGTAACCAGTAACCAGTTATCAATAGCTAATAACAAGTAACCGCTAAGCAGGAACCAGGAACCAGTTATCAGTAACCAGTTATCTATAACTACGAACTATTAACTGCTAAGCAGGAACAAGAAACCAGTCATCAGTAACCAGTAACCAGCTATCAATAACTAATAACTAATAACCGCTAAGCAGGAACCAGGAACCAGTTATCAGTAAGCAGTAACCAGTTATCAATAACTAATAACTAATAACCACTAAGCAGGAACCAGGAACCAGTTATCAGTAACCAGTAACCAGTTCTCAATAACTACGAACTAGTAACCGCTAAGCAGGAACAAAAAAACAGATATCAGTAACCAGTTATCAATAACTAATAACTAATAACCATTAAGCACGGACCAGGAACCAGTTATCAGTAACCAGTAACCAGTTATCAATAACTAATAACTAATAACCGCTAAGCAGGAACCAGAAATCAATAACTAGATATCAGTGACAAATAACCAGTAACCAAGAAGCAATAACCAGAAACTGGTGACCACTGACCAACAAACAAACACTAGTAATCAGTGTGGATGTGTCATCTTTCAATAACCTGGAGGTGGTGGTGTGCGGAAATATTCCATAATGATGTCGGTAATTGGCACGGAGCCAGTTATTGCACATCGACCCATTTATCCAGTTTTATAGGTAGCACCTGAGCAACTCTTCATAATTGTGAAGCCTGAGGTCTCTCTCTATCTTGGTAAAAATCCCCAGATATAAAACGGAGATTCTTTTATGTAAGTGAATGGTGTTTCAAACCGCCTCCCACAATTTGGAGCGGTGTAAATATATTAGAAAATATAGCGTTGTTGGATTGTGTTACTAATTTTCCATAATAATATTTGCATAACTGGTTTATGATTCACGTAAAGATATATTAAAGAAACTTATAACTCATTGCACCAAATCCATCGTCTAGAAAACAGTTTATCTGTTGGGATTTTATGTCATAGCAACATCTAAGGCCATATCAGGATGGCAGTGCGCACTCATGACGACTTTATAGTGCTGCCCCACTGGGAGAGCAGCTGCTGGCACCATGTCCTGATATCCCACTTAGTCACTTATCCACTTATCCTCACATTTAGCTAACCACTCCCTGCATTATCCTAGCAATGCTGAGTGCCACAGTAAGGAGCGAAAAGTTTCAATTTTGTAATTCATTGATTTGGCTCAGCTGGTATTCGATCTCCGAACCTTCTGCACGGGAAGCCTGCGCTCTACCGATTCGGCCACCACGTCCGGTAAACAACTTTGGTGCTTGTCACTACCTAACTTGGGAGTCGGCATTACCTGGATAGGGTAAGGACTAGTCCTGATATGACCCTAAATGTTGCTAGGATGGAAAACACCAATAGACAAGCAAGCAAGCGACCTTAAATGTTCCTGATATGAACTTAGATGTTACTGGGATGTAAAAGCCCAGCAAACAAAGAAACAAACAAGCAAACCATATGACCTTAGCTGTTCATAGGACATAACACCCCAAAAACAAGCAAACAACTAACATCAGACCGGGATGTATTTGGGGATTTATGTCCTGGCAACATCTAAGCTCATATCAGGAAAGAACCGAAGGATGGGCTCAATTACCATTGCTTACAAAGAACAGAAAAGGGATTTCAAATCCACACTTGCTCAAAGAGGGTTTCACCACGCTCATTTTCTATTGGTTTCGTGTATCTTTTTTCTTTAATTATTCAGAAACATGTTGTTGTGGGGGATAGGGTGAGATGTTCTTTTTTTCCAAACAAAAATAGCTGACCCATGCAGTAACAGCTCTCTGTAAAGAAATTACGAAAATTCCTTTTGATAAAATTCTTAAATCTGTTCAAATGAGCCTCCCCACATCCCACATCTGTGGTCTGGTCCTGGACTGGTTGGTTGTTGGAGTTTTACGTCCTGGCAATATCTAAGGTCATATAAGGGTGGGTACTGACTTCTGTCAGTGCGCACTCATGACGACTTTATAATGCTGCCACACTGGCAAATCAGGCCATCAGTACCGTCACCGAATATCCCACTCAGTCCCATTATCCTTACACGCAGCTAATCAGTCCTTGCCCTATCCTATTAATGATAAGCGCCAAGCTAGGTAGTGATAAGTATTAATTTTGTAAGTGATTGTGTAAAATATTCCGATTTACGGCATAGGGGGAATTCAAATGTTCTATTACTGATCGGTGTATGTGACCAGGCATATGTATGTATATATATATTTAAGGGCTGGTGGTGCCTGAGTGGGATGTAAATAGACATAGTGGTGCTGGCAGGTCTGGGTGTGAGGGTGCTCAGGGTCTACCCCTTCCCCCTCTGCTGGGTAGGATCACCACACTCAGGGTCAAGGTTGGTGGTGGCCATGGGGCCATACAGCTTGGTGGTGGTCGGCAGACCACTGGTAGCCATGGGGACCAGGAATGCTGGATCCCTATTGGTGGGGCCAAAAATGTTTGTTTCCCATTTGGGGGAAAGGGGTGGGGTGATACTCTACAATGAACCCATGTAACCATATAAATAATAAACCAGAGGGCTTGAATCTGTCTCCTTCTTTACACTTTATACACTTCCTTTCTCTTTGTCTTTATTGATTTCACTATAGCCTGCCTACACAACCACAGATTCGAGCCCTGGCCTTTAAAATTGGTGTGACGTGACTGGGAATTGAACTCGCGATCTCCCGCACGAAAGGCCTGCGTTCTGCCGATTCGGCCACCGCGCCTGGTGCTCCTGGACTGAAAGCCATGAGAGGAACAGATGCTGTCGACTCAATGCTTCTTACTTCCGCTGGATGTAATCTCTTGCAGCAAGCAGGACATTATTTTCCAATCTGTCCTTATTTTCCCATCTATCATGCTTTGGTTTTTTGTTGTTGTTGCATGGCTGAGTTTTTGTAGGTTTTTGGTGTTTTTTTTAATACTAATTTTGATGAATTGAGAGTATTCTTTGTGTGGGTAGCTTACTCTTATCTGTTTGTTGAGTAAATTTTGTGGGTGATTTATTTTTGGTGATGAATTTATTTACCCAATTTGATCCAAATCTTTAGAATTTTGTTTTAGTAATACTTTAGGTTTTCTTGCTTCTTGTTTATGGCTTGTAACTATTTGTAGATTGCAAACAGTCCAAAATCCAGCTTTCACTATAATTTGTATTGATACATAATTGATATCTTGTTTTGTGGAGACATATCGTCATAATGCTGGTAAATATATATGCACCATCTATCATTGGTGCCTTGATGTATGTTGTACTCAGTCACAAAGTCAACCATTGCTCCTTGCATATATACACATGAGCCATGTTCTATGTGGACACATTCTGGAGCGACCTCTGTTGAGTGATGGAGGCTGGAAAGGCAGGGTGTGGGTTGTGGGGGGGTGGGGGGAGGGGGTTGTATGGTTGACTCCAGGAGGTGTTTGATTAACGCTGTTTGAGGGATTAGGATTGGAATTGAGGTTATCCCTCTCCTAGCCCAATCCTTCCCTCCTGCACCCTTTCCTCACTCCTCACCCCTCACTCCTCACTCCTTTCTCTCACCCCTCACCCTCACGCCTCAGTCCTCACCTCTCAGTCCTCACTCTTCACTCCTCACTCCTCTTTCCTCACTACTCAGCCTCATCCTCCCTTTCACCCTTCACATCTCACTCCTCACCCGTCACTTCTCATTCCTTCCTCCTCACCCTTCACCCTTCACCTCTCACCCCTCACTCCTCCCTCCTCCCTCCTTCATTCCTCACTCCCCACTCCAAACTACTCAATCCTCAATCCTCAATCCTCATTTTTCAATCCTCAATTCCCCCAGGCCGCCCAATTTTCGACTCAGTCACATGTTCCTGATAATTATATGGAGCTAGCCAATCCTTGTCCTATCCTATTAATATCCAGCACCAGACTAGGTAGTAACATGTATCAATTGTGTACGCCATTGGATTCACTTGATAAAAATTCAAACTCCTGACCTTCCACATGGGAAGCCTGCGCTGCTACCGATTACTAACTCATCCATTCCCTCATTGAAGAGAAGAGGAAAGGAGGGTTAAGTGCCACTGAACTCTAAGCCACCACAATCCCATCTCAGCTTGAGTGGCAGCTTCCAACTAACCAACCCGCAACGACTAATAACTCAACCATCGTCGATTGTTGTTTAAGTGAATGTAAGAGACAGAAGAAACATTTGTTGAAAATGCTATTGACATTGATGGTCAATTTAGTCGCAGCAGACGACAACTGTGGGTTGTTGATTCGTGACTCGATCACGGCTCTATTCTCGTGTTGCCCAGTAATGATACTTGATGGGACAGTCCCTTAATTACACGCTCTGTTCATCCAACTGAAATTGTCCCATTTTCAATCCATCCTGGAAACTATCGCTAGTGAAGACAGACGTGTTCGGACTCATTCATCCCACTCTGGACGCTGTCAGCTCGCTACAGCCTCCCGAAGCAGAAGGATTCGAACACAGTATTGCTAGGCAACGCACCCCGACTGTGCTTTGAGAATAATTACCAAAAGCAGAAGGATGCTAAGGCAATGTCCCCCAAGTACAATGTCCCCCAACTACAGTGTTGCTAAAGCAATGTGCCCCAACTACAGCTTCGGAATAATTAGAAAAATAGACTGATTCTAATGCGGTGTTACTAAGGCAATGGTGCCCTAACCACAGCTTTGGAATAATTACAAAAGCAGAAGGATTTTAGCACAGTGTTGCTAGGGAAATGTGCCCAAGCCACGGCTGTGGAATAATTACAAAAGCAGAAGGGTTATAGCACAGTGATGCTAGGGAAATGTGCCCTAGCCACGGCTTTCCAATAATTACAAAAGTAGAAGGATTTTAGCACAGTGTTGCTAGGGAAATGTGCCCAAGCCACGGCTGTGGAATAATTACAAAAGCAAAAGGGTTATAGCACAGTGTTGCTAGGGAAATGTGCCCTGGCCACGGCTTTGGAATAACTACAAAAGCAGACGGATTATAGCACGGTGTTGCTAAGGCAATGTGCCCTAACCACAGATTCGTAATACGTACAAACGCAGAATGATTTTAGCGCAACGTTGCTAAGGAAATATACCCTATCTACAGCTTCGGAATACTTACAAAAGCAGGATTTTAATGAAGGGTTGCTAAGGTTACAAAACCTAGCTGTGCCATCAGAATGACAGAAGCAGAAGGATTTCAATGCAGGGTTGCTAAGGCAACACAACCTAGCTGTGCCGTCAGAATAATGACAGAAGCAGAATGATTTTAACGTAGTGTTGCTAAGGCAATATGCCCCAACCACAGCTTCGTAATAATTACAAAAGCAGATGGATTTTAATGCAGTGTTGCTAAGGCAATGTGCCCTACGACGGTTTTGGAATACCTACAAAGACCTGCCTTAATTTGTATCGCCGATTGAGAATAGGCATTAGGACCAAATACACATGCCTTGATTTGTAATAACAATTGAGGGATTGGCGATAGGATAAAATATACCTGCCTTGAATCATATGTGTGACCGTCTTGATTTGTATATCTGCTTCAGAATTTTTTGTTAATGGCCTTGTTCTGTTGGGATGCATATCACGGCTCTAATCAAATTATGTATGTACACATTGGACTACATATGTAGTTTACTTTTATACACAAGATAAAACCATGTAAAAGTGATGGTTTGAACAAAAAACAAACATTTCTCGCCGTGAATATTTAGCCTATGCTGCCGACACGGCGTAAAGCAACCACCAATCAATCAATCAGATAAAACCACAATGCAATGTGTATGCCTTTATGTTGTAGCCCCCAATAGCCGATGTCTACTTTTTGTGCTCGGGGGGTGGGGGGAGGGGGGGGAGGTGTCGTTAAACAAACAAAGTCTTTAAGTTGTGTAAGACAATGGTTTTGAGTTTCTGTCATTTTCTGAGTTAAATATATTAGGTTGAGCGTTATAATCTACCTTACTTTACTTTGAAGTAACTTCGCTTTAAAATGACTAACTGGGGATATATTTGAAATGTAAACATGTAACATTAATGTTATCATGTCTGTCAAATTCTGACACAATAGGCTTCAACAGTAGCAGATTCTATTAAATTGACTATAAATGCTCTTCAATGTAGCAACAAATCCCTAATAAGTACACTAGTATCTAAGTTAAACATGTAGATTCAAATATAGATAAGTGTGTTGCTTTTGAAAATATGATGCTTCCATCGGACTGTGCAACTTGATGGTCGTTGTTCTACGTCCTAGCAACATCTAAGGTCATATCAGGATGGGTACCGACTTGTGACAGTATGCACTCATGGTGATGTTATAGTGCTGCCCCACTGGGAAATCAGGCCACCAGCACCATGACCCGATATCCCACTCAGTCACATTATCCTGACACCAAGCTAACCAGTCCTTGCCCTATCCTAATAATGCCGAGCACTAGGCTAGGAAGCGACAAATATCAATTTTTAAGTCATTGGTTTGACTCGACCGGGAACCAAACTCGCGAACTCCCGATCTTCCGCACGCGAGGCCTGTGCTCTACTGATTCGGCCACCACGCCCGGTGTGTGCGGCTTGAAACTTCCCCATTATCAGTGGAGTGGCAGAGTCAATTTCACTCTTTTTCTTCTTTGTTCTCATTCATTATTGGATTAGTATTATATTACTATTTCCAAAAGCCCTCTGGTTCACCGAGCGAGGCCACGCATGCGCGGAGGGTGCTTTGAACACTGCCACTCCGTCTACTCACATTGCGTATTGATACCTTGATGTCTGTTGTATAATAATAATGCTCCCAGTACATTAACTACACTGGCATCGTCATCGAGGGCGGATGGCCACACCACACGTACAGGGACTGTCCAACCGGCGTCTCCCGTACACAGACGAGGTCACCTACTCGTTACAGTACTAGCTTCCCGTACGGGGGATCGTGGTTTCGATCCCCGGCTGAGTCAAGTCAAAGACTTACACTAGAACACGCCTGTTCCGGGATACTAAACCAGGTCAGGATACATGCTTAGGCCCGGCTACCAGCCATATCGGTCACACTGCACATATGGTCACACTGCAACACTTCAGTGCAGCTGTCAGAATGTGCTTTTCTTTTCTTTTCTTTGGTACATTAGTTGATTAAGCAGAGGACATTTCAATCATGGACAATTGGGTCATCCCCATTCCACTGCTCTTTGCCCTATCCTAGAAATACCAAACGCTAGGGTAGGTAGTGACAAGTATACATTTTAAAGTAATTGGTTTCACTCAGTCAGAGTTCGAACTCAGGTGTGTTTTTTTGTGTTTTTTTTTTTCTGGTCCATTAGTTGTTTAAGCAGGGGAAATTTCAGTCATAGACGACTGGTCTTCCTCATTCCACTGCTGGTGGATGGAAAGCCTGAGCCTACACTTTTACCGACCCAAGGGATTTTTAACCTCCCACACCACATAGACATGGTATGAGAGCAACCGGCCTTTGATGTCACTGTAAGTTATACACAGTGGTGGAAATCCAAATTGGCAGAGCTTGGGGCACAGGGAATCGAACCACCGACCCTCAGATTAGGAGTCTGACCTAGAAAAAAGTCAGACACTCTAACCACTCCGCCACAGTCCCAAAACTGGCCATGCCTAACATCCCTAAGTACCATCGTCAATCGGAAAGTACCGATGTACCTCTTCTCTCATTACTCTTCCCATTTTCATTCCTCAGTGTATTCAGCATTGAAATGATGTGTGTAAATGATTCACAGTGATATGGCCGACATCCATTGCCTCAGCGCTTACAAATGTATTATTCTGAAGAATGAAAACTATTTATCAAAATATAAAAAAAAGACCTACCAAAACGGGAGACGGACGCTCAACCCATTATGCCATCCTGTCTGGTATACACAGCTGCTTGCTCGAGAAAATGGATCCAAAGCTGTTTCTCAATTGCTGAACCTTTGCCAACATCTTGCCTGCTTGCTACATGCCTGGCACATGTCATTATTATGATAGGGGTAAAAGTAGTGTAATTACGTATGTTGACGAGTTAACATATTTAATTCGTGCACGAGACAAATCGACACTCAGCATGTGACCACTCTACCACTCCCCTCACTTCGCTCCTGACTCTCATCGGGGCAACACTATTTCACCCACCCACCCAGCCCTCTCTTATAAGGGTTAAGTGCTGAGCTTGACTGTTACCTTCCTGATTGTATTATTCTCATCATGTCACTTGTCTCGCTCCAGGCACCCAATCACTTCGATTACGCCTAACATTCCCAAACATTAACGCCACTTCTCGGAAGCCAGCCTTCCATGTCGCAAGGTCCCAGCTGCCTTCTGTTGAGCCAGCCTCCCCAGCCTCCAGAGGCAATGACTCCTGGAGCCAGCCTCCCGCCCGCCTCGTAAGGCACTGTTGTGTTATTGATTCATATTTGATTATTTCGATTCAATGAATCTTGAGTACCAAAAACTTGACTCCTCATTCATCTGTCTGAGTGTAGAAAATTAAGGAAGACCACTTTGACGTCCAATAGCCGTTGATAAAAAAAACAAGGTGCTTTAGAGGCATCGTTAAATAAAACAAACTTTCATTAGGAAATACCAAAGTCTCTGATCTTAATGTTGCATAATCTAATGGGTTTTAGTTGTTTCCCCTATATTCTGTAGATACATATGAATTACCTTTATCAGTATAATCTACTTTATTTTAGACTAATTTGGTTTTTATTGTAAAGAGTCAATTTAGGAGATGCTACCTTTGCTCCGTTGTTGCTGTTGTGATGTCTCAAAGGGTTTATCTCTCACCACTTGTGTGAATTAATCATGTTGATGCTAACATTGCTTACTATGCGTAAATACTTGGTAGGTTCCCCTTCCTTTCCAAGGTGACTGGCCACTTACTCATCTTTGTCAGAGTGTGCCCTGATGAGCCACATCATCTTGCTGTTACACCTTCAAAGCTATTGATCTTCTAACTCATCTGCTGCTCCAGTCTTCATGCATTTGAAGGGGTGACATCCCCTGACCACACCGACAAAGTTGATGTGCACCGCACTTAGTTTAGGCTGACAATTGAGTCGGTATGGCCACTGGTGTGCACTACCAACTTCTGGTCTTCCCATAAATGGGACTAGCCGCACGGCAGCAGGGGTTTTAAATCAGAGTTTACCTTCTCCTAGATGAGCAGTCAGCCAAGATTGACGAGCCCCACCTGCCCGAAGCATCTTGTTTTGAGGCGCCACAGATCCGCCTTTGCCCCTTCTCCCGTCAGTAGAAACAGTTTCGCCTGAAGGCCGGGAGTTGGACTTGGTTATCAGAGGCTATTTCATACGCATGCCATGAGAAAGTACTTTATAGGTAGTGAGAGCTTATCCTCACTATCACTTCCGGCAGTAATAACCTTGAAACCATATGAGAATGATTTGTGAACGTTATTGTGAAGTGAACCAGGATGTTTATGCCTGCTTTATTGACTATGAGAAGGCCTTCGACCGAGTCAATCATGAACTGTTAATCAAATGTTTACAAGATATTGGTGTCAATGGCAAAGACATTAAACTAATTGTGAACTTATACTGGACACAACGTGCATTTATAAAAATGGAGCAGGGCCTATCGGATGAAGTTATGATTAAACGAGGAGTTCGACAGGGGTGTGTATTGTCACCATGTCTATTTAACCTGTACACAGAGATGATTTTCAGACACATTGAAGATTGCAAGGGAGTGACAATAGGTGGCATGAACGTCAACAATCTTAGATATGCCGATGACAGTGTAATACTAGCAGACAGTGAGAAAAACCTACAAGATATAGTGAATAGAATCAATAAAGCTGGAATACTATTCAACATGAAGATGAATGCCAGGAAGACCAAAACAATGGTTATAAGTAAAAAGACAGATAAACCAAATGTCAATATAACCATAGATGGCACAAACATAGAACAAGTATCCGAATTCATATATCTCGGACAAAAGATTACAAATGATGGGAGATGTGAGGAAGAAATTAAAAGAAGGATAACAATAGCCCGAACAACATTCTCCAAAATGTATAGAGTGTTAACATCAAGTAAGATATTAATACAAACAAGGAAGCATATTCTTCAGTGTTATGTGTGGTCTACTCTAATGTATGGGGCTGAGACATGGACAATCTCTAAGAAAATGTACAAACGTTTAGCAGCATTTGAGATGTGGACTTATCGAAGGATGATGAAAATATCATGGACAAAGAAGATCACCAACAAAGAAGTTCTCAGAAAAATTAAAAATAAGAAAAGCTTGTTTGCCACTATACAGACAAAGAAACTTATTTATTTTGGCCACATCATTCGTCAGAGTTCAATATACCGTACATTGTTGGAAGGGAAGGTGAATGGCAGCAGAGGGAGAGGGAGACCAAGAACATCATGGTTTACAAATATTTCACAGTGGACAGGCTTGAATTATTCACAGTCTATCAGAACAGCACACCATCGGGACAAGTGGAGAACCATTGCATCCAACCCTCGACTAGAGGACGGAACTATTGATTGATTGATTGATGCTAACATGATCAATACACAGAGGGTGAATTTAGACGCTATCCTAAATAATACACACCAAAGACCCTATAATACTAAGACGGCTCACTCAGCCTGTACTATGCAATCAAAATGATCAAAATTGGTTAAACAGGTGCTATATTATATGTATAAATGTATATATGAATGTGAAAGATTTTGATGATGGCGATGCTGATGATGATGCTGATGATGATTGGTATTTGTTCATAGCAATTTCATATTGATGTGTATTCATACTTCCATATCTCATGTATAATATAATTGAACCAACGCAAAACAAGTATAGTAGTATATATGTGGCATTTATTCTTACTAATTTTCTTGTTACAGTTAAGTCATGAAGTCTTTTTGATAGTAAAATTCGAGGATCCCAAGCACTAACCCCATCAATATGACATTTAGTTGGGTGGGTGGGACGGTTAAATCTGAACTAGAGAAACACGTCCTTCCGATGGAGATGCTCTGGTCGAAGTGACTAGAAATGGAACTGCGTCATAGCTTGTTACAGAGAATTACAGCAGGTGGCGCCTAAGTCGGAAAAACATTATTAGTTCAAAAGGACAATATAGATGGCGCCAGAAGTCACGTCCATAGATACGGTGTGTACTTTTTCGCGGGTTCAATTACCCATGTTGATATCAACATCGACAGTTGTATGTGTTTACATGTGAAACACCAACCAGCAGCCGGCTGATCAAACCCACCACAAGGGGGCACTGCGAAATTTACATTACCATTGGAGAGATAGCGAGTGAGCCGTCTTAGTATAATAGGGTCTTTGTACACACATAATAAGTTGTATGATGTCAAACCTAGCTCTATTTGAAAATATAACAATGTGATGCTTGATATGCTAATTTAATGTTTGGTGTGCACATCGAAATGCTAGACACACTCTTCATTTACTAGTTTCAATCATAGAAGCATAACACTGAAGCATCAAACTGCAAAAAATGATTAATGAGTGAATGGGGTTGAATATGTAGGATCATATTTAGGTTTTGGACTTAGAAAATGTTACCTTCTTTTTTTCTCTCTTTTTTTAAGTAATCGTTTTAATATATTCTGCTCATAACGGTTAAGTGCATGCCCTTGCTTTCGCTGCTGTGCAGTAGCAGTCATAATCCATACGGATTGATTTCCTTTATCAATAATTTCTGTAAACCTGTTTATGGTGTAAAATCGGGGAGTTTCCAATTTTTTGGATTTTGATTATATTTGTATACATAGTTAACATTTGTAGTACCTTCGACCCATGCAATTAGTGTTTTTAATCTAGATGTACTAAGTTAGTTGTAATTTTTATTTGGGGGAGCTTTGATCGGATTAAGCAGCTTTGAACCTGGGTTTTAACCACTCAGAGAAAGGCTTTCATCTGCCATACCAGTCGATCGCTCTAATGCTGCTTTCAACGACTGGATTAAGCCTTAAATAGTGGCTGAAGGACTCAATCCTTTGACCGGACGGGTTGGGGTAGCTGACTGTGTAGAAGGAGAGGCCGTCGCATCAACAATCCTAGCCGAGTCAAAGGAAGCGCTAACAAAAAGTCACAATTGTCACTGCGATGTCTGGCAGTCAGGTTCGAAGATTTGAATAAAAGCGAATCAGGGTCGGGTGGGTGGGAAATTTCACACCAGTCCACTATTCTGGCAGTTTGGTTGTTGGAGTTTTACGTCCTGGCACCATCTGAGGTCATATCAGGATGGGTACCGACTTGTGAGAGTGCACACTCATAGCGACTTTATAGTGCTGCCCCACTGGGAGACTAGGCCACTGGTACCATGACCTGATATCCCACTCAGTCACATTATCCTGATGCTGAGCTAACCAGCCCTTGCTCTATCCTACTAATGTGTAGCGTCTAGCTAGGAAGCGACAAGTATTAATTGGCAATTTGGCGGCAGAGGGGCGGCCGATTGTATGGAATAGAACGCCAAGTCGCCCACATTACCTTTACTAGGAATTGTTCTAGGAAGAACAGCGACGTGACCCATATATTATATATAGCGGCTTTCTGATGTCTTGAAGTGCTTATCGGTTGTTGCCTTTGTGACGTTTGGAGGCGTTTTTCTTTCACTATCCTTATGATGTCATGGAGTGTCTATCTTTCACTATCTTATGTCACGAAGTGGTTATTTCAATACCTTTATGATGTCACGAAAGGTTTATCTTTCACTACCTTTATATTGTCACAAAGTGTTTACCTTTCACTACCTTTATGATATGATGAAGTTTTAACTTTCACTTATCTTTATGATGTCATGAAGGGTTTATTTTTCACTACCTTTATGATGTCACAAAGCGTTTATCCTTCACTATCTTTATGATGCCATGAAGTTGTTATCTTTCACTACCTTTATGATGTCATGAAGTGTCTATATTTCACTATCTTTATGTGTCATGAAGTGTTTATCTTTCACTACCTTTATGGTGTCATAAAGTGTCTATATTTCACTATCTTTATGGTGTCATGAAGTCTTTATCTTTCACTACCTTCATGATGTCACAAAGTTGTTATCTTTCACTACCTTTATGATGTCATGAAGTTTGTATCTCTCACTATCTTTATGATGAACAAAGTGTTATCTTTCACTACCTTTATGAAATCATGCAGTGTTTATCTCTCACTATCTCTATGATGTCACAAAGTTTTTATCTCTCACTATCTTTATGATGTCATGAAGTTTATATTTCTCACTATCCTTATGATGTCATGAAGTGTTCATGTCTCACTATCTTTATGATGTCATGAAGTGTTCATCTCTCACTATCTTTATGATGTCAGTAAGTTGTTATATCTCACTATTTTTATGGTGTATTGAAGTGTTCATCTCTCACTATCTTTATGATGTCATTACATTTTTATCCCTCACTATCTTTATGGTGTATTGAAGTGTTTATCTTTCACTACCTTATGATATCTTGAAATGTTTATCTCTCACTATCTTTAGGATGTCATGAAGTTTTTATCTCTCACTATCTCTATAATATCATGAAGTTGTTATCTCTCACTGTCTTTATGATGTTATGAAGTGTTTATCTCTCACTATCTTTATGATGTGACGAAGGGTTTATCCTTCACTATCTTTGTAAATGAAACGTGTTGATGCTTACATGCTATCCTAAATAATACTCGCATAGCAAGTTGTATGATCTCAAGCCAAGCTGTGTTTGAAAATAAAACAATGTGAGGCTTACTCTTTTGAATATTTAGTATGGATTCTTTTTTTAATTTAATCATCATAATCTACTAAATGTGCCTTAGCATTTCAGGCTGCACAATCCGATGAAAGCATAAACTTTTCAAAGCCTAGCCACTTTCCTAGAGTTTACCCGACATATCTAACTTAGATACTGGTGCACTCACTAAACAGTCATCGCTGCATACAAGGAACGCTAATTCAATTTAACAGTACCTCTCATTGCTGAAGCCCATGGCGGCCATCATTCCTATGTGTATGCCAACAGTAATTTGGTCTCAAAAGGTAACCCTTTAAAATATACGGTGCTTTAAATTAAACTCAAATAGATTAGAGCGATCAACTTATTATATTGATCTAAATTAAAAGCATGGCAGCAGGTACTGTTTCATTATCCTCCTCCTCAACTACCAAATAAAAACTAGATGTATGTGACTACTTGACAGTCCAATGCTCAAGGCTAAAATATTAGGTGGGCTGGCTCTGCTGCGACCGATGTTAGGACAGCTGAGTACTTCCGGTCGGACACTTCCGTTTTACTTAAGTACGCCCTTCGGAGGTTTCATTAAATAAGTACGCATTTCCTTCGTGCTGTTGTCCGAACTGTCATCGATCTAGAACTAGGAGGGAAATCCATGTGACTTGGGTTTGCCCCACTACACAGACTAAATCTAATCCTTGTTGGTGGCCTCGCCAAGCCGTGGACTCCTACCGTACTGTCCTCTAAATGAGCACATATAGAGCAGTGGGTAGAAATATATGTATATATATATACATATATATATGTATATATGTATATATATATATATATATATATATATATATGAAGAGTTCAGGAACAAAACTCCGTAAATGCCAATCCGAAATTTTAATTAAAATAAAATATGTTTACCTGAAGGTAATTTTAATTCTCACTAATTCCACTTTTCTTGTGATGTAATGATTATGGAGCAATGAACAACAAATAGGAATGTAAGAAAATTTACTTTTTGAAGGTTTGATTTCAATCTTGATCTTTATTTTTGGATCGGTTTTTACATGGTTTTGCACCTGAACTCTTCAGCTAA
Source organism: Branchipolynoe longqiensis (assembly GCA_030323885.1). Classification (NCBI taxonomy): domain Eukaryota; kingdom Metazoa; phylum Annelida; class Polychaeta; order Phyllodocida; family Polynoidae; genus Branchipolynoe; species Branchipolynoe longqiensis. The sequence goes on from CM059196.1 coordinate 76,718,495, forward strand.
AATTTGACCATTCCGACAGGTCTATAGGTGATAACGGCCAGATGCAGCTGGCATACAGTGCTTAGAGCCCCTCACAGGTGGCGCAAGTGTGGCCCATGCCGTACTAAACAGAGTCAGTCAGATAGGATACAGTGATATACTAGTACATAGGGGACTGAAGATAGATAGTGTCCTTGTTTATATTCCCATAATAGATTATAGAGCATATATATATATATATATTTAGATATATATATATATACATTGGTTGTTTGTTGGAGTTTTATGTTCCAGCAACATCTAAGGTCATATCAGGATGGGTACCGACTTGTCACAGCGCACACTCATGCAAACTTTATAGTGATGCCCCACTGGGAGACCAGGCCACCAACACCATGACCTGATATCCCACTCAGTCACATTATCCTGACACTGAGCCAACCATCCATTGCCCTATCCTAAAAATGCTGAGTGCCTGGCTAGGAAGCGACAAGTATCAATTTTTAAGTCATTGCTTTGACCCGACCAGGATTCGAACCTTTGGATTTGAATCCCAGTATGTATATGTAAGCAAGCGAAGGGCAGTAAGAAAGTAAAGGCGATATCAGTTTATTCAAATGCGCACACAAGGAAGCATGATAACAATCATCCGTAGAGTAACAGTGATGCACAGCATCAATCGTAGCAGTATATAACATTTGTCAAACAATGTCGGTAATCAGTCATGTAACAAATCATCAAATGAATACATTTGAATATCATAATAAATATCAACTGACATCTGGCTGGGCCCATGCCAAGGGCGCACGCCCAACCCAGCCTAGAAAAAAAAAGAGAGAAAAAGAAAAGAAGAAGGGAGAAAAAAACAACCAAACACACAAAGGAAAGACGGTGCGTAAGACGACTAAGCGTCCGGCAACGCACAGCAATCTATTGCATTCGCTGCTCGCATATCATTAAGGATCCGATCCGACAATGGCAAGGTAATATATTTATATATGCACTCTGAACGCCAATCCCTGTGAGTCTTGATCTCCTCTATTGTTGCAAAAAAGTACAACCCCCCCTCCTAAGAGAGTGGCATGAGTAATCGTCAGGGTCCAGGCCTGACAATACACACAAATACTTAATAGTGGATTGTAGGACAGAGTAAGTCAAAGGCATGAACCCTCCAGTAGGAGAAGGAACCTGAAAAGCAGGTGTGTCATCAGACATAGGGGTCTGGCTAAAATGCAATTTAGTCCAATATACTGCACATAATTCAGTATTACGTACTTCAGAGATGGGAATTAATAGACGTCTCTCACTGAATTGTATCGTCTTTGATTTCCTTATTGAAATTAGCATACCCCATGAAAATAACTTAAAATCGGAGCATAACAAGACCGAATCCGAACGCGTCAGCTGACATTTCCGCAGCAAGCTTCTGAACCCCGTTAAAATAGCTGCTCTCATAACAATATGACCCTCAGAATTCGAAAGAAATTCAAATATGAGCAGCAAATTACGAGGCAAAAGGGGCTTTGCCGAGTGCACCGCACATCCAAATAGCCATTTAACACCACCGAGGGTGGTCTTAATAGTGTGATTTTTATAATCTATCGAGGCAGAATCCTCCAAGCTTAGAAAAAAATTGAAAGCAGACAAATAATTCGTAATGGAACTATATTTTAAAGAATGCGATAGCCAAGCTATATATAGCGCAACTTGTATTGACGAACAAGGTATTGGTGTCAACAGACCTTCAAACTCATCTATAAACTTAAAGTATTTACGTATCTGCATCGAACGCGTCGCCAGACTGTTCGGCGCATAGTAATGTGCAGCGATCGACTTAACTTCCTTTTTCAATGTCTCGAGACCTAGAACATAAAGCATCAATTGCGCACTAGTTCTTAAACAAAAGCGTACAACACAAACTTTCAATTTTGTCATTTTCTGTAATTCTTTTAGCCTGGAGTGGGGTGTCCCACCTACTAAGACTGTCACATATAACGTTGTCATGCATACTTATATGAACAGCAGAAATACTGTAATTATAACAAATAGAAACCCAAAATATACGCTTCAACCACAACATTATAGTAGGATTTTAAGAGGTACCTTTTACCAAAGCAGAACGGACAGTGTTATTGTCCATGACAAACATTATATTTTTGTCTTGCCATTGAACAGCCCAATGGTCTACTGCAGCAATCACTGCCCACATCTCTTTAACATTGATATTTTCATTAAAAATGTATCCAGGGATAGGTACCTGATGGTGGGACAACTTGCTAACAATTTTTGGTTCACCAAAAAAACCCACACACCAGTCCATTTTATGCAACGCACCATATCCGCGCAGCGAAGCATCCATTTAAACTGCAAAAGTCTCTGTTTGGTTATGCAACATATGCTTCTCACCGTTAAATTGGTCAACAAAATTCAACCACCAAGCTACTTCCTCCCGAAACGCGGCATTAATCCTATACTTATGATAAGGATGTTTCAACGCTCTCACAGCACTGTGTATTCGAGCAGAAAAAGAGTGACCCCCTTTACTACTACTGAACAGTGCGAAAGCCTGCCACCAAGACGTTCCAGCTCCTTCCTCATAACCTTTTTCTTATTTTTAAAAAGTATAAGATGTTCTTTCAGCTTCAGAACGTTATCAACAGGAAGCTTGATCTTCAAGGCAATGGTATCTATCTCAATACCCAAATATCTGACAGTGGTAGCTGGTGTCAATAATTTTGGAAAACTGACATAAAAGCCTAGCCTGCGCAATATGGCCACTAATCGAAGCTGCTGCTTCAGACAGTCTCCATAATTTTCTCCCAGCACAGCGAAGTCATCCTAGTAATTTACTAGCCTATCATTACCTTCTCTAACAGCACACCGATAAATAAAATCGGATACTTTGCTGAAGATATATGGACTTGAAGAGAGACCCATTGAAAGCCGATTGTCTAAGAAATAAGCATTTTTACCATCTATCTTCCAGACCAACCCTTGCTTTTGTCTGTCAGAAGGGTGAATACTTAATGCCCCATATGCATCCTTTATATCTACTACAGAGATGTAGTCACCCTGAATTAGCATCTCCAGCAACATATCAACACTTTTGTATCTAAATTGACAGCAAGTGTAATTGCTGACTCTAGTCCTGCTCCACGGACTAGAGTCCGTGGAGCAGGACTAGAGTCCTGCTCCACGGACTCTAGTCGAGTCGAATAACCGACTCGACGCATTAGAAGAACCACTAGCAGCATTAGTAGACTTTTTCGTGTCCTTAATGTTCTCGAATGCGTAGTGCCGCAATGCTAAATCACTGTTTCTGCTCGCAAACGCAGCAAAACCTTGTCCTTGCACTAACTTACGCACCCCCGTGTCATAAGCAACATGAGCAGTGTTATTTAAGCTATTGAACTTTGCTTTTGTACATAAATAACTTATGTGATTTAGCATTGCGTGACAAGACTCAATGTCATTATAACTGCTAGCATCTGCGAACCACGTACAATTAGCCTCTATTAGTTCATACGCATTTAGTTTTTTAGTTTGCTTTCTGTCGATTGTGTAATGCTTTAGAGCCCACTTACACTGCCGCCTTCTCTCAGTACTTGGGGTTCGACTGCCTGAGCTGGACGAAGACGACCTTCGCCTACGGGTGCACCGGCATGCGTGTCCAAACCTGCACCTCGCTCTGTCTTTTGACGTGATGTCCAACTGCCGCAGTTCGTCTTCCAGCTCCTCCTGATGCTGCAACAACGCTGCCACCCACCGCTTCTTTTCCAACCCGTCAATCTTGTCCCTCAAGCCTTGTTTGTCCTCCGACCCCGTGTCAGCCACAGCACCCCCTGTCGATGCACACACTTCTTTTTTCACCTCTGTCGCCATGTCGGTCGTCTCCAGTTGCGGGTGCGCATGCGTAGCTCTCTTTGTTGCAGACATCCTAACAGGGCATAATTCATTTACCGGCAACTTCTGTTTCTCCCCAAACGGGCCGCAATAATCTGTGATAGGCTGCATAGGCATAGGCATAGGAGTGTGGTGTCACCCCTTGCTGTCAGAGCCAACTAAAAAAAAACATTGTTGCATGCGGTGCGTCAGGAGTCCGAGTGAGCGCACCTTGGTCGGTAACAGGCAGCTGTACATGCAGCGCCAAAAGCACCCCTGGGTTCAAACCCGGGAACTACAATAGTGTCAACAATGGAAAAGTAGTACAGCCAGAGTCTGTTTGCCTTACAGCCGCATACATTTTGTATACAAGTTATATATGTGCATGTATGTAAATATATATAGTGCATAAAAAATGCTTAAATGTCTAAATGTCAGAGGGAGAGAGGTGGGCGTGGAAAGAGAAAGCAGTGAGTGAGTAACTTGTGTTTTACCTCTTCATAACATATGAGATCATATTAAGACGGTACCACCTTTTGATAGTGTGCACTGGTGGTAGCTTTATAGTGCTGCTCCACGGGCCACCCTGCACCCTACGCCCTGCACCCTGCGCCCTGGAACCAGCACCCAACATATGCACCCTGCATCCCACACCTTGCATCCTGCACCCTGCACCCCACATCCCTGCACCCTGCACCCTGCACACTGCACCCGCACCCCGCACCCTGCACCCTGCACACTGCACCCTTCATCCTGCACCATGCATCCCAAACCCAACGCCCTGTGCCCTGCACCCTGTACCCTGCACCCTGCATCCCAAACCCTGCACCCTGCACCCTGCATCCTCTACCCTGCACACTGCACCCTTCATCCTGCACCCTACATCTCAAACCCAACACCCTACACCATGTACCCTGCACCCTGCATCCCACACCATGCACCCTGCACCCTTCATCCCACACCCAACACCCTGCATCCTGTACCCTACACCCAGCACCCTGCACCCTGCATCCCACACCCTGCACCCCTCACCCTACGCCCTGCACCCTGCAACCATCACCCTACGCCCTGCAGCCTGCGCCCCGGAACCAGCACCAACCACCCTACACCCTACACCCTGCACCCTGCACCCCACATCCTGCACACTGCACCTTACATCCCGCACCCTGCACCCTGCACAAACACCCCACCCCACACCCCACACCCCACACCCCACACCCCACACCCCACACCCCACACCACCCAACACCCTTCACTCTACACTCGTCACCACACAGCACCCCGAACCATGCACCACACTGCACCCCACACCCTGCACTCTGTACCTCACACCCTGCACCCTGCACACAACACCCTGCACCTGCACCCTGTACCCTACACCCTGCATCCCACACCCTGCACCCCTCACCCTACGCCCTGCACCCTGCACCCCGGAACCAGCACCATCCACCCTACACCCTGCACCTTACATCCCGCACACTGCACCCCGCACAAACACCCCACCCCACACCCCACACCCCACACCCCACACCCCACACCACCCAGCACCCTGCACTCCACACTCGTCACCACACAGCACCCCGAAGCATGCACCACACTGCACCCCACACCCTGCACTCTGTACCCCACACCCTGCACCCTGCACACAACACCCTGCACCCTGCACCCGACACCCTGCACCACTTCACACCCTGCGCCCACTTCCGCCTACCAAGCACCAGAAAGTCGCCGGCGTAGATGATTGGTCGAGCGCCTAACTCAGTGACTCGCCGCCAGGGGGCCCCCTACAACAAGTGGACATCGATAATTAATCAATACTTAATCAAGATTTAACGAGCTGATGTGAAGGCATCGAGGGTTGGTCGCAATTAGCCGCGTCCTGCTGTCGGGTACAGTTAAGGACGCGGCTACGTCAGGACATGGCCGCTCCAATCAACTCTAAAAAATAAAACTAACATCAGCAAAACAACGTCAGGGCTCTTCTGCTTCCGTTTATATCGGACGCGGTGGCCGAATCGATAGAGCGCAGGATTCCCGTGCGGAAGGTCGTGAGTTGGAATACCCCAACCTTTGGCACTGAATACCCCAACCTTTGGTTCCGGCAAGAACATGTCAAGACAGGCGCAAACTATTTGTCCCTGCAGTGGCTGGCCAGGAGATGTTGGGAGTTCCATTCATCATTGCCCTTAATGCTGCCATGGAAACATGGAATACCCGTACTCCGACAAATGGTCTCCAAGCATACGTTTGCCAGTTTTCAATTTATGCAACTAGATATGTGAGGGGAGAGTGCTGACATTGGTTGCTTGTTGCGTTTTATTTAGTCCAGCAGCACTGACACTTTTAGACAACCATATAGAGAATTTTTTTTTAGAAATTGCAATATAAAATGATAAATATGAAGTTCAAATGTTTATTTATCATCACTAGCTACTTTCTCTGTGAATAATTGATTAAATCATGTAGATTATAATAGACTTTAAAATTTGAATTGAGAGCTTTCTGTGGCTGCCATCTTAGTGGTTGCCATGGCTTCCCCTGTGTGTGGGGAACCCCTCTAGGTCATGTGATGGGGGAATCCCACCTATGATGTCATTCACACATCACGTACCTCAACTCTCCTCCCACATGTTCAGTGGCATGAACTGAACAAACTAAGCAAAGGTTTGTTTGGAGAGCTTTTGATGCTGGATTCATTTGTATCTGGGTGAGGTATAGCCGGCGACTTTAATAATAATAGTGGAATGTCTCGCTTCGCTTCCATGGTGTATACGTTGTTCAGTGGAGTTTTACATCCAGGCAGGATCTACGAACATATCAGGACGGGGATGGTGTGTGTCTATATACACACATTAATTTATATATGCCACCTCTTGAAGCCTAATTGCTTCCTATAAATACATATTTATATACATATATTGGTGTATAGGCCTATATATGTGCATGTATATAACATGATTAGGCTACCATCGGCGCTATATTATGCGTGCTTTATTGTGTGGTATACTATATAGCACGGTTCGCCAGCACTGCTAAGTGGATCAGTCTCTAACGGCCATGTTTTTTAATTGTGTGGTTAATGCTTTGTGCATTTTATGTCGATTTATATTGGAGATAGATGGCAAACGCGTCTTGGACATTCACATACACATGCAACATGTGAGGGTGTCTGAACTGGATCGTATGCACAAACATAAAAGTAAAATGGGATTTTTATTTGTCAATGTGGCAGAAAAAAGTGCTGAATAGGCTAAATAACTTCGGAATGGACTAAATGTGTTCCGTGTTAACATAAGTGCTACATAATTATAAATCTATTGGATTAATATATGTCGCGATGAAAGCATGCAGGCTTTTTCCTGAGCTCAGAATTGATTGACAAAGCGTTGAAGATTGACGATCGGATAGAATGTCACTATCAAATGCAGTGATATGCTTAAAACGTTTGAGCAATGTTCATACTGCTGCTTTTTGTGTGTGCTGTTAGTAACACAGTAATAATCAATGATAAGTTAGATTTAATAAAGCACCCTTAGTACTTACCAGTAGCAGGAGCCAGTTGGTGGTGCTGTACAATAAAGTTACAGTGTAACACATTTACAACGTGGATAATATTGGCTGAATTTCATGTACCCACAAATATAAGAACAGATGGGGGGGGTGGGGGGAGGGGGGGGGGGAAGCTGTCACACTGTAGAACATAGAATAAGGGACATAACCGAATATACCATTAGAATGGGTTAAATGAGCTCTTTCCAGTTTCTATGAAGAAGAAGTGTTTCAATTCAAATTACATTACATTAAAATAAATCAATCAATCTTATTTTGCCTGTAACATTGTGGTGCTTGTATTATAGAATGGGTCTTTCTATACTGGGGGGGGTGGGGGGGGGTCCGTTCCAATGATCACTTGTCTTGTCAAAATCATATACATAAAGAGAACTAACCAAGAATATCAACAAATCATGATGCATGATATATAAACCATTACTCCAATACAATCAGGCAAATAGGTCGTTGTTTTAGCAGTCACCCCAATGAATCTGGGTGTGGGTGTGATTACTGGGCCTCTGGTATATAACTATGCGGGTACAGAGCAATAATTGTGAGTAGTAATATTACTCACTACACTTAGCAGAAACAACGCATCATAACGAAATAGATTTTCCATTTTTATTACCAAATGTTCTTCACAATATTCACACATACATTAGTCACATCGCTTTTTGTTTATTTGTTATTTACAAAGTACAAATGATTAGGCGCAATGGGAGAAGTATGACACCGGTCCAACCCTACTTATTTTAAATGGCGTAGAAGCCAGGTGGGTGGCGCAAAGAGAGTCCATGTAGGTCACCAGGTGCCCAGGGAGTCAATGGTGATGGCTGTGGACAGGTGAACTGCAGAGACCCTGTACCAGTCAGTGATGGTGACCAATCAGTAGCGGATCTGTCAAGGTGTCAGCTGGACTAGATGAGGGAAGCCTAGAGCGGGAACCAGTGTAGGCTGCGGATGATGCTGCGAAGTGGAAAATACGAAAATGTTCAATCTGGCAAAGGAAAGACATTTTGATCTGGCAAAGGAAAGACATTTTGATCTGGCAAAGGAATGACATTATTTTGTTGTATTTGTTAGTTATGTGACTATTTTGTTTATTATTTACGAAGTACAAAGGATTAGGCGCAATGGGACAAATAAGATAGTTCCAAACCTACTTATTATAAATGGTGTAGAAGTCAGATGGGCAGCATGATGAGAGTCCATGTAGGTCACCAGGTTTCCAGGGAGTGAATGCTGACGGATTGGGACAAGCAAACTGTATCAGCCGGACCAGATGGTGAGGGAAACTCAGAGCAGGAACCAGTGGAGGCCCAGGTTGATGCTGTCAAGTAAAAAGAAAATGTTTAATATGGCAAAGGAAAGATATTTTGATGTGGCAAAGGAAAGATATTTTGATGTGGCAAAGGAAAGATATTTTGATGTGGCAAAGGAAAGATATTCTGATCTGGCAAAGGAAAGATATTCTGATCTGGCAAAGGAAAGGTATTCTGATGTGGCAAAGGAAAGATATTCTGATCTGCCAAAGGAAAGATATTCTGATCTGCCAAAGGAATGACACTGTACTTTCTAAATAACAAATAAAAAAATTGTCGTATAAACAAACGATTAGACACAATGGGACAATTCTAAGACACAGGTTCAATCCTACTTATAAACCATGTGAGCGCCGTGATGAGAGCCCATGTAAGTCACCAGGTAGCCAGGAAGTGAATGGTGACGGCTGTGGACAGGTGAAGTGCAGAGGCGCTGGTACCAGTCAGTGATGGTGACTGATCTGTAGCAAATCTGTCAAGGTGTCAGCCGGACTAGATGAGGGAAGCACAGAGCGGGAACCAGTGTAGGCTTCGGATGATGCTGCCAATGGAAAGTGAGAAAATGTCCAACCTGCAAAGGAAAGACATTTTGATCTGGCAAAGGAAAGACATTTTGATCTGTCAAAGGAATAACATTATTTTGTTGTAATTGTTAGTTATGTGACTATTTTGTTTATTTATTATTTACGAAGTACGAAGAATTACGCGCAATGGGACAAATACGAGAGGTCCAAACCTACTTATTACAAGTATAGAAGTCAGGTCGATGGCGTGATGAGAGTCCATGTAGGTCACCAGGTAACCAGGGAGTGAATGCTGACGGCTTTGAACAAGTGAACTGCAGAGGCGCTGGTCTGTCATGACATCAGCCAGACCAAACGGTGAGAAAAGCCCAGAGCGGGAACCAGTGGAGGCCGCGTATGATGCTGCCAAGTGGAAAGTAAGAAAATGTTTAATCGGGCAAAGGATATACATATTGATCTGGCAAAGGAAATATATTTTGATCTGGCAAAGGAATGACATTTTCGTCTGGCAAAGGGATGACTATTTTGTTTATTATTTACGAACTACAAAGGATTAGGCACAATGAGACAAATAAGACAAGTCCAAACCTACTTTTTATAGACGGTGTAGAAGCCAGGTGGGTGGCGCAATGAGAGTCCATGTAGGGCACCAAGTAGCCAGGGAGTGAATCATGGCTATGGACAGGTGAACTGCTGAGGCGCTGGTCCCAGTCAGTGCTGGCGACCAATCAGGAGCTGGTCTATCATGTGGTCAGGCGGACCAGATGAGGGAAGCCCAAAGTAGGAACCAGTGCAGGACGTTGATGCTGCCAAGCTGAAAGTAAGAAAATGTTCAATCTGGCAAAGGATAGACATTTTGATCTGGCAAAGGAATGACATTTCGATCTGCAAAGGAATGACATTGTAAATAACAAACAAAATAGTTGCACAAACAAAGTACACACGATTAGGTGCAATGGGACAATTCTAAGACACAGGTTCAATCCTACTTATAAATGGTGTAGAAATCAGGCGAGAGCCCATGTAAGTCACCAGGTGGCCAGGGAGTCAATGGTGATGGCTGTGGATAGGTGAAGTGCAGAGACGCTGGTACCAGTCAGTGATGGTGACTGATCAGTAGCTGGTCTGTCAAGGCATCAGCCGCACCAGATGATGAGGGAAGCCCAGATTAGGAACCAGTGGAGGAAAGTCAAACAATACATCTTGCATATCTTAGGACGTCAAATTACACAACGCGAGCGACTTATTGATGTGGCAAAGGAATGACAGGAATACAGGTCAGAAGACTAAGCACACAGTAACATCCAATACAAGATAAAGAATATACAGTAGTAGTGATTCGTGGGCAGAAAATGGGTGAGCTGCGACAGACAGTGCAGGGGGGGGGGGGGGGGGGGGAGGATGTGAAAACACTTTGGCCAATCAGGTGGGCTGAAGACCGAGGACAGAAGGTTGTCATTCCCACCACGATCAAACATGAACATTGTGATCAAAATGAATTTATATTGAAAACATGCAGAGAAACAAGCAAATATAAAATGTACAGAGGAAGCAACAGGGATGTAAGGTGTCCCATCTAGTCTCACTCAAGTTTGTGAGCAATTTCTTATTATTAAGAGTTCTGTTTCCATGACGGTGAATCTAAATGGATGACAGTGAATAATAATATCTAAGACCAAACACCCCTGTGTACTTTTTGGCTAGTGTCTCAGCTGCATACAGATCAGAGATTATCATGATCTATTTGCATGTAGTACCCAGTACGAACAACTGCACTAGCGGTGGGTACCGCCTGCAAGAGAAGAAACATGGGGGGGGGGGGGGGGGGGGGGGGGTTAGAGGCTGGCCAGCCTGGGGGTGGGGGTGGGGGTGGGGGTCTTGGGCGTCCTCGGTCTTCCTTCTTGGTATCCTCGGCATCCTCAAACTTCTATGGAAGAGAAGGCACACAATTATTTGAGGTCACATGAGCAAGTAGAAACACAAGAAACAACTGACTGAAGAAGCACAGGAACTAGAATTACTAACTCTAAATCCATATCCTGACCCATAGCTCGCTTTAACGTATTACCAGTATGAATTAGCTTTTATTAAACTTTGACGAAGTGATACTGCAATTAAGGACTGATAGATAATAGCCAGCATACCATACCTCATTATTTCCTGTCTGTCTGACAGCATCATCAATCACCTGAAATATAAAGAATAACTGATCCCAAATCATGCCTATCTGAAGAGAAATGAAGGCAGAGTGCACATTAAATTAAAAATGATGCGGCACATGAAAATAGGATGGGGTGTCAGTAAATTAACTAGGTGTAGGAAATAATTCTGCAAATTGAGACAACACAGTCGTTGTCATTCTATAGGCAGTTCCAGTGTTCTGAGCATGCTTTTTTTTAAACAGCCTACCAGAAAAAAGGGGTAATCTATTTTGCACAACACACTGACAGATTATTGGAGCTTTAAGTTCTAGCAACACCTAAGGTGATCAGGTATCAAGTCATATTGAACACCCCACCCTTCACACACAATCATTCGGAATATAATTCCCCACAATGCAACATTAATCTAAGCACTTCCCGGTGTACATACCCCATCCATTATTCGGCCGGTGCCCAAAGTCTCTCCCGTCGCCGCACCATGTAGCTGTGTCATAAGTAGCCAGTGTCAAAGTGTATGTGCGCATGTTTTTAGTTTTACATCCTAGCAATAGCTAAATGTCATCAGGACAGGTGCTTACTCACCATGCCCCAATATCCCCACTCAGTCACATTATCCTGGTACTGAGTACACCAGCTGGTCAATCGTGATGCACCATACGGGGTGGACAAGTATCAATTTGGTAAGTCATTGATGCAACTCGGCCGCGATTTTGAACCTATGGGCTTCAGACAAGAAGCCCGTCAGCCAGCCAGCCTTCAGACGAGAAGCCCATCAGCCAGCCAGCCTCCAGACGAGAAGCCAGTCAGCCAGCCTTCAGACGAGAAACCCATCAGCCAGCCTCCAGACGAGAAGCCCGTCAGCCAGCCTTCAGATAAGCCTGACAGCCAGCCTTCAGATGAGAAGCCTGTCAGCCAGCCTTCAGACGAGAAGCCCGTCAGCCTTCAGACGAGAAGCCCATCAGCCAGCCAGCCTTCAGATGAGAAGCCCGCCAGCCAGCCAGCCTTCAGATAAGTCTGTCAGCCTTCAGACGAGAAGCCCGTCAGCCATCTCTCAGAAGCCCCTCAGCCAGACAGCCTTCTCTCAGAAGCCCTTCAGCCAGACAGCCTTCTCTCATAAGCCCGTCAGCCTTCACTCAGAAGCCTGTCAGCCTTACAGTCTTCTCTCAGAAGCATGTCAGCCAGCCAGCCTTCTCTCAGAAGCATGTCAGCCAGTCAGCCTTCTCTCAGAAGCATGTCAGCCAGCCAGCCAGCCTTCTCTCAGAAGCATGTCAGCCAGCCAACCAACCAACCCTCAGAAGCATGTCAGTCAGACCTCAGAGATTCGACCACTCTGCCCAATGGCAATGCTTGCACTGTGTGCATTCTGGTTATGTGATATGAACTATGACAAACTTAGGACTTGATTTACCCAAGGATTAATTATCCCACAAATATTCCCGAATCTGACCTGTTCATAATTGTATGAGAAGCTGTCTGCCAATGCCAAAAAAGAAGATGGCTACCGGTAACCATCCTAAAACACAACGAGTCAACAGAGAGAGAATATGAACTAATCAACGAAAACAAGTGCCTCAGATGAAACAGAGTCCACTTATTCAAACCACCGAACGACGAGTAACAAACAGAAATAGGACCAAGCGAAACAGATGAAAACCTAACTAACACAGAAAACGAAAATCAAACAAAAGCAATGCCAAGACCTGCAGAACAATCCGAACCAGAACTAGCACAGCAAGAAACAGCAAACCCACAAATAAGAACGGGCCAGATTGCAGTTTGATTTACCAGCTAAGGGATATATTATATACTGGAACTGCAGCCCCGCCTTTATGTCACAGTTGATATCACAATGAATATCAGTTAAACTAGACTCATCTGTAAGTTGTATTAAGATTCGTAAGAATCTTAGTTATGCATGAACTTCCATATAATATCCTATCCTGCCTATGCTAGCTAGTTAAAGCTGCATAGTCCGATGAAATATCAATATCTATATTTGATTTTACACATCTAACTTAAATACTGATGCACTTATTAAGCATTTGTTTCTGCGTAGAAGGCAATACTGAGTCAATTTAACAGCCTGTTACTGCAGAAGTCTCTGGTGTCGTAGTTTTGGCAAGCTTGCTAAACCTAATTTTCCATGTTTGCACTAAAAATATCTAAAACAAGTTTACCAATTAAAATAAAAGTAATTTTGAAACTAATGTAAAGTAGATATTAGTGATCGATCTAATATATTTATCTCAGAAAAAATACAGAAATTCAAAACCATCGGACTATGCAACTTTAACTAAGTGTTGCTCTGCTGCCGATTTATACTCTCCCTGGGTACTTCCCGTTAATGGAAGATACCAGCTACCACAGTCCGTGGTGCAGGTCTCCCCTCCTCTTCCCAACCCCATCCACCCATCCACCCATTGTGATAGCAACAGAGGAGGGCGATGAGGAGATGTACTATGTGCATAATAACATGTCATGTACAATAACATACAGATGAGAAGAGACCCACACTTGGTGATTGGCACAGCAGATAGCCGAATGGGTTGAGTGCCAGTTCCCATTTGACAGGTCATGGAATCAAAAACCCTGCCAAGTCAAACCAATAACTTACCTAGATTCATACCTGTAGGTACCTAATGAGGCACCTGACATTACTAGGATACGACAAGGAGCAGTGGAATGAGGAAGACCAGCCTTCTCTCAGAAGCACGTCAGCCAGCCAGCCAGCCAGCCAGCCAGGCAGCCAGCCTTCTCTCAGAAGCACGTCAGCCAGCCAGCCATCGTCCCGCGTCATCGTCCCGCGTTGTCGTTCCGCGCCGTCATCCCACGTCCCGCGCCATCGTCCCACGTCCCACGTCGTCGTCGTCCCGCGTCATCGTCCCGCGTCCTGCGCAGTCGTCCCGTCGTCCCGCGCCGTCGTCCCATGGTCCCGCGCCATCGTCCCGCACCGTCCCCAGTCCCGTGCCGTCGTCCCGCGTCCCGCGCCGTCGTCCCGCGCCCCACACCGTCGTCCCGCGCCGACGTCCCACGCCCCACGCCGTCGTCCCGCGCACCACGCCGTCGTCCAGCGCCGTCGTCCCACGTGGGGACAGCCCGCCATCTCGCCATCCGACGTCCGTCAGCCCTGCGTCCAGCAGATAATGCAAATTATTTTCAGACTGTGATGAGATGAAATTTACCCACAGAATGCTTTGAATCGGTTAGGTCTTCGAATCCACAACTTAGTAAGCCTTCTTACTGAACAAATTATATCTAGTACTTCTCCGCAGAATGAATGATGTTGACGCAGGTTTCGAAAACACAAACCCTGTCATTAAGTTTTACCATTGCTGCCAGCAACCACGAATTGTTCAATGTCTTGTAGAAACATCTGAGATCTTAAACTCATATCAGATGTATACTGATTTGTGACATGTGCACTCATGGCAACTTTAAGCGGCTGTCAAACTCAGAGATCAGGACACCGGCACATTGTCTGAATAAACTATTCAGTACCAGTCCTTTGCCTATCCTATTAATGCTGAATGCCAGACGAGGTACTGACAAGTATCAATTTTCCAAGTCATTAGGTAAACACAGTTTAGGTTAGAAGCAACCATCTCCAACTAGAACTAGGTAAAGTTAGGAGAAAAAAAGTAGTAGGTAATATTTTAAAATTACAGCTGTACCTACCTCTTCATGCCATGCTTTCATCCTAGGCTCTGTGTCAGTGCCACCTCCACTGCCAGAGCACGACGTATGCTGCCATAATCTGCCTTTAGCGCCACCATTTTGAATGTCCTACTTCCTCCGCAACGCCACTTTTTGCAACCCTCTTCCCAACCATTGCTTGCCTCCAGTTCAACTCCACCACCCCCTTGTCCAATTCCAGGGTCCAACGTCGCAGTCCAATTCCAGGGTCCAACATCACAGTGCATTTCCAGGGTCCAACGTCACAGTCCAATGCCAGGGTCCAACGTCACAGTCCAATGCCAGGGTCCAACGTCACAGTCCAATGCCAGGGTCCAACGTCACAGTCCAATGCCAGGGTCCAACGTCACAGTCCAATGCCAGGGTCCAACGTCACAGTCCAATGCCAGGGTCCAATGTCACAGTCCAATGCCAGGGTCCAACGTCACAGTCCAATGCCAGGGTCCAACGTCACAGTCCAATGCCAGGGTCCAACATCACAGTCCAATGCCAGGGTCCAATATCACAGTCCAATGCCAGGGTCCAACATCACAGTCCAATGCTAGCATCCAACGTCATAGTCCAATGCCAGGGTCCAACGTCACACTCCAATGCCGGCAACATGCCGCCACTCAACGCCTGTCAGCTTTCTGGCATCAAAGAGATAATGCAAATTATACAAACGATGAGATCAATTTAATATACAAACCAAGGTAGTGAAAGTAAATAGTTTGACTTAGTTGAAGTTCGAACTCACCACCTAGATTTACTAGTTCTCACGAGCAGCAGCCAATATAGTTGGCCTAATATTAAAAATAGTACACGAAATGTTATATGAGTAATTATTATAAGAACAAAATCAATCAATAAAAACTAAATTACAGTTACCGAAATTTAAAACAAGGGACTATGCAACTTTAAGTGGATACTTACTGGGTGTAGTGGATTCGTGGCTGTCTTTTGACGGACACAGTTGAAATGGCTGCCTCATAACACGGATGTGATTCAAAACTAAACCTTGCCCTCTCATCCCCTCACCTCCACCACCCACCTGTCCCTAACTGTCTAGCCACCTCAACCCTTTCCCTACCGAGCGTGTGCTAACCTATGTATTCCTACCTCCCAACCCGTCACCTCCAACCTCCCAAACCGTCACTTCCAACCTCCCAACCTGACACCCTAACCTTCCAACCTGACACCCTAACCTCTCAACCTGACACTCTAACCTCCCAACCTGGCACCCTAACCTCCCAACCTGGCACCCCAGCCTCCTAACCCCTAATCCTCAACTGTTCCCCAGCTAATCACATCCGGGCCTCACAACCGTCAGAGCTGTAAAAAAAAACACACAAAAAACAGTTTATTTAATATTCAATGAAAATTCTAAATAAAATGAAAAACACACTGGAGATGTCTTATGTTCATTGTTATAATCTACCTGCAGCGACACATTTGAATAAATAGTCCAAATTAATTAATTATGTTAAATCAAATTCTTTGCAGCGACAAATCTAAAGTAAGATGCAGGTAGAATTAAATTTCAAAAGAAAATCTTTAAACCTGCGTAGTCCGATGAAAGTATCCTATGAGCCTTTAGGTGTCATTTCAATTGTGTATCCCCTTCGTTGAAAACAAACAATCCTAGCTGAGAAACTTCAACAGTGTAGTAATCTGCAATGAGCCCCGCTTCGTAATTCAATCAGTGGCTATGCGAAACTAATTCAACAACTGCTGGATGGTTGGTTGTTGGTTGAAGTTTTACGTCCTGCCAAAATCTAAGGTCATATCAGGACGAGTACCGACTTGTGACAGTGCACACTGATGGCAACTTTATAGTGCTTCCCTACTGGAAGTCAGGCCACTGCTACCATGACCCAATATCCCACTCAGTCATTATCCTGACACTGAGCTAACCAGTCCTTGCCCTATCCTATTAATGCTGAGCACCAGGCTAGGAAGCGAAAAGTATCTATTTGATAAATCATTGGTTTAAGACGACCAGGAATCGAACTCCCTACCTTCCGCACGCGAGGCCCGCGATCTACCGATTCGGCAACCGCTCTCGGTACAACTGCTGGAAGACCAGTGTGTATGCTGTGGAAAGGTATTTCGTTCAGAGGAATACATAAATGTACCGCTATAGTATATATGCAAGAACACCTATAACCAGGACACCTGCTATGTCCGATAACCAGGACACCTGCTATGTCCAATAACCAGGTCACCTGCTATGTCCGATAACCAGGACACCTGCTATGTCCGATAACCAGGACACCTGCTATGTCAGGACAGCATTGCTCCGCGTGCAAAATTGCACTTTGAAGATAAAATAACAGAACAACACACTGTCACCCTCCCACCCTGTCATTGCTGCCAATCCCCCACACATTGTATCACAGAAGGCTAAACTCATTCCAGTCTAACTACACAAACCAGGGGCCGTATGCAGGAGTCAGTGTTAGCGAGGCAAAACGGTGTTTGGCGGGAATTCTGGTTTAGCGCCGAAAAATGGTATGCATGAGTCAGTGTTAGGCCTAACACCAAATGCTTAACCGGTGTTACGTTACCCCTAAAAGATATTAGGTTTAGTGAGTTTATTAGGCCCAAATCTATTCAATGCTGTCATATTTAACAGAATTACATACGCAATAAGTGAAATGTTATCAATTTAACCCTAAATTCGAAGGGTTATTAAGGCTACCGCCGCATTGGGGGTGATATTAATAGTTATATTTTCGAATCGACGAACGTAAAGTAAACAAGCCGCCGCCGCCACCGCATCGACGTCATTTTCCATACTGGCGGCGGCGGCGGTTTGTTTACTGTACCTTCGTCGATTCAAAAATATAACTATTAATATCACCGCCAATGCGGCGGTAGCCTTAATAACGCTTCGAATTTAGGGTTAATTTGAATAAATTTCATTTATTGCGTATCTAATTCTGTTAAATATGGTCGCATTGAATAGATTTAAGCCTAATATATGGGTACAAACGCAGAGGGATTTCTCAAATCTATAAATATATTCATGTTTAGTTATAATGAAAGTGTTACGCGCTCCTGCATACGACTTGACACAGTTCCCGACGTCGGCGATAGCTAACCGGTAATAGGCTGTAACACCAAAAGCCGCGATCACCGACTCCTGCATACGGGCCCAGCGGTTTTGCCAGCCAGTTTAGTGAAATCCTCCAAACATGGCGGCTGTAACTATAAGATGACACAAATTCAATGAGTAAAGGAAACCCAAAATGGTCATACAGAGTGTATCGGCGACTTACCTGAACGTTGGAGGAGTCCTGTGTCCGGTCTGAAGGCATAGACATGAAGCAGCTTGTTTTATACCAGACAGACACTCACATTGAAACACGTCACGTGACCATCCGCCACCACTAATTTACTAATCCAAAGGGGCCACGGGTAAAGTAGGCCACAGTCACTTTGGAGGTCTACCTCCACCCTCACACTCACCCAAACCCACACCCACACACTGACCCCCACACACGCCCACCCCCACCCACACACCCCCACCCTCACACTCACCCCCACACACGCCCGCCCACCACCCACCCACCCACCCTTCCACTCACACACCCCCACACCCACACCCACCGCCGACCTCAAGTGGCGTTTCTGACCGTCCATATATATACAATAAAACCTCTCTGAATCGACCGACCGACTTTAAGTGGTCCATTTAGGGAGGTGGTCGGTTTAGAGAGTAAGGCGATCAATATAGAGGAGTGATCGATCTGTGGACGGGTCGGTAGAGAGAGGTTTTACTCTATAGCTAAAGTAAAACCTCTCTAACCGACAACCTCGACAGATCGACCACTCCCCTATATCGATCACTTTATTTAGGACCCAAACGATTTCCTATACAATACCATTGTTACGATTTTTTGAACTCCATAAATCGACCACCTCCATAAATGGACCGTTTAAATTAAAGTCGGTCCCATAGTCAGTCGATTTATATAGGTGTTACTGTACTTAGATTTATGCCTTTTTTTCTATTTTTTTCTTTTGTGGAAAGGCCCCCCCCACTCCAAGAGCCTTAGCTATTCTTCTTATTTGTTCTTATGTTTCTTCATTTTTGTTGCAATCCTTAGATCCCATACAAATGTTTACATAATCATACATCTTTTATTACTTGTTTTATTATTTATTATTTGTGATACGTTATATTACATCCCGTGATTAAGAGCGGGAACATTCAAATCCCAGACAATTGGTCTTGATCATTCCAACACTCCTTGCCCTATCCTAGCAATGCAGAGCACCAGGCTAGGTAGCGATAAGTATATATTTTAAAGTTATTATTGCTTTGACTAAGCCAAGAATATTGATATTCTAGAAATAGGACCTGCATTGCCCTTGGAACTAACTGCTAACACTAGCAGTGGGATCCTTTGTGTACGTGTACTGATATGACCTTAGATGTTGCCAGGACTTAAACTCCAAAAAACAACCAACCATCCTTTGCGTAAAGGTCATGAACACATCCGTTGGGGTTTTACATCCTAGTAACGTATCAAGTCATATCAGGATGGGTACTGTCTTGTGATTGTGCGCACTCACATCGACTTTATAGTGCTACACCACCGGGAGACCGTACCACTGGCACCATGCCCCGCAATATTCCACTTTTCGTAAAGCAGATTATTCATCAGAACATATATTTTCTTTCAGCCCGGAGGCACTGGTCTTCCAGCCATTTACATTACAGTGTAGATAGAGAGCTCAGTGCAAATACCCTCTAATACTAAGACAGCTCACTCAGCCTGTACTGTGTAGTCAAAATGATCAAACCCACCACTTGGTGCGCTGGCTATTCTCTTGGTTAAACAGTTGCTATATTATATGTATAAATGTATATATGAATATGAAAGATGTGTGATGATGGCGATGATGATGATGATGATGATGTTGATGATGATGTGTATTTGTTCATAGCAATTTCATATTGATGTGTATTCATACTTGCCTATCTCATGTATAATATAATTGTATGTGTTTACATGTGAAACACCAACCAGCAGCTGGGCTGATCAAACCCACCACAAGGTGGCACTGCGAAATTTACATTACCATGGGAGAGATAGGAGTGAGCCGTCTTAGTATTATATGGTCTTTGCTCAGCGGTTACCTATCTAGGTAACCATTCAATCACATTATTCTAACACGAAGCAAACCCCGTCCTGATTTGACCGTAAATGTTGCTAGAACGTTAAACAACAACCAACCAACTAAGCAAACCTTTCCTTGCCCTATCTCAGTAATGCTGATTGCGAGGCTAGGTTGCGACAAGCACAAATTCTCTACGACTTTGGTTTGTCTCGGCCAAGATTCGAATCCCTGGCGTTCCACATGGAATAGCCAGCCAAGCCAGCGGGCCAGCGTTCTTATCGATTCGGCCTCCGCGTCCGGTCACCGAGGTTAGATAGTAAAACCCCAAACTTTCCAATTGCTGAATTGAATGACGCAGTTGTAGTCCATGGTCGGTGCCGACGACCATTCGGCCGTGACGGCAGTTGGCTGGTTCTCAAGCCGACCGTTACAGCTTGGTCCATTCCTTGGCCTGATTGTCCATGGTGAGCACCCCCTCCTCCCCCCACTCATCGCCTCCCCTCTCATCCCCCCTCACCCCCTCACCCCCCCTCGCCCCACCTCTCCCTCGCCCCATTCTCCCCCCTTCGCCTCTCCTCACCCCTCACGCCCTCCTCACCCTCAGTATCTCCCCCCTTCCTCCCTCCGCCCCCTCCCCCCTCAATCCCTCCTCCTCATCCCTCACCCACTCGCCTAGATACAAGATTCACCCGGTACTTGTAGTACACGGGTGAAGATCAGCCTTATATAAAAACGGTCGAAAAATCGGGCTAATGAACTGAGTCTTTATGAGAGCCTACTTTCTCAATCTAAGAGGCAACATTTATTATTTGTATATGTCTTCATGTTTACCAGCTAGTTTTGAGTTGGAAAATATAATAAAACATATACTTTAATGCAATTTAAAAGTGAAATCGACGGCATTCTCTGGCCGCCATCTTGTCTTTTTGCATTCT
The DNA here is from genome assembly GCA_030323885.1 of Branchipolynoe longqiensis. NCBI lineage: Eukaryota > Metazoa > Annelida > Polychaeta > Phyllodocida > Polynoidae > Branchipolynoe > Branchipolynoe longqiensis. The sequence goes on from CM059196.1 coordinate 76,739,653, forward strand.
CCCCCATTTCACCAACTCTGTGCCTATATGAGTAGCCATTTGATACTGGAGCCACAGTTTCTAGTTCATGTTCCATACTAAACCTATTTTTGCCCGTATTTACACTACGTTCTCCTTCACCCGTGTACTACAAGTACCGGGTGAATCTTTTATCTACCACTCGCTCCACCTCCCCCTCACCCCATTCTCCCCTGTCGCCTCTCCTCACCCCTCACCCCCTCCTCACCCTCCCCCTCTCACCCCATCCTCACCACTCACCCCATCCTCACCCTCACTCTCTCACCCCTTCCTCACCCTTAGCCCCTTCACCCCCCCCCTTACCCTCTCACCCTATCCTCACCACTCACCCCATCCTCACCCTCACCCTCTCACCCCCTCCTCACCCCTGACCCGCTCCTCAGCCTTACTCTCACCCCCTCCTCCCCCATACCCCCCTCAGCCCCTCCTCACCCTCACCCTCTCACCCCCTCTATCCCTCACCCCTCCTCACTTTCTCACCCCTTCCTCCCCCTTACCCCCCTCAGCCCCTCCTCACCCTCACCCTCTCACCCCTCCTCACTCTCTCACCCCTTCCTCCCCTTACCCCTTACCCCTCACCCCCTCCTCACCTCCCCTTCTCCATCCCATCTTTACCACCATCCCTTCTCCTCCTCCCCCTTCCTTCTTCTCCTCCCCATTCCCCCCACACCTCCTCACCTCACCCCCTCTCCCGCTCCCCCTATCTACCCCCTCACCTCGTCCTCCTTCATGATGCGACATCCGCGTTCAATCATGAGGCTAACCTGGAAGGACAAAGTGACAAATAAGGAAATACTCGAACGGATGGGGCTGCCCTCTATGGAAGATCTTCTGATCAAAAGGAATCTCCTGTGGACTGGACACCTCATGAGGATGTCATCAGACAGGCTACCAAAGCAGATCCTCTATTCTCAACTGTCTTCTGGCTACAGAAAGAGAGGGCGCCCCCATCTCCGGTTCAAAGATACCATCAAGAGAAACCTGAAGCTAAGAGACACTAAGACCGACTCATGGACGCAACTCTCACAGCAGAGAGCTAAATGGAGAGCGGCAGTCAAGTAATGAAAGCAGTCTTTGTCGCATCGCGACCGACAGCATGATGATGATGACCTCGTCCTCCCCACTCCCCACTCACCCTACCTCACCCTCAACCCCTCACCACCCCTTCACCCGTCACCCTCACCCTTTCGCCCCTCACCCCTCCCCCACGACCCCTTCACGAGTGCCGTCAGCGTTCACACCTCGGTACGTTTCTACCACTTCAATAACAATTCTATTTCGACCAAATTATCCAGGCAACCAAAAAGGGTTGCTGTTTGTTGGAATTTTACGTCCTCACATCCTGACAACATCTAAGGTCATATCAGGACGGCACCGACTTGTGATAGTGCGCAGTCATGGTGACTTTATACAGCTGCCTCACTCGAAGATCAGGCTGCCATCACCATGACTTGATATCCCACACAGTCACATTATCCTGACACTGAGCCAACCAGTCCTTCCCCTATCGTAATAATGTCAAACGCCTTGCTAGGAAGCGACAAGTATCAAATTTTAATTCTTTGGTTTGACTCGACCAGGGTTCGAAATCGTGGGTTTGAACCCCACGATCTACCAAAATGGGAGATGGATGCTCAACTCACTCGCCCATCCTGTCTGATCAAAAAGATAGTAGTTAACATAGGAAGATAAATATTATAGTGTTTTAAGGAGAGTTAGACTTGCCTATTTTAGTTCATAAGAGTCAGTATAGTGACTACTATTACAGTATAACCCCGTTAAAACAAACTTGGAGGGACCCTAGAAATTTGTTTGGATTAACCGATCATTGGTTTAACCGAGCTTTGGCTTCGACTTTGACTTGGATTTGGCAAAAATGTGGGTGTATTATGAATGTAATATAATATGTATGTGTACACTTTCATTATTGTTTTTTATGTATATACAGTATGACCCCGTTAAACCAAGCTCGGTTAACCAATCGATCGGTTAATCCTAACTTTTTTCAGCGGCCCCCAATTGGCCTCTTTTCGTGATCCTGACCCATATATATATATATATATATATATATATATATATATATATATATATATATATATGGTGAGGTATGGTATATATATATATGCACCTAGTGACCGATAACACCAAACAGGTGCTAACACAGCCGGGCCTTACTACTGACCCGCCACCTGGGAAATAGTTTGAAAACAACCGGTGACTGCAAAGTGCAAGGCATTGGAGTGGGGCAACACTATAATGTCGCCATGAGTGTGTACTATCAGAAGTCGGTACTAGTCCTGATATGCCCTTAGAGGATGCTAGGGCGCAACACCTCAATAAATCACACCACAGCAGGTGTGTAAATATCAGTTGGTGTGTTAATAAAGGATATATATATATATAATGTGCCCTTCTATGTAGCAACATACACTTAATATGTGCCCCTTTATCAAAGTTATATAATATGTAGAATCAAATCTAGATACTTGTTTTGGTTTTCAACAATATATATATATATATATATATATATATATGTATATATATATATATATATATATATATATATATATAAAGAATGCAATTCTAGCCTTTATAGCTTAAGTATATATAAACATCGATATATGTTATGGTATTGACAGGATAAAATGACTTAGTAGGTCATGGTACCGGCGGCCTTATTTCTCAGGGGCAGTACTATAAAGCCGAGTCAAATTACAGACTTATCACAATTGGTAAGCATGTCGCTCCCTTGCCTGTCGTTCGGCGCCACTAGGATAGGGCAATGACTGGTTTACTCAATACCACGATAATGTGACTGAGTGGGATATCGGGTCATGGTGCCAGCAGTACAGTCTCTATGTCAGGAAGCGTTCTAAAGATATGACCTTAGATGCTGCTAGGACGTAAATCCACACACAAACGAAAAAATGTAGCAGCAGTTAAGCATGCCTCCTCGCCCCCACTACACCCCCTACCCTAACTCACCCCATACCCACCTTCGCCCGCCCTCCCCACCCTCCCCACCATCCTACCTCCACCCTCCCTACCCCATCCGTTTTGGCAGCTCATAGGATTCAAACCCACAGGTTCAAACCAATAATAAAAAATTTGATACATGTCGCTTCCTAGCCAGGCAGTCAGCATTATTACGCCAGGGCAACGACTGGTTGGTTCAGTGTCAGGATAATGTGACTGAATGTGATATTGGGTCATGGTTCTGGCAGCTTGGTCTCCTAGTGGGGCAGCATTATCAAGTCGCCATCAGTGCGCACTGTCACAGTGTAAAGACTAGGTCTCCACAAGTAAAGTTGAATGCTTCCTCCAACTAATAGATTTACCACCTGTTGTGGTCACCAGTATGTAAAGTCTCCTGCTCGAATCTGTGGTTGTGTAGGCAGGCTATAGTGAAATCAATACAGACAAAGAGAAAGGAAGAGCATAAAGTGTGAAAGAAGAGATAGAGTCAAGCCCTCTGGTTTATTATTTATATGGTACATGGATTCAGTATAGAGTATCACCCCACCCTATTCTCCCAATGAGAAATAAGCATTTCTAGCTCTACCAATAGGGACCCAGTATTCCTGGTCCCCATGGTTACCAGTGATCTGCCCACCACCACTAAGCTGTGTGGCTCCCCTGGCCACCACCTGCCTTGAACCTGAGTGTGGTGATCCTACCTAGCAGAGGAGGAGGGGGTAGGCTCTGAGTGCCCCTTACACACAGTCCTGCCATCACCACCATGTCTATTTACCAATCACTCAGGCACCACCAGCACCTACATATACACATACATTCACCTGGTCACGTATACCCGATCCATAATAGAACATTTGCATTCCCCCACCAATGCATTAAATCGGAATATTTTACAACAAGTCGGTACCCATCCTGATATGACCATAGATGTGACGTGAAACTCCAACAACCAAGCCTACCCCTTACCATCACTACCCAATCCCCACCCAACCTCCAGCCCCTGCACCCACCATTGACTCGATTACGTAATCAAATCACATGGAAAGGCGTGATTAAGCAATCACGGGGGGATACGGAACGAGAACATTAAAGTGGCAGTTGTGCATAAAACCACCTGAGCTGATGAGAGGGTAGGCCCTGTAGTCACACTGTCAGATTGTTGGATTGCTGAGAGAGTGAGAGTGTATCGGCATTAAAGCAACGTTAAAGTTGCATAATCCAATTTTCTGTGATTTTCTTAGATAAATATAGTAGGTTGATCATTAGAATTCTGTCGTACTTTAATTTGAAGTAACCTTAATTTAAAATGACTAAGTTTTGAGATATTTGAAGTTCAAACATGCAAAATTACTTTTGGTGTGTTTGTCAAAACTCTGACCCCCATAGGCTTTTCTGTATTGGTACATTAGTTGTTTAAGCAGGGGAAATTTCAATCACGAACGATTGGTCTTCCTCATTCCACTGCTCCTTGCCCTATCCTAATAATACTGAGTGCCTGGCTAGGAAGCAACAAATATCAATTTTTAAGTCATTAATTTGAACCCATGACCCCACGATCTACCAAAATGGGAGACGGCACTCTAACTCATTCGGCCATCCCGTCTGGTTTGAACAGTAACAGGATGTGTTAATTGACTTACTAATATCAGTAGGTCCTTCTTCTATGCAGCAACATAAACTTAATAAGTGCACCAGTATCAAAGTTGTCAGTTATTGCAATACCTCAGGGAGTTTGATGCCCCTGCCCTGCAGAGTTGTAAATCACTGCCTTGTGGTACAGGTTCTTGACAGAACCGAAGGCTAAGGGAGCAAACCCTAAACAGAAAACCATGTCACTGTGGCAGCATTAAGGGCGGTTGATGTATGGAACTCCCGACATCTCCCGACCAGCCACTGCAGGGACAAATAGTATTGCGCCTGTCTTGACATGTTCTTGCTGGTGTGAAACCTCTATTTGCTCCCCGAGAGAGTGCTGCTGGTAACTTGCAAAATCCAGCAGCACTTCAACACTTTTGCAGGCAGCTTTCATGAAATGTGAAAGAGAGGGCACCCTCGTCTCATGTTCAAGGATACCATCAAGAGAAACCTGAAGCTGAGAGACATTAAGACCGGCTCATGGATGCAACTCTCACAGCAGAGAGCTAAATGGAGAGCGGCAGTCAAGTAATGGAAGCAGTCTTTGCGACTGACAGCATGATGATGATGATCAAAGTTTGATATGTTGATTTAATTCTAGATAATGTGTTTTGTTTTCTCAAATTTGATGCTGCTTTTATCGGACTATGCACCTTTCAACAGACATGATTCTTTTGCATTGAGTATTGGCCATATTTTCTGGATAAGAATATTGAGTTGACTATTATTATAACACTACAGACTATATTTTAATTTGACCAGACGGGATGGCCAAATGAGTTAGAGGTCCGTCTCGCGTGTTGGTAGACCGTGGGATCGTGGTTCGAACCCTGGTTGAGTCAAACCAATGAATTACAAATTTATACTTATCACTTCCTAGCCAGGCACTCTGCATTATTAGGATAGGGCAAAGACTGGTTGGCTCAGTGTTAGGATAATGTGACTGTGTGGGATATCAGATCATGGTGCTGGTGGCCTGGTCTCCCAGTGGGGCAGCACTATAAAGTCACCATGAGTGTGTACTGTCACAAGTCAGTATCCATCCTGATATGACCTTAGATGTTGCTAGGCCGTAAAACAACAACAAACAAACAAAACATTTTAATTTAGTGAAAACTGATATTTGAAGTGAAGGAAATGATGAGGGTATGCACGCCAAGGCTTCTGGTGTTGAAGTCAAGCTGTGACCTAGATTCTCATCTCACTAGCTTGACCTATTTTCGGTGTGTGACTCTTCCTGGTCGAGTCAAACCAATGACCTATAAAAAGTTATGCTTGTCGCTATCTAGCCTGGCGCCCTGCATTAATAGGATAGGACAAGGACTGGTTTGCTCAGTGTCAGGATAATATGACTGAGTGGGATTTCAGGTCATGGTGCTGGCAGGCTAGTCTCCCAGTGGGATAGTGCTAAAAAGTCACCATGATTGTGCACTGTCAGAAGTTGACACCCATCCTGATATGACCTTAGATGTTGCTAGGATGAACAACCCAAGCAAACAAACAAGATCCTAGTTGACTGCTTATAAGAGAAAACTGGGACCACTGCTAAAGAACACGACCACGTCACTGCATCAATTAGGTCATGCCCTAGCTTAATTAGGTCATGCATTCGCTTCTTGTGGCCAGCAAGCACAACTTTGCAGCAAAATAACGATTCTTGATGTTGCAGTGGCATGAAGCTCCAACCAATGTTTACTGAGTTTAAATAAGCTAGATACATAGAATCGAATTTATGTAAGTATTTTCGTTCTATAAATATCATGCTTTCATCTAGATAAAGGATTCACCCGGTCCTGTCAGTACACGGGTGAATACCAACCCTATATAAAAACGGTCGAAAAAGCGGGTTAATGAAATGAGAGCCTAATTTCACAATCTAAGAAGCAACATTTATTCTTTATAGATGTCTTCATATTTACCTGCTACCTTTGAGTTGAAAAATATAATAAAATAGCTAGTTTAATACAATTTAAAATTGAAATCGACGGCGTTCTATGGCCGCCATCTTGGATTTTTGCATTCTCTCCCATTTCACCAAATCTGTGCCAATATATGTAGCCATTTGATCATGGAACCACAGTTTCTACTTCATGTTCCATACTAAAGCTATTTCCGCCCGTATTTAGACTACCTTGTCGTTCACCTGTGTACCACAAGTACTGGGTGAATTTGTATCTAGCTTTCATCGCGTTATGCAACTTTAAAGCATTTTCGTGGTTTATTAATTATTTCACCTGAGATTGACATGTACTTGTAGCAATTAACCGAGTGGAAGATGTAGGAAACAAGTCAGATGTAAGTCACAAAAAGGAACCTCAATCTCTGTTCAAGATTGTCCAATTAGATACTGACTCAGACATGGTTTAGCATAATGTAGATAATGTCGGTTGGTTGTTGGAGTTTTATGTCCTGGCTACATCTAAGGCCATATCATCACGGGTACCGACTTGTGACAATGTGCACCCATTGCGACTTTATAGTGCTGCCCCACTGGCAAATTACACTGCCAGCACCATGATTCAATATCCCACTCAGTTACATTATCCTGACACTGAGCTAACCAGTCCTTGCCCTATCCTATTAATGCCGAGTGCCAGGCTAGGAAGCGAGAAGTATCCATTTTATACGTCATTGTATGTCAGTGCTAGAAGCCTTAATTAGATTTTATTTCATAGAATCACAACAAATTCTCCTGACCAGACGGGATGGCTGAATGAGTTAGAGCGTCCGTCTCCTGTGCTGGTAGATCGTGGGGTCGGGGGTTCGAATCCTGGTCGAGTCAAACCAATGACGTAAAAATGTATATGTGTCGCTCCCTAGCCAGGCGCTCGGCATTATTAGGGCAGGGCAAGAACTGGTGTGCTTAGTGTCAGGATAATGTGACTGAGTGGGATATCAGGTCATGGTGCTGGTGGTCTGGTTTCCCAGTGGGACAGCAGTATAACATTGCTATGAGTGTGCACTGTCACAATTCGATACCCGTCCTGATATGACCTTAGATGTTGCTAGGATGTAAAACAACAACAAACAAACAAATTCTCCTCCTGTAAGACCCATGTTAATCTCGCTGGGTTGGAATTCAAATTTCTCGATGTTTGTTCTGGCAGCGCGGAATGAAACTACAGCCACGTTGGTTATAGATCATTGAGCAAAGCAAAAAATAAGCAATTCAACATTCTCAATTATTCAAAGGAGGATTAATGGTGTTTTTTCTAAGGTGATGCCTCATTATTATTTTCCTGTTGCCTGGATGGCTTTTGTTATAGTCTTCTATCAGACAGGATGGCGAAATCAGTAAGCGCGCTGGCTGGCATCCCATGCGGGATGTCGTTGGTTCGAACTCCGACAGTGTCAAACCCAATGACTTACAGCATTTATACCTGGCACTAGCTAGCCTTACTGGGATAGAGGGAAGATTGGTTTTCATAATATCAAGATAATATGTCTGAATAGGACATTGGGTCATGGTACCGATGGCTTGGTCTCCCAGTGGGGCAGCACTATAAAGCAGCGTTCCATTAATTCGGTGAGAACTTACACCGATTCATGATGGTGAGGATAAGTTTTCTGAATTCTGAGCAACCAGAAGTACTGTTCGCTTCTTATGCAGGACGTCGTGGGTTCGATCCCCGGCAGAGTCGAACCAATGCTGGAGATCTCGGAAGTCATCCCTGGACGAGGCAAGTAAAAGATTGATATGCTGATGGGTTGTTTTATACCCTATCAACATCTAAGATGATTGACATCCGGATCTGCTTGCAATGCGATATCCCATTCCATCAAGCGCCTGTCAGACCATACCGGACTGAGTACCGGAGACCACCGGACAAAGAATTTTCTAGTCCGGTGCTCTCCGGTACACAAAATATATCGAAATGTATCGAAATGGAGCAGAATTGGGTCAATTGCCACTGGGCAACCGGACAAGTACCGTACATGTACCGTACATGTACCGGATGAGAACCGGATGAGAACCGGACACATAACGGATGGGTACCGGACATGTACCGGACAAAACGGACAAACTGGACACCAACGGATGGGTACCGGACATGTACGGATGGGTACCAGATGGGTACCAGACATGTACTGGACAAACCGGATGCGTCAGTCCGGCGGTGTTCGGTAGAAGTTTTGTGCATGTTCAAAACTTGTACCGGACACCACCGGACACCACCGGACACCGCCGGATGGGTACCGGACATGTACCAGACATCGTTGTACAGTACCGGGTAGTGTCCGATTCTCGTCCGGTTCCCCAGTCCGGTAAGGTGTGACTGGGCCTTAAAATTAGGGACATTGAGTCAACCAATCTCTGCCTTAAATCGGTAATTAACGAATATACCGTAAGTGGTACAATATGGATTCTGCTGCAGCATTAATAAATGCTGCAGTCCTGCAGCCAGTGACCGTTAGGTCACGAACCCACCCATCAAGTCAAGTCAAGTCCAATAGTAAGTCGCCCCTTGGACACAAACCTACGAGGTCAAGCTGAAGATCAAATGTGACCGCTTCCCATCCCTTAGCCACAAACTGGCTAGTCCATCAGGGGCCGTATGCAGGAGTCGGTGGTATTCGGTGGTAGCGAGCCAAAACGGTGGTAGGAGGGAATTTCCCAGGTAGCGGCGAAAAGTGGTATGCACGAGGCGGTGATAGGCCTAACACCAAAAGCTTAACCGGTGTTACATTACCCCTGAAAAATTGCAGGTTTACAGGTGGTGATAGGTACCAAATCTATTCAATGCTGTCATATTTAACAGAATTACATACGCAATAAGTGAAATTTTTATTAAATTAACCCTAAAATCGAAGCGAGATTAACGCTGCCACCGCAAAGGTGGCGAAATTAATATTGTCGAACCGACGAATGCAAGCAACCGCCGCCGCCACCGCCAGTATGGAAAGTGATGTCGATACAGCGGCGATTTGTTTACTTTACATTCGTCGATTCGAACATATTAATATCGCCGCCGTTGCGGTGGCAGCATTAATATTGCTTCAAATTTAGGGTTAATTTTATGAAATTTCACTTATTGCGTATGTAATTATGTTAAATATGATAGCATTTAATAGATTTGAGACTAATATATGGCTACAAATGCAGAGGGATTTCCCAAATCTATAAATAACTTCACGTGTAGCTATAATCAAAGTGTTACGCGCTCCTGCATACCACTTGACACAGTTCCTGACATCGGTAATAGCTACACGGTGATACACGCTAACACCAAAAGCCGCTACCACCGACTTAATTGCCTATTTGTATTGCCATTGATTGAATATAAGCATATTGTACCACTTCCAGTATATTCATGAATTACCGGTATAAGGCAGGGATTGGTTGACTCAATGTCCCTGATGGAATGGGATATCACATCACAAGCAGATCCAGATTTCAATCACCTTAGATGTTGGTAGGGTATAAAAGAACCCATCAGCAAAGAAACTGAATGATGAATCCAACAACGCAACATAAACTCTTATAAAACTAATTTGTTCTGGTTTTGTCATTGAATAGCGGGAGAATTGCGATGATCCGAGGTTTATATCTTGAGAATAAATAATTATGCAACTTTCCTAGAAAATGTCGTTAGAAGCGAAGCGCTGTGAGTGTCTCTACCTGGCGGGACGCCTGCTCCATTTATAATGAGCCGCAGGAGATGCTGACAGCCCGGGAAACTGGGGTGCGTTTGACAAACAAATCTCTATATAAAGGCTGTTATTTCATACAGTGAATGTGGCTCAAAATGACCACCAATCATGTCACATGATGACCCCATTCCAAGCACCGTAAAGACCCCACCGCCACCACAGAATGACCCACATCCCTGTCACAAAATGAACCCCACCCCTGCCATATAATGACCCCATTTCCACCACATAATGAACCTCACCCCATCACAAAATGACCTACACCACTGCCATATAATGACCCCACTCCCACCACATAATGACACCACTCCATTACAAAATGAGCCGCACACATGCCACGTAATGACCCACCCCTGCAACATAATGACGTCAACCCCACCACACAATGACCCCACCCCACTACATAATGACCCACACCCCTGTCATATAGTAACCCCCATCCCAGCAACATAATGACCCAGACCCCCAACACATAATGACCCCAACCCGCCACATAATGACCCCATCCCACCACAAATAACCCCCAGCTCACCACAAAATGACCCCCCATATTGACTCCCAACCAGCCACATAATGAACCACTCCCCACATAATGACCCCCATCCCCACCTAATGAACCCCCCCTCCCCACATAATGACCCCCTCCCCACATAATGACCCATTCCATCACATAAGTACCTCCACCCCATCACATTATGACCCCCACCCTGAAACGAAATGACCCCCACTCCACCACATAATGACCCCCACCACCTAAATGACCTCACCACTCTGACTCAGCCCATTTCCACACACAACTCGTCTTTAAATAAATTGCTTGTAGATCTTGTGACCAGTCAGAGTGTACAACTCTCTCCAAACATGTTGTTCCTTACAAATGATATAACTTAATAATACTATTGATTACTTAGCAAAAATGATATTTGAATAGTCCTTAAAGCGGCTATCACACTATGCCGGATTGAGCAACGGACAGAATTGTCTAGTCCGGGGGTGTTCGGGCGAGTTAAGTATCAAAATGTATTAAAATGTGTCAAAATGTTGCGATATTGGGTCAAAGGCCGCCGGACGAACGGACATAAAACAGACACGAAACAGACATGAAAGGGACATGAATGGATAGCCAAAGGATGATAAGCGGACTAAACAAACTCAAACCGGACAAGAACCAAAAGATGTCAATCCGGCGGCATCCGTTCCAAGTTTTGTGCATGTTCAAAACTTGTACCGGATCGGGCTGGATATCAACGGATATCAATGGATATGCAATGGATATGCAACAGACACAAGCTGGACTTTGCCGGATATCAACGGACTTTGTTCGGTTTCTTTCCGTTTCCCCAATCCGGTGATGTGTGACAGCCGCTTTAAGAAGGTAGCAGCAAACCTATTGTGGTGGAGCAGTTTCTACTCCATTTATAAAATAGAGAAATAACACCGCAGTTGCTTCAAACATTGGGGTTCTCCCCCGGGTTAATCTGCCATGGCATTAAGGCTCTGTCACACCTCACCAGATTGGGAAAACGGAAAGAAACCAAACAAAGTCCGTTGATATCCGGCAAAGTCTGGTTTGTGTCCATTTAATATCCGTTGATATCCGTTGATATCCGTTGATATCCGGCCTGATCCATTACAAGTTTTGAGAATGCACAAAACTTGTAACGGATTCCACCAGACTGATGTATGCGGTTATTATCCATTACCGTCCATTCCCTGTCCATACCCATCCGTTACCCATCCATTCCCATCCAGTCCTGTCCGTTGCCATCCGTTACTGCCTTTGCCATCCGTTACATATCCATTAAACGTCCATTGCCATTCGTTATAGGTCTTTTTGTATACTGAATTGTCCATTGATCGCTAGATCAACCGTTATCATCCTTTACCATCTGTTACCCGTCCATTACCATCTGTTACCCGTCCGTTACATAATCGATACATTTCACGTCCAAATCACACCGGACTAGAATATTTTTGTTCGGCTCTATCCATTTCCTAAATCCGGCGAGGTGTGACAGGGCTTTACCAAGAAGTGACCCGTCACTGACAAGCCGGGTGATGCATAACCTCCAGTGGGGGGTGGCCACTAGCCATGGGTGGAATGGTCCACCATGTGAACACCACTGTTAGTGGGCTGCCACCTGCTGGTCCTTCTGACTGGCAAGGGTCAGCGTAGTCAAGACTTCCACCCTGTGGGGCATGGGAAAGTGCATATAAAAGACCCCTTTCTGCTTATCGGAAAAAGTAGCCGATGTGGTGGCATCAGTTTTCCTCCAAATAAATATGTCAGAATGACCATAATTATGTGTTTGATGTCCAATAGCCGATGATCAAAATCAATGTGCTCTAGAGGCATCGTTAAATAAAACAAACTTTCCTTTCCACCCTGTGGTAGTGGGGCTCCTTACCATACTAATGCCATACCATACACTATGCTACGCTACTGTCTTCTGTAGGTTGTATATATGAGCCTGTCTCAAAAGGTGGTCACTCTTTTTTTTTTTGTCCACATAACAATTGTCACAAAACAGCACAGAAACGGTTAAGGGGCTGTCACATTAGGTTTTTTTGCGGGAGCGTATGGCGGCGTAGGCGGGTTACGTCATATACGTCGGCATACGCCATATACGCTACTCATACGCTACGCATACGCTACTCATACACTACTCATACGCCGCCAGATGCCGCCAGATGCCGGCTTATGAGGCATATGCCGCCATACGCTTTCATAAATCGGTCCGTCCACATTTTTTTGTGCATGCTCAAAAAATCTTGACCTATGAGGGCGTATGGCCCATACGCTGCTCATACGCTATCCATACGCCGGCATACGCTCCTCATACGCTGGCGTATGCTCCTCGTACACTAGGGGTACGCCAGCATAGGATTTTCATATGCTCAACTTGCGTCACCGGCGTGTCTCTAGCGTATCTCTAGCGTATGTAGCGTACGCATAACCTACGAGTTACGTATGGGAGCGTACTCCTAGCGTATGCACAGCGTATGCACAGCGTATTCAAAGCATATGCCATAGGTCTCGACATCGAGCTGAGACGGGTCAATCCGACAGGTACCGGACTGTATTTTTTGTATTTAGGACGGTCCAAACATGTGCTCCAACCACTATCAAAAGCAACTACCTGTTAGGAAGCAGTCTCCATATGAAATATGAAGAAATGGGACGGTGCAAACATGTACACACACACCCACTACACACACATGTACCTAGATTTTATCCTACATATTGACCTTAGTTTTTTATTATTATTATTATTATATAATACCATATTTGGGGGTTTGTGACCTAGGGGTCACTGGCTGCAGAACTGCAGCATTAATAAAAACGGCAGACCTGTTAGGAAGCAGTCTCCATGAGAAATATGAAGAAATGGGACGGTGCAAACATGTAGGACGGTGCAAACATTAAACCTGCATGTGCATGCTTCCTACATGTCTGGACCGTCCTACATGTTTGCACCAACCCATTTCTTCATATATCATATATGGAGACTGCTTCCTAACAGGTAGTCGCTTTTGATAGTGGTTGGAGCACATGTTTGGACCGTCCTACTCTGGATGTTACACAAATATTGTACACTAATTATTCAGTTTAAAATAAATATGATCCATATACATACTGTGGGCAGCTACTAATAAAGCATGGCTGGGAATTATTTTTGTTGTTGTTTATCAATAGCAACCATACTCCCATATGACATAGCTTAATTCTGGACTACACCTTTATTTTTTATCTCATCAATTCATATTTTACATAGCTGTAAAGGGGAGATTTCTAGCTTTCATTTGCAACCAAAAAATGTAAAGACTTCAAATATTAGATAATAACTCTCCATGTGAAACTTCTGGCCAGTTTTCAGGAGAGTGACCCATGTGTGGATGTATGTATATGTGGATACCCATCCTGTTATGACCTTAGATGTTGCTAGGACATAAAACAACAACAAACAAACATTGATCTGAGCTGGCTTAACAAACATGTTTGGACCGTCCTACATGTTTGCACCGTCCCACTTCTTCATATATCACATATGGAGACTGCTTCCTAACAGGTAGTCGCTTTTGATAGTGGTTGGAGCACATGTTTGGACCGTCCTACTCTGGATGCCACACAAATATTGAACACTAATTATTCAGTTTACTTAAGATAAGATACGCTTTGCATACGCTAAGCATAGGTTCTGCTTAGGTTACTCATACGCTACTCATATGCGCATATGCTGAGCATACGCTACGCATACGCTATGCATACGCTACTCGTACGCTACTCGTACGCTCCACATGCCAATCAAAACCGTCAAAAAATGTCACAGCATGCTCCCATACGCTCCTCATACGCTCCTCGTACGCTCCTCATAGGTTCCACATATGCTCAAAACCACCCGAAAGGTCACCAAAGGTCATCATCGGCCGGCACGCGCAGGACCTATGTAGGTTTTCAATACGCTCCCGCCATACGCCGTAATATGACAGGGCCTTTACACTGAAAACACGAGGACATTTGCTTCAAATCAATATGTATTCTATTGGGATTATGAAACACCATGCAAAAAACAAATCACTTTATCCTGAGCAAATGCATAAGCAGATAATATGTTGCTCGTTACAATGGACAAATTTTTGTCCCATATTGCTTAGCACCTTTTGAGACAGTCTCATTTATATATATATATTTATAGGTCTTGTTGGTCATGTTGGCCAACTGTAGTTTGTTGAATTATTGCACCTAATCAAGAGAGGTTTTGGTGGATGGTTGAAGAAGACGGTGCAGGAAGGTTAACCATCTAGAGGAGAATGACCATGAAGGGTGTGGCCAAATGGAAGGAAGGAAGCGCAGCGAGGCATGATGTGTGATTGGCTGAGCAGTGATTGGATGGCGGGTAGACCAATTGCTGATGGGTGATGGACGAGGGTGTAGGCAATGTGCGATTGACAGGCCCCCGGGATGGTGAAGGGGGAAAGGGGGGGGGGGGGGGTGCATTGCAATCCCTGTACCCAATCAATGACCCTGAATGAGCGTACCCTGCTCATTCAAACCAATTACTTAGTAAAAATGCCCCAATAGTGGTCAGCTAGTTCCCGGTGTGTCATAAACCTCTACCAACCCCGACTCACCGTCACAGAAACCAATAATAACCGAGCCTTGTCCACCTCCAAGCAATCATGGAACTCTGCCTCAACTCCCCTTATCGACTTTACGGTAATGCCCGTCTACTGCCGACACAATCACGTTGATTTACGGCTGACGGCTGAACATTTAAGGCCACCATAAGGAGGTTTACAGTACTCCATCTCCAACCAACAGTATTATTTGGTGTGTGGTGGGGTAACCAACAAATAACTGATGTGTGTGTGTGGGGGGGTTGGGGGGGGGGGGTAACCAACAAATAACCGATGTGTGAGAGGGGAAGGGTGGTAACCAACAAATAACCGATATGTGTGAGGAGGAGGGTAACCAACAAATAACCGATGTGTGTGTGTGGGAGGGGTAACCAACAAATAGCCGATGGGTGTGAGGGGGAGGGGTAACTAACAAATAACCGATGTGTGAGCGGAGGGGTAACCAACAAATAACCAATGTGTGAGTGGAGGGGTAACCAACAAATAACCGATGTGTGTGAGGGTAGGGTAACCAACAAATAACCGATGTGTGTGATGGGAGGGGTAACCAATAAATAACTGATTGATTTCAATATACTGGTATGATTCAGAGTTATTAGCTGTTTGCTTATATGGGTTTTACATCCTAACACCATGTAAGGTCATATCAGGACGCGCATCTATCTCAATCCAGCAGCGGCGGATTATTTGGTGCGTTGAGGGGTTAACCAACAAATAACCGATGTGTGAGGGGAGAGGTACCCAACAAATAACCATTGGTTTCAATGTATACTTCAGTGTTATTAACTCTTTACATCCTACCAACATGTCAGGTCATATCCGGATGGAGGGTAACCAACAAATAACCGATGTGTGGGAGGGGGAGGGATAACCAACAAATAATAAATTGATTTCAATATACTAGTATACTTCAAAGTTATTAGCTGGTTGCTTATTTGGGGTTTACAGCCTAACAACATGTCAGCTCATATCAGAACGGGCATCTATCTCCATGCACCAGCGGAGGAATATTTTGTGCATGGAGGATTAACCAACAAATAACCGATGTGTGTGGAGGGGGAGGGGTAACCAACAAATAACTGATTGATTTCAGTATACTAGTATACTTCAGAGCTATTAGCTGTTTTCTTATTGGGGTTTTACATCCTAGCAACATGTCAGGTCACATGAGGACGGGAATCCATCTCCGGAGCGGGGGATTATTTGGTGTGTGTGTGGAAGGGGGGGGGGGTCAAACAACAAATACCCGATTGGTTTCAATATACCGGTATACTTCAGAGTTATTAGCTGTTTGCTGGTTGCTTATTTGGGTTTTATATCCTAGCAACATGTCAGGTCATATCAGGACCAGGACTGGGGGTATTAGGTGCCTTACTCTATATATGGCCCCTCCCCACCGACACCGGCACGAACCTGAACCAGGACGCTCTACTGTGTCATTCGCGTCCGATGATTTGTATAGATTGATTTGACAATGAAAGTCAAGAAATAGCAGATATCGTTTGTTATTATCTATATGCATGTACCTGCTTTTTATTTATGGTGTAGGTCATACTTGCAGGAATCATTCATATATCTGTAAGATTCAATAAGAATGCAGGAATTTCTAGCCCCTGCTGATGATTAATTAACTCTAAATGCTCTCCTTTTAAATCCTCTTTGGTAGAGATTGCCTTTCGTATAGGGAGGGGGAGTCATTGTCAGTGCAGCCAGAGACTAGGGATGTGTCAGATTAGTTTAAATCGCAGGCAATTTGTGGAATGACAGACATGGCCTGACACGATGCCAAAGGGCGCTCTTTGCCAAGTGCCAAGCCTCCATGGATCTAAGATGTCGGCGCCTCAACAGATCCAAGATGTCGGCACCTGCACGAATCCAAGATGCTGGTGCTTCCAGTGATCCAAGATGGCGGCGCATGCACGGATCCAAGATGGCGACGCATGCACGGATCTAAGATGGCGGCGTCTCCACAGATCCAAGATGGCAGTGCCTACACGGATCCACGATGGCAGCACCTGCGCAGATCGAAGATGGCGGCGCCTGCACAGATCGAAGATGGCGGCGCATGCACGGATCCAAGATGGCGTCGTCGCCACAGATCCAAGATGGCAGTGTATACACGGATCCAAGATGGCAGCACCTGCGCAGATCCAAGATGGCAGCACCTGCGCAGATCCAAGATGGTGGTGCCTGCACAGATCCAAGATGGTGGCGCCTGCACGGATCCAAGATGGCGGCGCCTGCATGGATCGAAGATGGTGGCGCCTGCACAGATCCAAGATGGCGGCGCCTGCATGGATCCAAAATGGCGGCGCCTGCACAGATCCAAGATGGCGGCACCAGTTAATGGATTCCCTTCTCCCCTCTCTCTACACCTCCTCCTTTACCCCAATTCCTGAACCCTTTGTCCTCTCGCCAAGTCCCTTCAACCGTGAACGGAACCAGCGATTCCTCTTAGCGCACACTCTGTTACATTGTTATCTCATCTGGGCGATGCCTCTTGCACTGGTCTCTTTATTAAGCATCAGCATTATGACTGAAACTGAAATATTGATGTGTATTCATACTTACCTATCTCATGTATCTAGAGCACTAATTGGGGTATTACTGTATATTTATATATAACTGTATATAAATATATATATATATATATATATCTATATATATAAGAGAAAAATGTCAAACCCCCTGTGTCTGCTGCAGCCATGGAGGTATAGCCTCAATTAGAACAAAGACCCTATAATACTAAGATGGCTCACTCAGCCTGTACTGTGTAATCAAATGATCAAACCCACCACTTTGTGCGCTGGCTGTTCTCTTGGTTAAACAGGTGCTATATTATATGTATAAATGTATTTATGAATGTGAAAGATGTGTGATGATGGTGATGCTGATGATGATGCTGATGATGATGTGTATTTGTTCATAGCAATTTCATATTGATGTGTATTCATACTTACCTATCTCATGTATAATATAATTGTATGTGTTTACATGTGAAACACCACCCAGCAGTTGGGCTGATCAAACCCACCACAAGGTGGCACTGCGAAATTTGCATTACCATGGGAGAGATAGGCAGTGCGCCGTCTTAGTATTATAGGGTCTTTGATTAGAAGGGGAAGCTGTAATGATGTAGCCACGCATTACATACATTACAAAAGCCATAACCAGCGGAGATGTATGCCTATATACTGGATGTCGAACGGTGCATTCATGGCACTATGCTTGGTATTGTACCATTCCTTGTTAATGGTCCAAGTACTATTTGACTGGTGTTACATTTTTTTCTTTTTTCCTTTTTTTTTGGTCCCATTAGTTGTTTAAGCAGGGGAAATTTCAGTCATAGACGACTGGTCTTCCTCATTCCCCTGCTGGTCGATAGAAAGCCCGAGCCTACACTTTTACCGACCCAAGGGATTTTTAACCTCCCACACCACATAGACATGGTATGAGAGCAACCGGCCTTTGATGATGCTGAAAGTTATACACAGCGGTGGAAATCCAAATTGGCAGAGCTGGGGGCATGGGGAATCGAACCGCAGATCCATCCATTTAATGACCCCGTATAGCGCTGCTTCGTTTTGCGTTGAATTTCTTTTTAGAAATGTATCTAGAGCACTAATTGGGGTATTACTGTATATTTATATATAACTGTATATAAATATATATATATATCTATATATATATTATTTGTTTGTTAGAGTTTTACGTTCTGGCAACATCTAAGGTCGTATCAGGACGGGGCATATTAGATAGCGAGAGAGAGTGCATTAAGTTCATATGAAATTCGTTGTTTTCCTAATTGATTGAATTCTATTTGACCTAAATACAATTGGCATGTCTGAGAGGCTTGACCCTTCTACACGGGTATCCTCCTAAGTGAATCTCTACGGACCAATAAGAGATGGCGATCGATGATTAGCTCCATAGGGAGGCATAAGGCAAGCAGCCTGCCTCGTGGACAATCTTGTGATGCCGATGGGAGGCTATGTTATGTGTAAACTGGGGGATGAGACACAGAACAGTGTGATATATCTAGCAGTAGTGGACACCAGTAGTGAATCACACATTACCCAGAAAGCACTGCGGGCACAAGATGACCGGTTGCAGGTCGACTACTGGGCAGACACGCGCAATGAAAGCACTATCACGTGATGAGAAAGTGGTGGTTGTCATCAACAAGAAGATGAATGAGAAACAAGCATAGCACGGACGACCTCAGATGTTGCTAGGATATAAAACCTCAAACCTTTCTCAAGTGTAGGGTTTTAACGACGCGTTCCTGTGATACTGCGAAAAAGCTCCCTGTTCAGTGGGATTTTTCAGGTTTTGTTGGTTGATATGTTGGTTGTTGGAGTTGTACGTCCTGGCAATATCTAAGGTCATATGATTTTCGTCCTGGCAGCATCTAAGGTCATGTCTAGCGGCGAAAACACGTCATTAGACTTAACCATTATGGGCAGCATAAATACACCCATCACAAAAAGAAAATATCAGAACGGAGATTTGTCAGGAGTAAAACATGTGAGGGGAGAAAAGATATTGTAACAGTACCTATCCGAGATTTTCATCACCCACCTTCGTATGCCTACAGAGAAATACAGTTGAATCGTCTGAGTGCATTTGTTATTATCCTGACACTAATCAAAGGAGTTCGTGCCCTATCCAGGTAATGCCGAGAGCCAGGCTAAGTAGTGACAACAAGCTGACATGTATCAATTTTATAAGTCATTGGTTTGTCTAGCTTGGGGATCGAACCCACGACCTCCAAAATGGGAAGCCAGCCAGCCAGTGAATATATGCTGTATAAGAATTATGCGAGTATAATAACCCGGAATTCCATCCTCGCTCCTCAGACCCACCCACCAGTAATCGGGTGGTGGAGCCTCGGGCTAGTCATCTATTGCTCCAACCTGTTCAACCTCAGCTCCGACGGTGGCACCATCACTTGCCTTGTTCATTATCTTAATTCACCTACCCACTATCATGTCTTCCTTTTATTCATTATATAGGTCAACTATTATATATATATATATATATATATATATATATATATATATGGGGGTGACAAAGTAATATAACGTAGTAGTCTGTGCATGAGCTCCATTACCACGCGGTGGTGGCAGACACTATGCCGCACACCTATGCAGTTACACTGAACTGCACTAAGTGGTAGCATGCTAGGCACCGGGCAGAGCGCTGACTGGGCTGCCCTCTACTGCGTGTGGCTAGCACACACCCCACCCACCTATAGACGTGGTGTAGGACCTAGCAAGTTAGGGGGCGGATCACTTGACTGTTGGCACCACAGAGACCGGATAGGTTTGGTAATAAACCAGTGGAAGCATATTGTCTCTAAATCTTGGCGTTCTTCCGTGTGTGCCTGGATGAGTGAAAGACCGTGGAGCGGTGGACATCGTGGTCTACTACAATAATAAGACAAATATTAATCTCCCTCCTATGCTTTTATACTCACATAATACTTATATATCACATATGTAAATATATCTATATATATATGTATATATATATATCTATATATAAAGATATATATAAGCATTATCTATATATAGATATATATATGTAGATAGATATATTGACAAATGTGATGTATAAGCATTATGCGAGTATAAAGGCGCGGAATGGAGATTATTATTGTTATTATATTACGAGTGCTACACCCAATTTATGCGGAACATCCCCCACCTCACGTGACCAGTGGTGCCGCCATCGCCACCGATCCTAACTATGGACGCTTAACTCTGTCATTCATGCGCTAGAATTATAGATATACAGTAAAACCTCTCTAAATCGACCGACCATGGGACCGACATTAAATGGTCCATTTAGGGAGGTGATCGGATTAGGGAGCTTTTTATCATTACAATGGTATTCATGGGCGATAATTTGGGACCCAAATAAAGCGATTGATATAGGGGAGTGGTCGATCTGTCGAGGTGGTCAGTTAGAGAGGTCTTACTATATATATACATGTGTGTTTATATATATATATAAACATATATATATATATATATATATTTATATACACATATATATGTATGTGTATATACATATATATATATATATATATATAGGATATGTGTGTACATACGTCTATATATATGTATATATTCACATATATATGTATATACATACATATATATATAAATATATATATAGGATATTAGCACATATATGCATAGATTCCATGCACGTATAACCAACCGCCACATACTGACAATTCATTAGGCGGTGATATAGACACATCGGGCATGTATAGACAGCTAGTGTATATGGACCGCACCTCAGTGACCTCTGACCTAACAGGAAGTGATGTCACATGTTCAGAATACACAGGATTCGCCTTTGTGCGGTCCCATCCTCTATTACCAAGCTGTGCACATTTTCGGCATCTCCGACGACCCTGACTCTGGGAATGTATACATAATATATATTATATATATGTACTAATAGATATACTACATAATGCATTATCTTAATATAAATATATATATACTGTATAATGCATTATTTGAATATAAGAACCGTTTGCGTTTGTGCAGTCTTACATAAATACATCCTTGCAATACATGTACACAAATATATGTGATGTATAAGAATTATACAAGTATAATTATCCGTAAACTGATTATCCCTTAATGGTGCCTCTGGTTGCACCATGTCTGGACACTTCACAACTATTGACACTTAACAACTCAGGCGAATGGACAGGATCTCTCTCTGCCTTGCCTGGTGCGTCCTGCCAGCTGGCATATTCAGCTGTCATGACTCAGCCTCTTGCCTGTACCACTCGCTTAAACATATATGCAAATACAAATCTTTGCAATGCACACTTTCAGAATTTCATACATTTTTTAGATCTCCGAAGATCCTGATTCTGGGAATATATATGTAATATATATATATGACACAATTGAATATAAATGAATTATTTAAGCTATGTATGTATATGCTACATAATGCATTATTTAAATAATAATAAATTATCCATGCTATGTATATACATGCTACATAATGCATTATGTGAATATGAACATCGCTTGCTTTTGTGCAGCTTTATTCTCTCTTCCGAAACAATACACAATTTTGACATCTTTGACGAATCTGTTTCTGAGAATATATAAGGCACATAATGCATTATTTCAATATAAACAAACTATGTTCTGCTATGTATATATATATATATATATATATATATACATGTGCTATGTAATGTATTTTTTTAATATAAACCATATTTGCCGTTGGGAAGATTTACCCAGCAATATACAATTTCGGCATCTCCAATAACCCTATTTCTGAGAATATATATTTACACATATATATATACATATATATGCTACATAATGTATTATTTGAATATAAATAAAGCAACTGCGCTATGCTGTATATATATATATATATATATATATATATATATATATATATATATATATATATATAGATGCTACATAATGCCACATTTCAAATTAATCATGACATGTACTTCAAAGTGCTCTGTACCATAAATTGGCCTAGTATTCCCTTCATTGTGGCGACACTTGTTCAATAAGTGCAGCAGTATGTAAGTTGTAAACGTAGAATCAAATCTGATTCCATAATGTGGTGTTTTCATTGGACTATGCAGCTTTAAGCTACACCACCACCTCACCCCACCCCCACCACCCCACCACCACCACCCCACCTCCACCATCCCACCGCCACCACCACCACCACCACCCTCACCTGACATGTCCCCCAGTGCCACTACCCCACCCCACCCCCATCACCCCACCACCACCCCATCACCCCACCACCACCCCCACCCTCACCCCACCTGTCTCCCAGTACCACAACCCGAACCCAGTCCCCATCAACTCACCACCACCACCCATCTCCCACCACCTACCACCCTCACCCCACCTCCCCCCACTACCATTACCCCCCCACCCCCATCACCCCACCACAACCACCACCACCTCACCCCACCTCCCCCCACTACACTACCCCCCCCCCCCCCACCCCCATCACCCCCCCCCCCCCAATCACCACCCTCACCCCACCTGCCCCCCTCTACCACTACCCCACCCCACCCCCACCACCACACCACCACCCCCACCCTCACCTCACCTCTTCCCCCACTAACCACCACCCCATCCTACCACCCCACACCACCCCAACCACCCAACCACCACCACAAACCTCACCCAACATTCCCCAACTACCACACCACCCTCACCCCACCCCACCACCACCCCACCACCCTTCCCCACCCCACCACCCCACCACCCCACCACCCCACCACCCCACCACCACCCCACCACCACCACCTCCTCACCACGCCCACCACCACCCCACCCCCACCCCACCACCACCACCCCACTGTTGTGTATCTGTTATGTACCTGTCATGTATCATAGGGCGTTGCCATGGGGAACTGGCCTGAGGCATGCTGGGAACCTTATGATGATTAAAACAGTTCCATCACATAACTCACGGTGTCGAGACATACATGACACCCACTACCACTCCGACCACCATCCGTCCACCACCCCACCCCACTACCCCCCCCCCCCACCATTTCCCCACCACCACCCAATCCCCACCAGCACACCACCACCCCACAACACCACCCGACCACCCCTCCACCACCTCACCACACCCCACCATCCCACACCACCACCACCCACACCACCCTTCAACCAGCCCATCCCACCAACCCACCCCACCACCATCACCAGCCTCACCCCACCCCACTACACCACCCCACCCCACCCCACCCCACCACTCTTCCACCACCCCAGCCCCACCATGCCTACCTCTCACCCCCACCACCACCACGACCCCACATGTCCCCGACTACCACCCCCACCACCACCCCCCTCACCCCACCCCACCCCACCAGCACCTCCACTGTTCCACCACCCCCCACAACCCACCACCCTTCCACCACCCCACCGCACCACCACCCCTCCACAACTCCACCCCACTAGAACCCCCGACACCTCCCCTCCACCATACACCACCACCCCCTCCACCACACCATCCCCCACCACCACCACCCCACCTGTCCCCCCCACTACCACCACCCTCCATCCCACCCTACTACCACCACCCCATCCCACTACCACCACCCCACCCTTCCACCACACCAACCCACCACACACATATATTTACATCTATATGTTCAAGGAGCGGTAATATATGACTCAGAACGCTGCCGAGCTCGTGGCATCCATGCAGTGTGCTTACCTGCCCAGCCGGGAACGTGGTACCTTTGTGTCCAGACATTCCAGGCGGGTGTAGACCGGAGCCTTGCCCGTGTACGCCATTCCTGCAGCACAGAGGGCTGGCCGCATTGCACTAACAAGTCACAGTCAATAACCGCCAACATAATGCTGAAGAAGAAAACACGAGAACGTCATAATACTAATTTAACGACATTACGCTAAATATGTTCAGAATCCTTCAGTCATGTGTTTATTTTGATTTTCAAACCCCCAAGAAAAATACATTCTTATGTGCATTTTTCAACCAGATTTTTTAACACATGCAATGTATAGCAGCCATAAGCCATTATGCATTCTGTGATATATAAGGCATTATGTGACATATAAGGCATTATGCCTTCTGTGATATATAACGCATTATGTGACATATATGGCATTATGCCTTCTGTGATATATAAGGCATTATGTGACCTATAAGGCATTATGCATTATGTGATATCTAAGGCATTATGTTACGTATTAAGGCATTACGCATTCTGTGATATATAAGGCATTATGTGACATATAAGGCATTATGCATTATGTGATATCTAAGGCATTATGTTACGCATAAGGCATTACGCATTCTGTGATATATAAGGCATTATGTGACATATAAGGCATTATGCATTATGTGATATATAAAGTAGTATGTGACATATAAGGCATTATGCATTCTGTGATAATGCATAGGGCATTACGCATTATGTGATATATAAGGCATTATGTGACATATAAGGCATTATGCATTATGTGATATATAAAGTAGTATGTGACATATAAGGCATTATGCATTCTGTGATAATGAAGGGATTATGTGATGTATAAGGCATTATGCATTCTGTGATAATGAAGGTATTATGTGACATATGTGTGTTGGTTTGTTTGTGAAGGTATTATGTGATGTATAAGGCATTATGCATTCTGTGATAATGAAGGTATTATGTGACATATAAGGCATTATGCCTTCTGTGATATATAAGGCATTATGTGATGTATAAGGCATTATGCATTATGTGATATCTAAGGCATTATGTTACGCATAAGGCATTACACATTCTGTGATATATAAGGCAGTATGTGACATATAAGGCATTATGCATTATGTGATATATAAAGTAGTATGTGACATATAAGGCATTATGCATTCTGTGATAATGAAGGTATTATGTGATGTATAAGGCATTATGCATTCTGTGATTATAAGGCATCATGTGATGTGTATGCAAGTATAAAGGGAATTATTATTATTATTGTTATACTCCGTAAGACCCAACACTGTACTGGTGGTGCCACCTGCGGCCCTCCTTGCTTCCACCGGATGTAGAGCAGTGTCAGTCCATTAAAGTTGCATAGTCCGATGGTTTTTAGTTTCTCCCCTACTCTGAGCCTGTCTTGACATGTTCTTGTTGGTGTGAGACCTCTATTTGCTCAATGAGAGAGTGCTACTAGTAACTTGCAAAAGCCAGCAGCACTTCAACACTTTGAAAGCAGCTTTTATTAAATGCACAACCGCACGAAAGGAGAGCAGCAGTTAAGTACTGAAAGCAGTCTTTGCTGCATTGCGACCGACAGCATGATGATGATGACATACTCTGAGATAAATATATTAAGTTGATTGTTATAATCTACCTTACTTTACTTTGAAGGAACTTTTATTTTAATGGACTAACTTTTGAGATATGTAAAGCGCAAACATGCAAAATTAATTGTGGCAAGCTTGCCAAAAGTCAAACACCATAGGTTTCTGCAGTAACAGGTTCTGTTAAATTGCCTCAGTATTCCCTTCCATGTGGCAACAAATGCTTGATAAATGCACCAGTATCTAAAATAGATATGTAAAATCACATCTACATAATTGTCTTGGTTTTGAAAAGTTGATATGTTCATTAGACTATGCAGCTCTGAGCAAAGTATTGTCAGTTTTGTAATTTTGGGAGGTATGTTATTAAGAGTGGGTTTCGAGCTCGGTCCCCTCCTCGTGCCTTTTCCGACAGTAGGGGGCGTGATGGCAGCTCCAGCCCATCCATCACCGTTCCCGCCTGTTAACCCTTTAATCACCACTCTTCATTATTGCGTAGTCAGCAAGACTGAAAGAAATGTCATCTGCTCACATTTAAAATTCGTTCCAAATGATATCTATTTCAAAGAAACCGGTCTGTTTTCAATCAAGATTCCTGAATCTTTCCTCATTTGGATGCTTCTTTGTTGTTATGGTTATGATCACTTTTCATGGAAAAGCAGACGACATCCAGTAGCTATGGATAAAAGGTGCTGTAGTTTTGGCGCGCAAAGCGGGGAGCCTGTATCTCCATACTGTATAAACCCGTTAAACCAAACTTGAAGGGACCCTAGAAATTTGTTTGGATTAACCGATCATTGCTTTAACCAAGCTTTGGCTTTGACTTTGACTTTGAGTAAGCGTGTATAGCACATGTAATATACAATGTATATGGACACTTTGATTATTGTTTTTTATGTATGTAAACTATATCCCCATTAAACCAAGCTCGGTTAAACCAGCGATTGGTTAATCCAAACTTTTTTCGGCGGCCCGGCAAAATACTACCACTTATCATATAAAAAAATCAGTGAGGTCTCAGATGACCTTATAACCACATAAAAGTCTGACAATTTTGTTTGGATTAACCGATAATTTGGATTAACCGACTTTGGTTTTACCAACTTTTTTATATGATAAATGGTAGTATTTTGCCAGGCCGCCAAAAAATGTTTGGAATAACCGATCGTTTGGTTTAAGCGAGCTTGGTTTAACGGGGTTATACTATATAAGGAAGGATGCGCACGCATACACAAGCAGGCCCCCTGGTGGGGAATACCCAAAGGTATGCCCCGGACCAGGGATTGGGATGTTAGATTTGATTAAGATTGAAATGCCTCTATTGCAAACTAAAGTTTCCAAAACCTACGTTTACAAGATAATTACCGACTAATCCCATTCAATTAACATTGTATAACCGCGCCACATGCAGTCTTCATAATCGGTTCAAAATAGGCTTGTTGTGGATATACCAATTTAGCGCTGTCAATTTGTCAAGTTAATTTATTTAATTAATTTCTTCATTTTATTCTGACCAGACGGGATTGCTGGATCGATGGAGTGCAGACTTCCCGTGCCGGAGGTCATGGGTTCGAACTCGGCCCGAGTCAATGCAAATACTTCTAGAATTGATACTTATTACTTAATACCTTGCCTGGCGCTCAACATTACTAGTGTCATCATCATCATCATGCTGTCGGTCGCGATGCGACAAAGACTGCTTTCATTACTTGACTGCCGCTCTCCATTTAGCTCTCTGCTGTGAGAGTGATGTCCATGAGTCGGTCTTAATGTCTCTCAGCTTCAGGTTTACATTTCATGAAAGCTGCCTGCAAAAGTGTTGAAGTGCTGCTGGCTTTTGCAAGTTACCAGCGGCACTCTCTCAGGGAGCAAATAGAGATTTCACAGCGGCAAGAACATGTCCAGACAAGCGCAAAACTATTTGTCCCTTGTTACTAGTGTAGTAGTTTGTAATGAGCCCCACTACCACATGTTGGCGGTGTGGACTGCACTGACCCTTGCCGATAAGAAGTATCAGCAGGTGGCAGCACACTAGCAGGGACAGTCCCGATAGTGGACTGTTCCACCCATGGCTAGCGGCCACCCCCTCCATGAGGTTATCTGTGACATGGCTGGTCACTTCTATTCTGAAGCCCGGTATATTCTGCCGGGGGGGGGGGGGGGAGCCCCAGTATTTGAAGCAACTTCCGAGTTACCGCTTTATTCCTGAGGTGGAGCAGAAAGCCGTCGATCACACTATGATACGGCAAGGAGTGGCTAGATCAGTTTCAGGATAACGTGACTGAGTGAGAATATTACATTATTAGGTCATGTGGGGGGGGGGAGCCCCAGTATTTGAAGCAACTTCCGAGTTACCGCTTTATTCCTGAGGTGGAGCAGAAAGCCGTCGATCACACTAGAATACGGCAAGGAGTGGTTAGATCAGTTTCAGGATAACGTGACTGAGTGAGGATATTACATTATTAGGTCATGGTGCCAGCAGCAGGGAATGCCAATGGAGCAGCACTATGAAGTTTGTTTGTGTGGGTGTTACATCCTTGCAAGACTACGGTCCTATCAGTACGGGCACCGAATTGTGACAGTATGCACTCATGGTGACGTTATAGTGTTGCCCCACAGGGAGACTTGGCAGTGAACACCATGGCCCGATATCCCACTCAGTCATATTATCCATGTACTGAATAAACCAGTCCTTGCCCTATCCTATTAATACAAGTTCCAAGATATGTATGAATTTCAAAAGTCATTAGTTTGACTCGGCCGAGGTTCGAACCCACGATCTAACCAGCGCTCTTGCCCATTCAGCTACCCGGTCTGGTCATACAATAAAATCACCATGTGTGTGTATTATTGTCCCAAGTCGATACCCGTCTTGATGTGACCTCCGATGTTGCTAGAACCTAAGACCCCAACAAACACACATTTCTCTTGAGCCAATCTTTCCATGCCGTCAATATCCATTACGTACCCGACACGATCGCCGAGTCGGTAGAGAACAGGCTTCCCGTGCGGACGGTCGGGAGTTCCATTCCTAGTCGAGTCAAGCCAATGACTTACAAAATTGTTACTTGTTGCTACCTAGCCTGGCACTCAGTATACACTAGGGTGAGACAAGGACTGGGTATTTCAGTGTCAGAATGATGTGACTGAGTAGGAAAGTGGGTCATGGGGCTGACGGCCTGGTATTCCATCGGGGCAGCACTATAAAGTCGTCATGAGGGTGCACTGTCACAAGTCAGTACCCATCCTGATATAATCCTAAAAGTTCCCAGGACATAAAATCCAAAAAAACTAACATAGGCTATTAACCATACCAACCAATTATCTATCTGCTACTGAAATGCAGGCAATCAAATACCTTATCAGCAGCCACTGTGTGGTAAGATAACACCAACACTACAACTGGCCAGCATTGAAAACAAGCCTGAGTACCCGGGCTTATATGCCATAGACAGTATAAATACAGCCTCAATAAAAAGAATTACAAATTTTTAAAAATTTAAAAAACACCAGCGAACAAACAAACCACAATATAACGCTGTCATGGGTTCTCCACCATATTATATGTGTGTTGTTATGAGACATTTACAAGTGCAAAATTCATTTTTGGCTTTACTCTCTGTATTTAAAGTTGCAGAGTCCGATGGTTTTGAATTTATGTATTTTTTCTGTGATAAATATATTAGATCGATCACTAGTATCTACTTTACATTAGTTTAAAGTTACTTTTAGTTTAAATGGTAAACATTTTAGATATTTTGAGTGCAAACATGGAAATTAGTTTTGGCAAAATTTTGGCAAGCTTGCCAAAACTCTGACACCATAGACTTCTGCAGTAACAGGTTCTGTTAAATTGACTTGGTATTGCCTCCTCCACAGAAACAAATGCGTAATAAGTGCATCAGTATCTACGTTAGATATGTCAAATCAAAACTAGATAATTGGTTTAGTTTTGAAAATTTGATATTTCATCAGACTATGCAGCTTTAACTGCTGTAGCTGCTGGCAATGTTGCATGGCAGTATCCTGTTGCAGCGTAATTAAATCTGCTTTTGCATAGAGCATTTCGTTGTCTGGTTGTTGGAGCTGGCAACATCTAAGGTCATATCAGCACGGGGTAGAGCATTTAGCATTAGTCCAATACCATCTGAGTGGTGTGGATTTTTGCCACCAGGGGAGAGGGTCCATTACCCGGCTAACCCCACTGACCCCGTCCATATTCAGGGTTAAGTTCAGTGAACCATAAATACAGATTACGCTGAAGTGACTGGTGGGACATTGAATACTTCGTACCAAATAGCTGGACGCCGTGCGACCATCAAAATTAAAAGTGTTTATTACCGGGAGTGGTTGGAGGGCACCCAGCATTAAGGCCCGTTTATACTTTTGATGGCATGTGACGCCGTCAACTTTATGCCGGTTAGCGCCGTGTGACAGTGCAAAATGGTGGGGAGTGCTATGAATGGAACGTTGCCGTGAAAGTCTGAATGCTTTGATGCACACGATCGCTAATGTAGACCTATTTTCCAGGGGTCGGGACTTTTTGCACACGGCACGTGTTTTTATCGACTCCACATGAGGTGTTCGTATTGCAAGTCTAGCAGGGTCACTGGAGTCGCCCGGGTGGTGTAAAATAATCGAATAGACCCTTTTCAATGTTCATAAACATTGTGTATGTACTTACAGCTTGGCGGCAGAACGAAGGCACACTGGCATTGAGTTTGCCGATACGCGCAGCACAACACATCAATTTTATTCAAAATTAATAGAAATTCAGAACCCTAACCTTATAAATTTAATAGATTCTTTTCGTTGAATATGTTTTCTGTATGTGTCCCAAGCGGTTTGCTTCTAGGTGGTGTAGTTTTAGAGATATTTCACTTTTTCTGTATGAAGATTGCTCACGGCCATTGACAATGCATTGACTTCTGATTAGCTGAACTGCTGACGTGTGGAAGCACTGACCTTGAAAGTTCAACACAGTTGAACTCTGGTCAAGGCTTGCGCCATGTTGCGCCGTCTGACGCCATCAAGCGTCGCCGTATAGTGAATGGCAGCGTTGGCTTGCGCCGTGTTGCGCCGTCTAACGCCATCTAGCGCCGTCACATGCTGTCAAAACTGTAAATGGGCCTTTACTTCTATATAGTGACCTTTGGCGGCGGCCGAATCGGTAGAGCACAGGAAATCGGGAGTTTGGTTGGTGGTCGAGTCAAACCAATGACTTATCAAATTGTCACTTCCTAGCTTGGCGCTTGGCATTAATAGGATAGGGCAAGGACTGGTTAGCTCAGTGTCAGGATAATATAATTGAGTGGGATATTAGGTCATGATGCTGGTGGCCTGATTTCCCAATGGGGCAGCACTATAAAGTCATCATGAGTGTGCACTGTCATAAGTCGATACCCATCCTGATATGACCTTAGATGTTGCCTGGACGTAAAATTCCGACAACCAACCAACCTTTTTTCTGCCCGCCCACCCCTGTGTAGCTGTCGAAATGTTGAACTCTACTTTCAGACATCCATGAAAGATTGTGTAATAATACCGATACAGTCAGCCTCCAGACCATCTCCCACTGGACACTTCCGGTCAGACAGGATGACGGGGGAGGGGGTATGAAGGAGGGGGAATGGAGTGCCAGACTGGGGGGCTCTACCCAAGGGGTCAGGCTAGTAAATATTGCGAGCTTTAGAACCATCCTTTATCACCGTAGAAGCGGCGATCTATGAGTTCGCGAACTAGGTCCCACAACCTGTGTTATATGTACATGTAGATGATATACAAACGTTTAGCATCATTTGAGATGTGGACTTATCGAAGGATGATGAAAATATCATGGACAAAGAAGATCACCAACAAAGAAGTTCTCAGAAAAATTTAAATTAAGAAACGCTTGTTTGCCACTATACAGACAAAGAAATTTATTTATTTTGGCCACATCATTCGTCAGAGTTCAATATACCGTACATTGTTGGAAGGGAAGGTGAATGGCAGCAGACGGAGAGGGAGACCAAGAACATCATGGATTACAAATATTTCACAGTGGACAGGCTTGAATTATGCACAGTCTATCAGAACAGCACACCATCGGGACAAGTGGAGAACCATTGCATCACACCCTCGACTCGAGGACGGAACTATTGATTGATTGATTGAGATGATATATGTGCATATGTGTATTTGTGTATTCTATTCACAAAGGCAAAGCTCAGTTTGAAACTGATTGTATATCTCAAGCTAAGGAAGAGCGTCAGCAGTGGAAAGATTGTCTCCTTAACCCAGTTAATTCTCTCTGACTGCAGCTACAAACACGTCTAACGTGCCGCCGCACATTCCAAACACAAATTGGACTCATCAGTCACGGATGAGTTCACAACAAATGATGAGTTGCTGTCATCATTGCCACCAATGGATAACCAAAACGATGTATGTATGGATACATCTGTATATGTGAGCATATTATGCAAGTATACATTAACAGAAATATGAATGCAGTTTGGGCTATTTTCCGCTCCAACCAGTCGTCCACAAAAGCTGTGTTATCTGCTGTCCTGTCTGTGGGAAAGTGCTTATGAAAGACCACTTCCTGCTTATCGGAAAGCATAGCCTATCAGCTGCCTATGTGGCGGCAGTGGGTTTCCTCTGAAGAAATATGTTGGGTTTTTTGGGTGTTTTTTTTTATGGGATGTTTATGCTGTCCATAGCATATAACCTCGGATGATCGAGCTTGTTTTCATTGCTGGGCAGTTATCGGTCTGTGTTTCTTAAGATTATGGTTTGTGGTTAGTGATCTATGTTAGTTTTTTTTGGATTTTCTTGGTAAGAGTCTTACTCCTTTGATTTTTTCCTACACTTAATTCTAGACTAGCCTCCTCTATTTACATAGTATAGGCTTGTATGTAATAGGTAGTTGGTTTATGTTTGGATTTGATGTTATCTGGCTGTTTTCTGGCAGGGGTTACCTCTCATGGGCTGTCCAGATGGTGGGCCGTGACATATCACATTCCCCCTTTTCGAACAGATTAGAGGGGGTTTCATGGTTTTATTTTGCACAGGTATATGTCAGAATGATTATATGTTTGAAATCCAATAGCCGATGATGAAAACCAATGTGCTCTAGAGGCGTCATTAAATAAAAAAAGCTCTCCTTTAAGTATGAATGCAGACGTATATTCATGAATTCATGCATGTCTGCAAGTATGCTGCATCTTAGCCGCTTAATATATTACCTATACTAAATATGTGCTATATACGTCATTATGTGAGTATAAACAAACCACTTAGCTTGCGCCGTGTCTTACCGCTGCATGAGGTATATATGTCAACACTTTATTTAGTCTAGTTCTGTAGGCCGACATGGTGGCGCCACCTATGCGTGGGGAATTGTATCTTCGCCAACTTTGACCCCGACGAGTGAGGAGGAATTGAGGGGGAAAAACCACTGCATTACTAAAAGTCAACCACCCTAACCGCAACTAATTTGCCTTTGACGTGCTATAATAGATTAAGTGCCATAGAATAGACACATACTAGAAAATGTTCATCTGAATCAAATTACAATAAACATAACAGTTAATAATATATTGCAATGGAATAAATAAAACAGAACATAGAAGCAAATCCATGAATGTTATTTGGCAATTCCGGCAAATTCTAGATTCAATGTTGTAGGTAAACCAATCCCTCTTCCCCGCGCGAGACAGTGTCACTAGTCACGTGATTGATCGTGATGCATGATGGGCGCGCCAAGTGGCGCCCTCTTGTTTTCATGACGGTACCAATTGTCAACACCAGTCTCGCCTCACTCTGCCCTGATGAATGGTCGAGTGATTGACCTCGACTTGATTGTGTGTATATATACACATATATATATACATATATATAGGCTCAATAATGGATTGTGGGAGCATAAACAAAGGACAGGCCACCCCGGAGTTAACCCTCATTGACCTATATTTATGTTTGTACAGCGAGGTTCCTATTTCCGCCGCTAGTGCCAACTGCACACCATCTAACTCCAGCGTATATCATCACTGTGGGACAGATTTAAAACTTTACTTGGTGGGCTATGTATTATATCTCCGGCCAGAAGATATACACTTCTCTTCAATCAGCTCCGTCTCCTTGTTATCTCTGTTATGCGTGATGACTGTTTATATATATACATATATATATATATATTATACCCACATATTGTTTCTGATCCATATATGTGATGTATAAGCATTATGCGAGTATAAAGGCGTGGAAGGGAACTTATCATTATTATATATCATTATCCGGTAGTATCCATTATTATCCATTATTATCCATTATTATCCATTATTATTCATTATTATCCATTATTATTCATTATTATCCATTATAATCCAGTATTATCCATTATTATCCATTAGTATCCATTATTATCCATTATTATCCAGTATCCATTATCCATTATTATCCATTAGTATCCATTGTTATCCATTATTATCCATCATCATCCATTATTATGCTTTATTATCCTTTATTATCCGTTATTATCCATTATTCATTATTATCCATTATTCATTATTATCCATTATCATCCAGAATTATCCAGTAGTATCCATTAGCATCCATTATTATCCATTATTATCCATTATCATCCATTATTATCCACTATTATCCATTATTATCCATTATTATTCATTATTATCCATTATTATTCATTATAAACCATTATTATCCAATATTATCCATTAGTATCCATTATTATCCAGTATCCATTATCATCCATTATTATCCATTGTTATTCATTATTTTCCAGTATCATCCATTATTTTGATTTATTATCCATTATTATCCATTATTATCCATTATTCATTATTATCCATTATTCATTATTATCCATTATGATCCAGTATTATCCAGTATTATCCATTATCATCCATTATTATCCGTTATTATCCGTTAATATACGTTATTATCCGTTATTATCCATTATTATCCATTATTATCCATGTATTACCAATTACGACTTGCAATGTATTTGCTCCGTTCTTCCCATTCTGGGACCGCTGGCGCCTCCACCAACGGCATTGTCATTCACGCCCGAGAGTTTTTCTCATATATATACATATACTATGTAGGACCCGTCATGAGGTGTCTAATAGACAATTTCCACCGGCCCACCCTCCGATAACAATGTCACAAACAAATGTTGTGGATAACAGTGAAGTGTGCAACATCCTCTGTGGAAAAGATCTTATAGATGATTTCCACCACCAGCTCATGCCCTAATGGTAGTCACAATGACTAATGTCTCATTGCGCATGCTCCCCAGAAAAGGTCTTTTAGATGTGTCTTCCCGCAAATAAAGCTGGCAGCGACTTCCGGTTGGATGCGTCCGGGCAAAAGTCGTGACCGGAAGTGCACCCAAAGCTGAAACAAAAGTTAGCTTTATGCACAGAATAAAAAATAATTACCACAAAATAAAAGAGAAAAAGAGAGAGAAAAAGACGCAATGTTTAAAGTGGCATAGTCCGATGACTTTGCGTTTCGGTCATTTTCTGAGATAATATATTAGGTTGATCGCTATAATTTACCTTACTTTAGTTTAAGTAACTTTTATTTTAAATGGCTAACTTTTGAGATATTTGAAGTGCAACCATGCACAATTAATTTTGGAAACCATGCCAAAACTTACTATGGGGCTTCTACGGTAACAGGTTCTATTAAATTGCCTCAGTATTCCCTTCTAGGTGGTGAAAAATGGCTAACAAGAAGGGCACCAGTACCTAAGTTAGATATGCAGATTCCTATGTGGATAATTGCTTTGGTTTTAACTATTATTTGCTTTCATCGTGTTTTGGAGGTGTTATCTGTGGTGGAGTGGTTAGAGTTCTGACTCCTAATCTGAGGGTCAGTGGTTCGATTCCCCAGGCCCCCCCAGCTCTGCCAATTTGGATTTCCACCGCTGTGTATAAAGCCCCCGTCAGACCACACCCGATTGAGGAAACAGACAGAAACTAGACACTGTCCAGTGAAATATGGCAATGTACGGTTTATATATGGTACCAATCCGGCTTGTCTGTTCTATCTCCAGTGGTGTCCGGCGGTGTCTGGTACAAGTTTTGAACATGCACAAAACTTGTACCGGACACCGCTGGACTTACGTGTATGGTTGGTGTCGGTTTTAAGTCCGTTTAGTCCGTTTTGTCCAGTTCATGTCTGTTACCCATCCATTACGTCTGCGGTTTGCTTCCTGCAGAGTCCGTTGACAGTGCTGCGGGAATTCGGTCCGTCAGTGTTTTTATCTGTTTTCGCCACGTCCATGATCAGTCTGGTAGGTTTCCAGTAGGTGTCCGGTTGGTGTCCGGTCCGTCCGTTTGACATTCGGTTTTTGCCCGTCGGTTGACCATTGCTTGTCCGTTATTATCTGGTGTCGCCCGTTTATCATCCATTTATCGTTCGTTTATCATCCGTTTATCGTCCGTTTATCATCTGTTTATCATCCGTTTATCATCCGTTTATCGTCCGGTGGCTATTCGTTAATGTACGTTCCTTGTCCGTTGAAAGCGCAACATTTTGACACATTTCAATACATTTCAATACCTTAATGTACAGCGTCATCAAAGGCCAGTTGCTCTCATACCATGTCTATGGGGTGTGGGAGGTTAAAATCCCTTGGGTCGGTAAAAGTGTAGGCCCTGGCTTTCCATCGACAAACTGACTAATGTTGAAAACAAGTCTATTCAGACTTATCCATGATATGGAGTATAAATCTTTTTTTTTTTTTAAAAGAAGGAAAACAAATCAGACTATACAGCTTTAATGTAATATCACGGCATTCTCGTCAAAATATTGGACGGCCAGCTGAGGAAGACATCTCTTCTGAATTAATGCCTACTTGTGTTGTGTCTGTGACAGGCCTGAAACTGCAACCTTGTATAACACAGTGTATAATATGTACTGATCAACTGCTGATTTGGTAGGCTGCAAGTTACAATAGTATAAGCCTGCATCAATCAGCATGTCTGCAGTCACTGTGTGTATCCTCCAGTCTGAAGAATGGGGGTCGACAAGTTGAGTTCTAGTTAGAAACTTAGATACTCACTTATTACTGGACACAGTTTACCAGCCCACCTCTGGTTAGTCACGTGACCCCAGCATCACACTGGGGGTTGTGATTGGTTAACTCGCATATATGGCACCCATATTGTCACGGTGGCCTAATCGGTAGAACGTGGGCCTCACGTGCGGAAGGTCAGAAGTCCGGTTCCCGGTCAAAGCCAACCAATGACTTACAAAATTGATACTTCTTGCTTCCTAGCCTGGATCTCTGCATTAATAGGATAGGGCAAGGACTGGTTATCTCAGTGTCAGGATAATGTCACTGAGTGGGATATCGGGTCATGGTGCATGGTGCTGGTGGCCTGATTTCCCAGTGGGGCAGCACAATAAAATCGCCATAAGTGTGCACTGTCACAAGTCGGTACCCGTCCCGATATGACCTTAGATGTTGCCAGGACATAAATCTTCAATAACCAACCAACCGATCCGAGACCTGGCAAAGCCCAGCGAAATATTCTGTAACTTTGGTGATCAGAAGATGGTAACTGGTCTTTCTAATTTGACAATGTCCACAAATATCCACTTCCTAACTCTATTTTATTGTAGTGGGGTAAAGTCGATGGATTGTTAGTACTACAATGTGTGACACTTCGCCGGGCGGGCATCCTTCATCGACGTACCATCGGGGCTCTTCTTGCAGTAACTTCCGCCCGAAATTCCACCCAAGATCAACAATTTGTTACCCGCAACCATGGCAACTGAATGGATTCCCCGCCTCGTACTTCTTGTTGAGTAAGCGCCTCGGTTGTGCTCTGCAAGCTCCAGCACTCCTCCTCCTCCTCCTCCTCCTTTTCCGGTGAAATAAATAAAACCAAATCAGAAACGCCGACATTTGACTGCGCGTCCGCTAGGGGCGTAATCGATTAACACGAGCCGGGCGATTCGGGTCACCCGTGTTGCTAGAATTTCAAATCGAACACTGTGAGTGGAGTTGACAAAAACAAGTGCCCTGTGCAAAACGACCCGACCCCAGTAACCCACCTCTTGGCTAGGGTTTGATGGGAATGATGACATCACATTTGTGCTGGTACAATCCTGCAGGATAATAGCTACCAGCACCAGTCCTACATGTTTTTTGTTGGTAATAACACAGATTAAAGAAATGGAAATATAACTAAACTATGCAGTCATCAGATACTTTAAATCCTATTTTGATGTAGTTATATTGGTTATTAAATAAAAAAAATTAAGATTTGGATTAAGTCACCATTTTTTACACCCCGAGCATGGAGAAGCGTATTCGATTATTCTACCCGAGTCTGT
Organism: Branchipolynoe longqiensis; assembly: GCA_030323885.1. NCBI lineage: Eukaryota > Metazoa > Annelida > Polychaeta > Phyllodocida > Polynoidae > Branchipolynoe > Branchipolynoe longqiensis. The sequence goes on from CM059196.1 coordinate 76,778,284, forward strand.
AGGATGTGCGCATGCATCAAAAAGTGGCTCGGGTGACCCGAGTTGATTAATCGGTAACGTCCTAGGTGGCAGACTGGCAGGAAGTTCTCCCACATCTCTGATCCGCAGACAAAACTAGTGGCGACCTCTTGTGTGTAACACGGCATGACAATGCACAACCATTGGGGCGTATCTTGAACGGACGCACCGGGCGTGGTGGCCGAATCGGTAGAGCGCAGACGCCTCCTGTACGGGAGATCGGGAGTTCGATTCCGGGTTGAGTCAAACTGATGACTTACTCAACTTGTCGCTTCCTAGATTGGCGGTCGGCATTAATAGGATAAGGCAAGGAATGGTTAGCTCAGTGTCAGGATAATGTGGCTGATGCCCAACCGCCGATGATGAAAATCAATGTGCTCTATAGGCTTCGTTAAATAAAACAGCTTTTTTGGGGGATAATGTGACTGAGTGGGATATCGGGTCATGGTGCCTGCAGCCTGATTTTCCATCGGGGCAACACTATAATAAAGTCACCATGGGTGCGCACTGTAGCAAGCCGGTCCCCTTCCTGATATGACCTTAGATGTTGTCAGGACGTAACACCCCAACAACCAACCAACCTTAAACTGATCTGAGCTCTATGCACGGAGAACTCGCACGCCCACCGCTGGGTGGCGCTAGTAGTACATGGCGGGAGGGGGGGGAGGGGGGGCTTACTCCCTCCCCTAACACCCCGCCTCCCCAATCCACCACTTTGAGTTGCTCCTCTCAGCAGATTTCAACCACAAGAAACACATGCATGATATACAGCAGTAAAGACGCCACCACACAATGGTGGCTTGTTGATATTCACATAATGCATTACGCAGTCGGTCACGTGACTCTGTGGATATATATATATATATATATATATATATATATATATTAATATGGTCACGTGACTGACGACTATTGTTGCCGCGTGGTGATGCCCTAATGGAGAACTGCAGTGCACAGGTGACTACATGCGATCTCACCATTAACCAGCAACTGGCAGGACGATGCTAATAAAAAGTAATGGATGGGTCCGGGCTATGCACACATACACACCGGCTGTTGTCCCTTTCAACGCAGCTGCTTCTCTTCATTAGTTACTCTCCTGCTCTGCCCTGCCCTGTCCTGCTTTGTCCTATCCTGTCCAGCTATGCGAGAAGTGATATGTCTGCTTTGCTTTATCCTTTTCTGCTTTGCTTTTTGGGGGGGGTACATTAGTTGTTTAAGCCGGGGAAATTTCAGTCGCAGACGGGGGACCAGACTGGATGGCCGAATGAGTTCGAGCGTCCATCTCCTGTCTTGGTAGATCGTGGGGTCGTGGGTTCGAACCCTGGGCGAGTCAAATCAATGACTTAAAAATTGATACTTGTCGCTTCCTAGCCTGGCTCTCGGCATTATTAGGATAGGACAATGACTGGTTGGCTCAGTGTCAGGATAATGTCACTGAGTGGGATATCAGGTCATGGTTCTGGCAGCCTAGTCTCCCAGTGGGGCAGCATTATGAAGTTGCCATGAGTGTGAACTGTCACAAGTCGGCACTCGTCCCAATATGTCCTTAGATGTTGCCAGGACCTAAAACTCCAACAACCAACCAAGCTTCCTTCATCAACTCTACTGCTCTCCTCCACTATCACCTCTGTTTCCATGCACTCTCCTCTTCTAGCTACGGGGCGCCCACTGGCGGTGACCCCTTGACCTTGACCTTGGCAGTTAGTTACCCTCGCCTTGCATACCCGACAAACAAGTCGATCAACCCATATTTATCAGACAATATTTGACCTCACACTACCCGAACTTCTTCAAAAGCTGTACCCTGATCCGCAACACTATATGGTCACTAAGATAACCACCACAAGATGTAAGCAGGTTGAGGCCTGGTGGTATCAGGCTGCAAATAACGCTGTATCATGATGCCCCTTTATGTGTGTGTCTGCGTTGGTCTCTTGGCGCCGAATCACCATCAGGCCCTGGCAAATCTCCAATTAATGGAGTAGAATTGTGTTTGCGCTTGTTACTGTTGATTGGACATTGTAGGCGGATGCGACTGTGTTGCATGAGTCAAGCAGTGTCACCTCATAAAGAACGCGCAGTCGTCCACAGCATTCATTGATCCACCACCAATTCCACCATGCATATCTACTGTACATGTAGTCGACACTACAACCTGACCACTTACGGATATAATGGGAGATAATAAGGATTATCACTATAATATAATATGAATAAGCTATGCTTAGGACCGACCCCCGATATAACTACAGTCTACAGCAAAGTATTTTATGATTGTGCATGTATTTATTTTACTCCACTCATGGTGTTCGATTTCAAATTCTAGCAACTCGGGTGACCTGAGTCGCGGTTGTGATAATCAACTATTAATATTGTATTTGTGCATCCATGTTTATGCCAAATTGTTGTTTATTTCTTTTAATTTTGAATAAAATCGTTAAGGCCTTAAGCCAATTGCTGTCGTCCACCCTGTTTGGTGCGTAGCTAAGCTCGACGAGCAGTTTCCGTTTCGATTATTCTGTTATTGGACACGAGTTTACAAATGGTGGCGCCCATACAGTGCTATTTCCGTTTCCGTTTGCTGGATTTTGGCGAAGTCATGTTCAGTACGAGTATTGTTTATGACTTATGTGTACATGTCTACATGCGTTAGTCTTAAGCCTCCCCAGAGGGTGGGTCGGTATTAGTATTGCAGTCCAATCTGTACCAACGGATATTATGGGCGATAATAGGGATTATCACTATGATATATAACTATTCCAGTCCAATCTGTGCTATATGCTAAATGATCTGTATCTAGACAACAAATTACTATAAATATTGCATGCTGTTCAATCTAACACTACATGTATCGATGAACTGCACAGATATTTACACACAGACTTACAGACTATTTATGGATATTATGGACGATAATAGGGATTATCACTATATACATATAATACGAATAAGGAATACTTAGGACCGACTCCCGCTTAAAAATGGCTTTGAGAGCAAAACAAATGCCCACGGCCATTGAATTTGCTGATACGCGCAGTGCAAAATGTCAATTTTATTCTAAATTAATAGAAATAATTAACAATTTGGCATAACCATGGAAGTTTGGAATTACGAACTAGTCTATTGACATATACATATAAACGCTTGGAGAATTATTTGTTATTATTTGAGAGAAGGTTGGACAGACATTGGTGAGGACACCCACAATTATATGACTTCGGGCCACCATCGACCCACATATGTGTGAAAAAAAAAAAAATTAGGGCCTCGATCAGCCAGAAGAGGATCTGTACGTTAATCTGTAAGTTAATCAACATGAGTATATTATCAACCAATCACTGACCCCTGAATACCGTAAATTGGGCTTAATGCCTTCATAGCCTCATCACAGAGTAGCAGGGAGGAATACGTACACTGGTCCTGATGACGTCATTGGACCATATATGGAAGATCTGTAGGGAGGGACCAGTGTAGTTGTTTCTCAACTTGGTACGTGGTACTCTGCGGCGGAGTGGCATCAAGGCATTAAGTCCATAGGCTATTATTAACCAATCGATATCGTCCACCCTGTTTGATGTGTAGCAAAGTTCGATGAACTATTTCCGTTTCCGTTTGCTGGATTTTGGTGATTTCATTTTCCACCTCTATGAGTGTAATCAGCATTTTCCACCTCTATGAGTACAGGCATTGTTTGTGTATATATATATACATATATACATGTTTTAGTTGTTAGCCTCCCTCTGGGGGGGGGGGGGGGTCGGTATTAATAGTTCAGTCCAATCTGTAGACCTGCAATGTGCTACATGATATGTATAAATCTACACAGTATATACCTATATTTATAGCATGCTGTTCAATCTAACACCACATGTATCATCTACGCAATGCATAGATATTTACACACAGACACAGACAGAAGTATCACTATATCTGTCAATAGGAGTACAGTCCAATCTTCATCATCTACAAACCGCAAATATGAGCTTATATATATATATATATATATTAGCTCATATTTGCTTATTGGTTATATATACATATATATAGTAGCTCAGTGTAATGTTAGTCTACTAATGTTCACCACATACATCTAGAAATTACATATACAGTAAAACCTCTCTAACCTACAACCTCCACAGATCGACCATTCCCCTATATCGATCGCTTTATTTAGGTCCCAAACTTTCGCCCATGCAATAAATACCATTGTAACGATAAAAAACTCCCTAATCCAACCACCTCCCTAAATGAACCATTTAAAGTTGGTCCCATGGTCGGTCGATTTAAAGAGGTTTTACTGTATATGTACAGTGAGTGGCGTTTACAGTGTGCAGGGGTGGTGGTGCCACCATCGGAGCTGGGGTTGGGGAGGCTGGAGCAGTAGATGACTACGAGAGACTCCCACAGTCCATGGAGCTGAGTGAGTGAGGGAGGGAGAGAAGGGATATTCCGGGTTATTATACTCGTATAATTCTTATACAGCATATATATATAGTAGCTCAGTCCAAGCACCGGTTATATCTACATTGCAGCATATGTAGTACACAGTATATATATGACAAATGAGGTGTTACGCGTGCATTACAAAAAATGGACGGGTCATTAATCTATATAATCTTTCAACCAGATTATCCACTAAGCCGAAACGGTGGTTAGATTACAGTGCTCCATCTCACAAACTGCTCCCAGCCAACGCTGCCAGTCACTGTGGGTTGGTTGGTTATTGGAGTTTGACATCCAGGCAACATCTAAGGTCATATAAGAACGGGCACCAACTTGTGACAGTGCGCACTCATGACAACTTTATAGTGATGTCCCACTGGGAGACCTAATATCCTACTCAGTGACATTATCCTGACACTGAGCCTACCAGTCCTTGTGCTATCCTAATAATTCGGAGTGCCTGAATAGGAAGTGCCAAGTATGAATCTTTATGTCATTGGTTTGACTCAACCAGGGTTCGAACCCGTATGTTCGTATCCACGATCTATTAAAACGGGAGACACACACTCAAGTCATTCAGCCATCCCATCTGGTCTGTCACTGTGAGGAGATGTTGTAGTAAATGTCTCCATGTTTGATTATCTGTCTATGCTACACCAGACATGTTTATACTGCACACATATATCATCTAATGATGCTGTCACATTATGACGTTTCTCACCAATGCGCGTCGACGTGTGTCTTTTTTTTGCGAAACGTCGGGAGACGTCTGGAAGCGTTACATGCGCATTAGGCGCGCGTTGGTATTCGTTGATGGTCGACGAGGGTCGGCGGCACGCATCATCGCACATCGAAAGTTTTGTGCTTGCACAAAACTTTGGGCGTGCGACGACGCGCAGGTGCCAACATTATGGTGACGTTAGGGGCGTATCGAGATACGTTAAACGCGCTGGAATAATGTTATGCGAACGTTATACACACGCCGCATGTGTATGAGGCTCAGTTTGACGTCTCTCGACGATTAAAAGTGATTTTGCGCGTTGGCGGCGCGCTGGCGAGTTACGTCGTAGTGTGACAGGGCTATTAGTTACACCACATAATTCTACAAGGCTATATCACATTATCTACATTCCAGCAGAGATATCTACACACCATCAGATGTATCTATGTTGCATCACATGTAGCTACACTCCAACAAATATATGTACACTCCACCCATTACACACTGTACACATCGTACACACCGTACACACCGTACACACCGTACACACCGTACACACCGTACACACCGTACACACCGTACACACCGTACACACCGTACACACCGTACACACCATACACACTGTACACACCATACACACCATACACACAGTACACATATTACACACAGTACACACAGTACACATATTACACACAGTACACACAGTACACACCGTACACACAGTACACACAGTACACACCATACACACAATACACACAGTACACACAGTACACACAGTACACACCGTACACACCGTGCACACAGTACATACAGTACACACAGTACACACATTACACACAGTACACACCATACACACAATACACACAGTACACACAGTACACACCGTACACACAGTACACACAATACACACCATGCACACCATACACACAGTACACACTGTACACACCATACACACCATACACACCGTACACACCATACACATCATTCACACTGTACACACCGTTCACACCGTACACACCGTAAACACCGTTCACACTGTACACACAGTACACACAGTACACACAGTATACACCATACATACTGTACACACCTACAAAGTATACACACCGTACACACCGTGCACACCATACACACCGTACACACCGTATGCACCATACACACCGTACACACCATACACACTGTACACACAGTACACACTGTTCACACCATACACATCATACATACTGTACACACTGTACACACCGTACACACCATACACACCATACACACAGTACATGCTCGGATATGTGGCTGTGTACGTAGGCTATGAGAAAAACAATACAGACAAACAGATAGGAAGCGAGTAAAGTATACTAAAACAGAGTCCAGCCCTCTGGTTTATTGCTTATATAGTTAGATGGGTTCATTGTAGAGTATCATACCAGCTCTTTCCCCAATGGGAATCGAGCATTCCTGGCCCTACCAATAGGGATCCAGCATTCCTGGTCTCCATGGATATCAGTGGTCTGCCCACCACCAGTACCTGTATGGCCCCATGGCCGTCACCAACCTTGACCTTTTGAGTGTGGTGAACCCTACCCCAGCAGAAGTGATAGGCCCTGAGTGCAATCACACCCAGACCTGCTAGCACCACTATGTCTATTACATCCACTCAGGCACCACCAATCCATATATATATATATATATATATATATATATATGAACCTGGTCACGTACACCGATCAGTAATAGAACATTTGCATTCCCCCCCCTTGCTGAGTATTGGAATATTTTACACAGTGAGTTAAATCGACACTGGCTGCTCCCGAAACCTGCTCCACATTACCCCCACATCCCTACCTCACAAATATACTGCATATTTGTGCGAACTAACCCCCCCCCCCCCACACACACATGGCCTACATAACATACTTCTCTCAAACACCCACACACTCCACACACACATACATACTCCACCCCCCCCCCCACACACAACACTCCCCACCAGGTGCCACACTCCAAGCATCCTCATATATGACATTCCCCTGAAATCTCATACATCAAACATACATTCCATACGCCCCCATCCCCTTTACAACTACAACCCCCACACCCCACACACCACACCTCACACCCACAACCCACACCCCACACCTCAGATCACACACCACCCCATGCGTCACATCCCTACCCACACCACACACCACACACCACACCCCTCACCCCACACCCAACCTCAAACACACACCACAAACTACACCCCACACTCCACACCCTACATTGCCAACATCAACTCCCACACCCTACATCCCACACGTCATATCCCACAGAGCACACCACACCCCACACACCACATCACACACACACTACACACACCACACACACCACATATTACACCTCCACACTTCACACCCCACACCCACACCCTACCCTACACCCCACACACCACACCCTACATCCCACACGTCATATCCCACAGAGCACACCACACCCCACACAACACATCACACACACTACACACAACACACACACCACACACACCACATGTTACATCCCCACACTTCACACCCCACACCCACACCCTACACCCCACACACCACACCCTACATCCCATACGCCATATCCCACAGAGTACACCACACCCCACACACCACATCACACACACTACACACACCACACACACCACATGTTTACATCCCCCACACTTCACAACCCCACACCCACACACCACACCTACACCCCCTCACAACACCACACCCTACATACCCGACCCACAAGAACACCCCACACCACACACTACCCCCCACACCCGTCACACCACCACACCACACACACCCCACACCACACCCTACACACCACCACACCACACACACCTCAACACCCACCCACACACACCACCACACCACACCCCACACGCCACACACACCACAACACGCACCCACACACACCACCTCACCTCACACACACCACCACCCCCACCCATCCCCACTCCGCTTCCATTCCTCACGGGATCCTAGAACGACGCCATTGTGGATTCAACGGCGGGCTTGCAACTTGCGCCCAGGTGGCGCCACTGAAGTCCCCACACATGCGCACCGGCACGCGCGGCGCCTCTCATGTTTGTCCGTAATGGCGACCACAAATCCCGGTTGTCTTGGCGGGATTTTAGTCATCAGACAGGGACGCGAAGCCCATAAGCAGACGCACGCTCCGTCCCTGTGACGTCATCAATATGTCTGCTCGATGGGGATGTAGTGTGTGTCGGGTAGGGAACTAAAACATGCGCGGTAAGCATCATTATGTTGCGTTGCCTCTCATAAATGTCGTCTGCTGTCAGGTATGGCCCTCAATATGGAACCAGTGGTCAATGGAGACTACGGCAAAATAGCTCATCCATTTCACTAAAGGAGACCAGACTAAATGTCGTCTGCAGTCACTGATGATAATTCAAAACCAGACACAGATAATTCATTTTTATGGGCTAATAAATTTATTACTCAGGCATAATAAATTTTACAGCAGCCTTGTTGTCTACACCTTTGTGAACATATTATTTTTGCTATTTCCAATAATACAATTGGATTATTAGCTATCATTATGCTATCATCACCAGGTAGTACAACCTGTGGCTTTATCACTTCTATAGGGTGGTCATTACTTATATGCAGATCATCTTTTATGCAGAACTTATTCATGTCATTACTTATATGCAGGTCGTCTGGCAGATATCAGGTATTAGTTTATCATTTCATTACTTATATGCAGGTCATGCCTATGATTTTACTATCATATGACATATAACGCATTATGCTACAGACTATCAGATATTTTATGATTTCACTTGAGACAACTTGATAGAAGACATGAGGCAGCAGCTCAGGCAGATCACGGTCACACGTTCAGTTTTCATCTTGCACACACACACACTCGCCACTCATTTCGTTCAGCACTTTTATAACAAGGGTATAGGAGCCATACTCTCTCAGCCTGACAAGACATAGCGATGGGTGGGAGGGATGGCGAAACTTGTTACTTGCTCAGGTGAACCGTCGACGACGGTGGCCAGTTAAGAACTGGACAAGCCTTGGATCTACTACCGGAAGTTATTTTAGTACGTAGCAACGCGGCCTACGAACGGTATCTATGGTGCTGACCATATCAGGCCCGTAGTCAGGGTTTGTGAATTAAGCATGTTTCCGGCAACATGGACAATTCAAAACCAGACACAGATAATTCATTTTTATGGGCTAATAAATTTATTACTCAGGCATAATAAATTTTACAGCAGCCTTGTTGTCTACACCTTTGTGAACATATTATTTTTGCTATTTCCAATAATACAATTGGATTATTAGCTATCATTATCCTATCATCACCAGGTAGTACAACCTGTGGCTTTATCACTTCTATAGGGTGGTCATTACTTATATGCAGATCATCTTTTATGCAGAACTTATTCATGTCATTACTTATATGCAGGTCGTCTGGCAGATATCAGGTATTAGTTTATCATTTCATTACTTATATGCAGGTCATGCCTATGATTTTACTATCATATGACATATAACGCATTATGCTACAGACTATCAGATATTTTTATGATTTCACTTGAGACAACTTGATAGAAGACATGAGGCAGCAGCTCCGGCAGATCACGGTCACACGTTCAGTTTTCATCTGGCACACACACACACTCGCCACTCATTTCGTTCAGCACTTTTATAACAAGGGTATAGGAGCCATAATCTCTCAGCCAAATTTGGGACACGAGAGATAATGGTTCCTCCCTACAACACATGTTTATTCACATATTTAAACACGCTGTCAGACTTCCATCTCCCGACAGCTTTTATTGACTCGATCGGCATGCCCACTTTCGCATATGCCTGAGCTCCCCCGCGCCGTAGACTATGGCAAGTTACTAGCGGCCACCAAGGGAGTCGACATGCTTTCAGTGCAGCTTGCATGCACTTGCTGAAGATCGTCGCTGTTAGAGGATGCCCGTTACGGAGCATGAAGGCTGGGGCGCCCTCATGTGTCACCTTCAGACTGATGTACTTTGCCCATGCATGCACTGGGCAGAAGGCGTGATTCGACCCCGCTGGTATATCAATGCTGTAGGCGTCTTCAGGCCTGTGTGTGGTCTTGGTGGACCTGACTTTGATCGTCAGGTGTGTGTTGTGTGGCTCAATGTCCCTACCGAGCAGCATGTGACCGTCACCGCCCGTCACCTCGGAATAGAACAAATTAGACTGTCTTAACAAACAAAGGTAACCTATTAGCAAAGCAGCAATTAACACCAGTCCATCATCTCCAATTTTTCTGAATTTTAGAATCATCATTTTAATGTGTTTAATTTTCAAGGGAAACGCCCTCTTTACATTACTTTCTTTCAACTTATATATACCAGCTTTAATCAGTGACAGTGCATAGCAATCGAACGATTTTGTGTTACCATTAAATAGCCTTACCCATGACCTTGCCCCACTCATATAATTTCTTACAGCACTCTCAGTATTTAACTTATCATTTAGATGTAAAGTATATAACATTACCGTCTTCAATTTGGGGCGTTTGGGGTTATCTCCAACCTTTTTGCAAAACCCAAGATACTCCCCGAACTGCACCCTTTTATTATGCCAAGTCCCAGTCGATAATCCCGCCGAAAAGTAGACACTTAGCCGTCCCACAAGCGCGCGCATATCTCCTGCAAGTTGATAAAGGCAACAAAAAAATTATCAACTGGCAGAGAGATTATAAAGATAAATCTAAGACATGACCATCATGAGAGACATTAATCTCAGTCAACAACATTTGTCGGCACAACTTTTTGGCCATAATTAGATATTTATTATCAGTAAACAACCTACTGAGGGCATCCGCCAGCACCAGATCTTTACCCGGCTTGTGAATCACCTGGACCGGGCAAGTGAATTCGGCGGCGAACCTCCAAATTTCCCGAGCACAGGCGCACAAGACCGGGTCTTTACCTGCGCCAGAGGATAGCACCTGTTGGGAAGCAACATTATCGGTATTAATGATAATCTGGTATAAATGTGGGTTAACAGGGGATAAATATTTTAGAGCTACAACCAAATTTATTGCTTCCAATTGCGCAATATGGAAGCCTTTTGCAAGAAAAACGGGGGAGTACCTATTAGCATAAAAATGAGTCGAACTGAATGCGCCGCCCCCAAGCAATGAAGAGTCGCACTCGATCACCCACTTCTGAACAGGGACATGTCGAAGTAAAATAAGCCTATTGTGACCTTCTGCGAACCGCAAAAACCATGTAACATCTCTAACTAGGTCTTGTGTGACCAAGACCTTACCGCAAAACGGTGTTCCCCTGAGAAAGTTTAAAATTCTATTCATGAAAATACGTGCTGGAGTAACACATTTAGATATAAACTGCAGACGTCCGACCAGCCGTTGGACGTTCTTCCTAGTAACTAACCGGCCAATGACCCATTTATGGCACTCCAGCAAAATATCCAGTAATTTTCCATCGGGGATACGGACTATCAATTTATGTGAATCTAGCTCATATCCCAGCCATACTAATTTATGGGTAGGTGGAACACATTTTTTAATGGAGAGCTTCAAGCCTAAAACGTTAGTCAGTCGTAAAATATATGAATATGCCTGCTGTGCTTTGTCCAATGAACTTTCGACCCCAACAAAATCATCCAAAAAACATAGCGTAAAGAAACCCATTTTGGTCATTAGATGAACCACGGCGGCCGTAGTCCGGGCACAGGCCATGCTGGACGTCCTGCAGCCAAAGGGCGGTGCTATGTCAAAATACAATTTTTCGTTCACCTTAATACCGAACAATGGCACACTTAAGGGGCAGGTTCTTAATTGCCTGTACGCCCTCGCGAGGTCAATAGACCACATATAGCAGTCAGGCCCCAATTTGGTGACCTGCTTAGCCAGCGACATAATAGTCGGCAGATTATATTTGTACGGCTCTCCCTGATAAAACCCTTATTGATACCTGAGTTTACACTACACCCCTTAGGAAAACTAAGATCAACTATAATTCTGCGTTCATCAGTACCTTTTTTGGGGCGGGTCATAATTGGGCTAACCTGTTCCCATGGACAAAATGGGGAGCGATCGAATGGGCCCATCAGCGCGTTGTGGGATAATTCAGTTGCAACATAGTTGTTTATCCAAAAGAGGTCTTCCTTGGAATGAGCATGGTTAATAATAGATGATGTAGGGATACCTTTACCAGTAAAATTCGACGGCCAGCCGAACTCTAAAAAATCTACTAGGTGGACATCTTCATAGTCACCTAATAACCGTCTCCAATTTTTAATGATTAAACCGGAAGGGACAGGCAGTCTAGCAGACAAATAATTCGGAAGACCTGTAACTCGTACTTTATTATAAATAACTGCATAATTGCTGAACAGTGAGTTAGTAATTAACTCCTGAGCAAAGCCTATGGTAGACAGAGTTGGCCACGATTTTAATACGTGTAATTTGTATTTGGATGGCGACGTATCGCAGAAAGCCCGCTTATTTGTATATGCATATTGAGGAACATTAAAATGATCTACTGAGTCTGGCACATCATATTCAATCGAAGCAATTGTAGATCCCAACGTCAACTGAGTATCAACAGAACTGGCAACATGAATTGGTGAAACATCTTTAACAGGTGATAATAATACCTTAACCGGACAGACTATACCAGTGTCTATCTCCATTTTAGTAACTACACAGTTGGCGGGATCCATCTGGGATCCCTTAGCAATCTCAAAATTGCCAATGTCAGTATTCAGTCCAGTACAGAGTGGTGGATTGGTGTCATCCGAAGCACTAACAGTAAACCACCCCTTATCAGAGTCTTTAACATCAGCAATTGGGACCTCACCGTGAACCACAACATTAGAATATGGGTGAGACCTGTTAGACAACTGACAAGAAGTGGCAGGTGAAACATTAACTATATCAGCGGCTGGGCTGATATTAGGTGACACAGCAGTGTCAGTGTCATTCATTAAACTGGGACGGTTAACTCCACGTGGGGCAGTTCGACCACCCAATGGAAGCACATCACAGTTATGAGCAGGCACTTGACTATCAGTCAGCGACTTAGGATGTCGGCGGACATGCCTAAGACAGGCATTTGTGGAGTCATGACAATGACGTGGCCTGGACCCTGGCGGAGCCATAACCACGGTCGGGGGTGTCCACTGTGCCACCGTACCATCGAGAGCTGTACGTCGCCCCTTATCCCGTCTAGTAGTCTGAGAATTACATTTAAAAGACCTACAGGCACTATTAAACCAATGGCGCGACTGAGATGAACTATTAATGGAATTAACAGAAAAATTACGCCACGGCTGTTTATGGATGTTAACAACATGTCCTGTAGCGGCTCGCCACGGGCATTTTTGAACCTGCACCTCTTTTTTGAACCGACAGACGGCGTAGACTGTTTGTCAACAATATTTACACAATTGCTAACGTTAAGGGCCTTTACACCACCGGTAAACTTCTTACCGTCCGGGGCATTAGTTGCTACTAACAATTTTAACTCAGAACTAATGCCGGAAACAGGGATATGGGGCGACAACAGTAATTCAGACGGCCGACATGACACCGGCAAACCAACCGCACCGACCTGGTTAACGCACTGGCCGCCAGAGAGATTTGAAGAATGAAGACTGATGTCGCCATCTGTATTCCCCCGGTGGTACTTGTGTAGCTTGCGCGGCGATATACGCACTTGCTCACATGAAGTTGCAGCGCTCAGCCCACTGCAATTTAAAAACTCGACACACGGTTACCATTTGCGTCACTAGGCAACTCGGATGCACGAATTTTAGAACGGCACTCCGTTTCTTTATGTCCGTGTTTGCGCCTAAGCTTGTATGCGCAATAAGCACATATATGTAGAAATCGACCAGCGCCTTCCCCATGATCCTCTTCAAAGCCACATGACCCGCCCTTGTTCCATACGATGCATGGCCGTGCATCCACACCCTTCCTAAAGGCTGTAAAAGAACTCCCAGTGACATTATTTTTACTTGCATGAGGTTCAAGGCGTTTTCCCAGTCCACACACATCCCGGCGTATCTCCACAATTTTCCCTTCATTATTCCACCCCTCCGGCAGTCGCTTATCAGCGATCATGTTAAAAACTTTCTCGCTGTATGTGAGACAAGTGTTCCAGGAATAATTTTGAGCCATATCCAGAATGGATTCGATGTGATCATCGATATGTACGTCCCAACCTGGTGGCACATCTCCACGCCTAACCATCCGTCGCATAGCCGCCATATACTCAAACCAAGTCGATTCGCCTTGACCGACTTTCCCCTTTTTTTCATTTCTTATCACATACTTGTGTGGTAATAATTTCAGCTTCTTAGACAGCTTAGCACGCTTTTGTGTTAGTCTAATTAATTCGTGCATCATAGTATCATCCTCACTCCCTTCATCACTGTCATTAAATTGTTCATCTGTTCCATGTCGTTTGACGGAAACAATACGAGAATGTGCATTTACTGTACCTTTAGATGTGTGTTGTGGTTTCCTTGTATTACACGACACAGTCGCTCGATTCGGGGTGCAACCGCTTGTCGTTTGAATAACGGTTGCCAACTCCTCCGCCATGACGTCATCTGCGTAAACATCCGGCATGCTCGTCGGCGGGGCTATAATAGACCCAGCGCCGCCATCTTGGGCACATTCCAGGGTGTGTAGGCGTTCTAACAACGGCGCCTGTGAAGCTGCTAACTTCACGTCTAGTAAACTTGCTATATCCTCCAGTGAAATGCTTTTCCTCCGTGATGTAGATGGTCCTGGGAGAGGTGATTTAGAGACACCCCCTTCCAGATCAACCACGTTAAGTCGAGAGGAAGAACCACCTTTACGACTCAACGCGTGACATCCATGAATATCATCACTCGATCCCCCCGAATGATCCATAGATGTTAGTAGAGCATGTGAGTATCGACCTACGACACTTCTTCCACGTTTCGGCATCATGCAACTATGTATTAGCTCTGTACGAAACTTGTTACTTGCTCAGGTGAACCGTCGACGACGGTGGCCAGTTAAGAACTGGACAAGCCTTGGATCTACTACCGGAAGTTATTTTAGTACGTAGCAACGTGGCCTACGAACGGTATCTATGGTGCTGACCATATCAGGCCCGTAGTCAGGGTTTGTGAATTATGCATGTTTCCGGCAACATGGACAATTATGGCATTATTTTGTCGGCTAAGTCAATGTCGTCTGCTATCACTTTATCCTTTACGTGCCCTCAATATGGAGCCAGTTTCAATGGAGACAACAACAAAATAGCTAATCCATTTTCACTCAAATGAGAGCTAGACTAAATGTCGTCACTGGTGGTCATTATAGCATTATTTGAACCTAAGTCAATGTCGTCTGTAATCAGTTATGTGCACTCAATATGGAGCCAGTTTCAATGGAGACTACAATAAAACAGCTCATACATTTTTACTAAAAAGATAGCTAGACTAAATGTCGTCTGCAGTCACTGGTGGTCATTATGCCATTATTTCCTCGGGGCTAGATAAATGTCTCTGATATCAGTTATGTGCCCTCAATATGGAGCCAGTTTCAATGGAGACTACAATAAAACAGCTCATACATTTTTACTAAAAGGATAGCTAGATTAAATGTCGTCTGCAGTCAGTGATGATCATTATGTCATTATTTGATCGGGGTAAGTAAATAACGTCTGCTATCAGATTTGATTAATAAAATGTTACTCTGCCATCGATATCTGCTATCAGATGTATATACTAAATATAATTTTACTGTGGTTTAGTGGGTTTAAGGAGAGGATCTCCTAACTGTTTTATAAGAGTAGGTCATATATAAATATATATATATATGATTGATTGATTGATTGGTGGTTGCGTTACGCCATGTCGGCAGCACAGGCCATATTCACGGCGAGATATATGTCTATAATATACACATACTATGGTTACTATGGTGTGACACAGACGACGCTTTTAGCTGCCATGGTTCCTGTGCAGTGTAGGTATCTATGTATGTGTTGTGATGAGAGACTCCCACTAGTACTAGTAGTAGTACTACAGTTGCATGCACCGTGCACTGCGTCCTTACACTGCGGCATCTTTACTACTTCCGGTTTGTGAGATAAAACCGAGGGATGGTTGAACGATTCCTGCTACAGTTCCATTATATGGAGATGTGATCAACACTGTCTCTTTTACCGTTAGTGTTTCAGGACAAACCTATCATGCACTGATATCAAACTAGACAAAGTCATGTATCCGCTGAGTCTGGTTTGATATTAATCCACGATTGGGTAAATCCTGTAACGATTCCTGCTACACCTCCATTATATGGAGCAGTGATCAACACTGTCTCTTCTACCGTTAGGGTTATAGGAATAACCAATCGTGCACTGATATCAAACCAGACAAAGTGACGTATCCGCTGAGTCTGGTTTGATATTAATCCACGATTGGGTAAATCCTATAACGATTCCTGCTACACCTCCATTATATGGAGTAGTGATCAACACTGTCTGTTCTATCGTTAGGGTTATAGGAATAACCAATCGTGCACTGATATCAAACCAGACAAAGTCACGTATCCGCTATGTCTGGTTTGATATTAATCCACGATTGGGTAAATCCTGTAACGATTCCTGCTACAGTTCCATTTTATGGAGCAGTGATCAACACCGTCTCTTTTATCGTTAGGGTTATAGGAATAACCTATCATGGACTGATATTAAACTAGACAAAGTCATGTATCCGCTAAGTGTAGTTTGATATTAATCCACAATTAGGTCAATCCTGTAATGATTCCTGCTACAGCTCCATTATATGGAGCACTGTTTCTTCTATCGTTAGGGTTATAGGAATAACCTATCATGGACTGGTATCAAACTAGACGAAGTCACATCGCCGATGAGTCTAGATTGATATCAATCCGCAATTGGGTAAATCCTGCAAGTTAATGTTGAAAATAATATCATAATTATTCCAATGCGCTACCCACATATTTGATATTATATCTTCGTGATCAAATGCCAAATTTGTGATGTCTTAATTTGAATTTAGTACATGTATTTAAGTTGAAATTAGGTGTGAGTTTACCCATTGGGTAAATTACAGATTTGTGGCAGTTTCTTTTGAATTGAGGATTTAATATAATTTAAATTGAAACTAAAAAGGGACTATTTTGAATCGATGCATTGTTATTGTTTCTTGTCCCAACTCTAGAGCCAGAGATTGTGGAACATCCGAGTAGTTCAGTTAGAACCGGGCACAGTGGCTGAATCGAGTCAAACCAATGACTTATCAAATTGATACCTGTTGCTTCTTATCCTGGTGCTCAGCATTAATAGGATAGAGCAAGGACTGGTTAGCTTAGTGTCAGGATAATATGACTCAGTGGGATATCAGGTCATGGTGCTGACAACCTGATGGATTGCAGTGGGGCAGCACTATTAAGTTACCATGCAGGGGAGCACCCAGGAATTGGCTAGGGGGTGTTTCCAAATATGGATCAAAACTACCCCTATTTTAGGGTAATTGTTTTCACATGGGTTGGTAGAACAACACCCATTTTAGGGCAATATGTTACATGGTTTTCTGGTGTGACAACCCACATTTTGGTGAAACTTTTCACATAATCTTTTTTTTTTTTTTTTTAAAGTGGGGGGGGGGGGTCCGGGCAACCAGGAAACCCCCCTGGGTGCGCCCCTGCGGCATGACTGTGCACTGTCACAAGTCGGTGCCCGTCCGGATATGACCTTAGAAGTTGCCAGGACATAAAAGTAACCGGCCTAAATTGAAAGTACTACCGGTCAAATGCCGCTCGTATGGTTAGCTGAGAATGATGGAGCACATCGTAGGTCACCGGAAATGACCCCGTTCGGTGTTGGAGGCGTAATAAACAACTGTTCTATGACCCCTGAAAATATTCATGTTTCGACTGCTACCTCTAAACAGACCAGACGGATGGCCGAATGAGTTGACCATCCGTCTCCTGTTTTGGGAGATCGGTGGATCTGAACCCATGGGTTTGTGGGTTAGAACCCTGGTCGAGTGAAACCAATGACCTAAAAATTGATAATTGTGTCTTCCTAGACTGGCGCTCTGCATTATTAGGATAGGGCAAGGACTGGTTTGGCTCAATCTCAGGATAATGTGACTGAGTGGGGTATCAGGTTATGGTGCTGGTGACCTTGTCTCCCTGTGGGGCAGCACTATAAAGTCACCATCAGTGCGCACTGTCACAAGTCGGTACCCGTCGTGATATGACCTTATATTTTACTAGGACAGAAAGCAACAACAAACAAATCTTTAAACAAAAACTTAAAGCTGCATTGTCTGATGAAAATATCAAATTTTCAAAACCAAAATAAATTATCTAGATTTGATTCTACATAACTAACTTAGATACTGACACACCTATTGAACATTTGTCACCACATAGAATGGAATACCATCAAGAATACCAAGCCAATTTAATAGAATCTGTTACTGCAGAAGCCTATGGTGTC
Source organism: Branchipolynoe longqiensis (assembly GCA_030323885.1). NCBI lineage: Eukaryota > Metazoa > Annelida > Polychaeta > Phyllodocida > Polynoidae > Branchipolynoe > Branchipolynoe longqiensis. The sequence continues at coordinate 76,796,991 of CM059196.1, forward strand.
AGAGTTTTGACGTGCCTGCCAAAATAATGTGTGCATGGTTGCACTTCAAATATCTCAAAAGCTAGCCATTTAAAATTAAAGTTACTTCAGACTAAAGTAGGGTAGATTATAACAATCAAGCTAATATATTTATGTCAGAAAATTAAAGAAACTCAAAACCATCGGACTATGCAACTGTAACCTCCAAGCAAAGTATTAACCCATGGTTCCTAGTCACATCATCAAGGACCAGAGCATCAAAGGCCACTTCATTTAAGGTTCGTGAATTATTAGAGTTTTGGATACCTACATGTCGTTTTATAGCATTGACCCACTGGGATACCGTGTTAACATACCCATATACTAGATATGATATCTATAGAAGTTGATTTCATATTATGGCTGGGCAACTTTCTATAGCAGATTGCGCGCTCCTAAGGTACTTTCATTTAATATTCACCAACCCCCTTTACATTAAGGTTGCGTAGTCCGATGGTTTTGTCATTATTTGCAATAAATATAACGTTACATTTTCTTTTCTTGAAGATTTATACTGCCTATCATGGATAGGTCTAAATAGACTTGTTTTCACCATTAGACAATTTGTCGATAGAAAACCCGGGCATGCACTTTTACCAACCCAAGGGATTTTTAACCTCCCACACCACATAGACATGGTATGAGAACTTTGATGACGCTGTACGTTAGTTATACACAGAGGCATAACAATATCGTTATTATGTGCCATACTTTAGTTTGAAGTAACGTTTATCATAAATGGTCAATTTTGTAGATTTTTAAAGTGAAAACAGGCGAAATCAATTTTGGTTTTCCCCTACAAGTTCTGACGCCCTAGAATTTAGCAGTAACAGGTTTTAATTAAATGAATTAGTTGTCCCTTATCTGCAACACACATGCTTAATAAATGCGCCAGTATGTTACTTTGATATGTAGAATAAGATCCAAATAAGTATTTTGGGGTTTAAAAATGTAATGCTTTCATCGAATTATGTACCTTTAATATAAATTAATTGTATTTTTAAATATTTTATTTAAGGCTAATTTCGCATTGGATGCAGTCGATATAACTGTACTATATCCAGTAGTGTATGTTATGCTGATTCCTTATGCACAATGTCTCCGTTTCACTACATCTATTCAAGTCTCACCAACCGCTACCCCCACCCCACACCTCCCTGCCCCCCCCCCCCCTGTATAAAATTGTACTGTATCTGGATATGCCTCGGGAATTCTAGCAGGGACAGTTTCATATACCTTGTATGAAGTATGGGATTCTAGGAATCGACTGATCTATGTATAAATGCTTGATTTTGAAATAAAACTGAAGAGAAACAAATAGTTTAATAAATTATTTGTGTATCTTTAATTAATGGATTAAATACAAAGGCGTTTCTATGTGGGGTTTCTTTTTTAAGTTAATAGTTACATGAAATTGATGTAAACAAATTACAAACTGGGTAGGCTTAGATTGCTTTCAGTTACAGCGTCTCCTTACTGAAGGGAAACCGCGCGCATGCGCAGTCCCCTTACTCGACACTCAGTTATTGATCACATGGAACTCTGGGCCACACTTTTTTTGGTCTCTGCTTAATTGGATGACCAATGCACTCGTGCATGTGATTGACGCGCTAATAATTGTGGGTAGACAAACCTCCTCCTCCCCTCCTCCTCCCCTCCTCCCCTCCTCCCCTTCTCCCCTCCTCCCTTCCTCCCCTCCTCCCATCCCCCTCCTCCCCTTCTCCCCTTCTCCTCTCATCCCCTCATCCCCTTCCTCCCCTCCTCCCTCCTCCCCTCCTCCCCTACTCCCTTCCTCCCCTCCTCCCCTCCTCCCCTCCTCCCCTCCTCCCTCCCCCTCCTCCTCTCCTCCCCTCCTCCTCTCCCCTCCTCCCCTCCTTCCCCTACTGCTCTCCTCCTCCTCCCCTCCTCCTCTCATCCCCCCCTCTGCTCCCCTGCTCTCCTCCTCCCCCTCCTCCCCTCCTCCTCTCCTCCTCCCCTCCTTCTTCCCCTCCTCCTCTCCTCCCCTCCTCCCCTCCTCCTCCCTCCCCTCTCTCTCCCTCCCCTCCTCCCCTTCCTCCCCTCCCCCCCTCTCCCCTCCTCCCTCCTCCCCTCCTCCCCTCCTCCCCTCCTCCCCCTCCTCCCCTCCTCCCCCTCCTCCCCTCCTCCCCCTCCTCTCTCTCCTCCCGTCCTCCCCCCCTCCCCCCTCCTCCCTTCCTCCCCCTCCCTCCCCTCCCCCCCTCTCCCCTCCTCCCCTCTTCCCCTCTCCCTCCTGCCCTCCTCCCCTCCCCCCCTCCCCCCCCTCTCTCCTCCCTCCTCCCCTCCTCCCGCTCACCACCTTCCCCGCTGACCTTCTTCCTCCTCCTCCTCCTCCTCCCTTTCTCCTCACATTTCTTCCTCCCTTCATTCCCCCACCTCAGCTCCTCCCCCAATGCCCTCCTCCTAATCCTATCGTCCTCTCCTCCTTTCCTGCTTCCCCTCCCCCCTTCTCTCTTCGTTCCCCCCCCTGCTCCTTCTTTCTCTCTGTTCCCACCCTCCTTCCAACTACTTCCCCTCCTTTGCCTTCCTCCCATCCTCCCCTCCTGTTCCTTTCCTCCCTCCCCCTTCCCATCCTTTTCTCCTTCTTACCCTCCTTCCCTCCTGTCCCTCCCTTTCTATCGCCTTCTCCTCCTCCTCCTCACCCTTCAATTCCCTATTCTTTTCCTCTCTCTTCTCCTGTCCCCTTCCCTGCTACAAGGTTGTCATCGCCATACATCCTATTATTATGATTTCGTTTGCACTGTGGATCACATTGAAGATGAGTATATTCAGCCAGTGGGTTCCCAGCACTGACACTTGCTCCCTTTCTTGTACTTCTCTCTAGTTTCTGTCTATGTCTCTATCTCTTTCTCCCTGACAGGGTTATTGCCTGGTAATCAACATTAATATGAGAGAACAAAGACCGGTTGGATCAGTGTCGGGTAAAAATGTAACTGAACGGGTTATCAGGTTATGGTGGTATTCAATGTGGCAGTACTACAAAGCCGCCATGAGTTTGCCTTTAGGTCAGTCTCGTCTTGATATGACCTTTGAAGTTACTAGGACCTAAGACTCTCAGTAATCAAATCCAGCAATCCATCCTTCATTTTGGGTCAATTAATCTTTTTTCCATTCTCAGTTCGTCACTTAATATACATTTACAAAATGATTGCTATTATGTCTCTGTTGTGAATGCTCGGGAACAAAATATACTTCAACAGCAAGGGCCGAGCCGATCGACGAATTGCTACAGGAAGCGACCAGTCAATTAGCAAATTGTTACAACATTCGGCCAGCCAGTTGGAAAATTGCTGATCGGCAAATTATTACAGCAGGAGGCCAACTGATTGGCAAATTGTTACAGCATCCAGCCAACCGATCAACTAATTATTACACCAAGGGGGTAGCTGATCGGCAAATTGCTACAGCAGGTGGTCAGCTGATCGGCAAATAACCTGTGGTCAACCGATTAGCAAATTGTTACAACAACCAGCGAACCGATCGGCAAATTGTTACAAAATCCAGCGAACCGATCGGCAAATTGTTACGGCAGGAGACCAGCCGATCGGCAAATTGTTACAGCAAGCAGCCAACCGATCAGCAAATTGTTACAACATTCGGCTAAACGATCGGCAAATTGTCACAGCGGGTGGCCAGCTGGTCGGTGAATTGGTACAGAAGGTGGCCTGCCGATCGACAATTTGCTACAACAAGCAGCCACCTGATCCGCTAATAGTTACAGCGGGCAGCCAGCCGGTCGGCTAATTGTTACATCACATGGCCAGCTGATCGGCAAACTGTTGCAACAAGCAGCCTGCCGATTGGTAAATTGCTACAGCAGACGGCCAACCAATCGGCAAATTATTGCAGCGGGTGGCCAGCCGGTTGGGTAATTGTTACATGAGGCGGCCCGTCACCGGCTGCGTTGTGCTGTGCCCAGAGGGCGCTGTGGTGTGTGAGCTGCGGCCCTCCCGATGCAGCCTCAGATAAGGGCCGAGATAAAGCCTTATCTGCCGGGAACATGCCTCATCACGCGGATTACCGTGTCGCTGCCCGATTATCGCCCACCTCGCCACCAGTCACGTGGTGTGTTCTCCTTAGCTGAGCATGCACTTCTCCAACAGATGCTGGGATTCTGAATGTCCTCTCCTTAGAATTGTTGACAAATGCGCTCTGGTCATAACAGTACTAAACACACGCCTGGAAAGCATGTTGATCGCCGGGAGCTTTTTTTTGTTTTGTTTGTGTGGTTTTTCTTCTTCTGTTCATATTAGTTGATTAAAGTTGCAAAGTTTGTTGGTTTGTCGTTTCTGCAATATTTTATAAGATGGCTATAACAGGTTACTCGTTAATTTACTTCAGCTTGGCTTAAATTTTCTTTGGGCTTTCTTCATTTGTTCACATTAGTTGATTAAAGTTGCAAAGGTTGTTGATTTATGGTTTCTGCCATATTTTGTAAGATGGCTATAACAGGTTACATGTTAATTTACTTTTTGTTGTTGTTGTTGGTACATTAGTTGTTTAAGAAGGGGAAATTTCAGTTGCAAGCGATTGGTCTTCCTCATTCCACTGCTCCTTGCCCTATCCTAATAATGCCGAGCGCCTAGCTAGGAAGTGACAAGTATAAATTTTTAAGTCATTGGTTTGACTCAACCAGAATTCGAACCCACGACCCCACGATCTACCATACGGGAGACAGACGCTCTAACTCATTTGGCCATCCTGTCTGTTTGGCTTAAATTTTCTTTGGGTTTCTTCTTTTGTTCACATTAGTTGAGTAAAGTTGCAAAGTTCATAGGTTTATGGTTTCTGCCATATTTTATAAGATGGCTATAACAAGTTACTCGTTAATTTACTTCAGCTTGGCTTAAATTTTCTTTGGGTTTTCTTCTTTTGTTCACATTAGTTGATTAAAGTTGCAAAGTTTGTTAGTTTATGGTTTCTGACATATTTTGTAAGATCGCTATAACAGGTTACTCGTTACTTTACTTTAGTTTGGGTTAAATCTTCTTCGCATTTTCTTCTTTTGTTCACATTAGTTGATTAAAGTTGCAAAGTTTGTTGGTTTATGGTTTCTGCCATATTTTGTAAGATGGATATAACAGATTACTCGTTACTTAACTTGGCTTAAATTTTCTTTGGGTTTTCTTCTTTTGTTCACAATCGTTGATTAAAGTTGCAAAGTTCATAGGTTTATGGTTTCTGCCATATTTTGTAAGATGGCTATAACAGGTTACACATTACTTTACTTTAGTTTGGCTTAAATTTTCTTTGGGTTTCTTGTTTTGTTCACAATCGACGATTCAAGTTGCAAAGTTTGTTGGTTTATGGTTTCTGCCATATATCTTTTTATATGGATATAATAGATTACAAACTATTTTACTTTAGTTAGATGTAAATTTTAATGTAAAGGACTATGATGTATTTGAATTCACACGGCAGATGCAGAGAACAGACTGCAAAAGTGTAATGGAGTCTAGAGACCCAAATCAGAAATAGGAAAATATTTAAAGTAGGATCGAAGAATTAATGGATAAAATGCATCCAATTAAGAAAATCAAGATGAGGGATGCAGGTCATTAGATTTAACCGTTATGGGCATCATCACCAAAGAGAAACAAAAAAGGATCCTATTGGAAATATTTGAATTAATAACATGCAAAGGTAAAGTTGGTGTGCACACTGAAATCCCAAAATACACATTGTTTGCCTGCTTTCAAGCATAGTAGCCTATCACAGGATCTAAACTGCACAAGCTGTTTTCTGAGGACATCAGGATCTAATTTGGATATGTAGGATCAAATCTAGGTACTGTCCTGCCTGTTCTGTTTTCCTGCTGCAGCCGCCAATATATGTGTTACTTGTCTGCATATGTCTATAAACAGCATATAAGTTTGTGTATATCTACTGCTGCAAGGTATGCAGGTATTGCAGGTATTGCAATACCTCAGGGAGTTTGATGCCCCTGGCATGCAGAGTTGTAAACCACTGCCTTGAGGTACAGGTTCTTGACAGAACCAAAGGCTAAGGGAGCAAACCCTAAACAGAAAACCATGTCACTGTGGCAGCATTAAGGACAGTTGATGTATGGAACTCCCAACATCTCCCGACCAGCCACTGCAGGGACAAATAGCTTTGCGCCTGTCTGGACATGTTCTTGCCAGTGTGAAACCTCTATTTGCTCCCCAAGAGAGTGCCGCTGGTAACTTGCAAAATCCAGCAGCACTTCAACACTTTTGCAGGCAGCTTTCATGAAATGTTCAAGTAATGAAAGCAGTCTTTGTCGCATTGCGACCAACAGCATGATGATGATGATGATGACTGCTGCAACCACCAATATGTGTGACAGGTCTATAAATGGTTCTAGATAATCTTTTGTGGTTTTGAATATCTGATGCTTCATCGGACTATCCAGCTTTAATCGGGATGACATGTGACCGGCTAAATCAAATATTCACCCTGACTCACATTAGGGGTGAATAACAACGATGTCTAAACCTGAGCAAAATGAGCTTTTCTAATAATAATCAACTGAGCAAGAGGTGGAGCTCCTGGTTCCAGCATCCAGTGTTTATCTATATTGAAGTAGAGTTGATGAAATAGGAGAGAATGAAAACAAATGAGATTTAATCCATTCTTCACTCCAAACATAGTGGGCTATGGTAGATAAGTATTGGATCTAAATATTCACCACTTTGGATTGGAGATGCGATGGCTGAATGAGTTGAGCGCCAGCCTTCCATTCTGGTTGGTCGTCGGATTCAAATTCGCGGGTTTGAACCTTGGCCAAGTCAAACCAATGACTTATAAATTGATACTTGTCCATTCCTAGCCTGGCACTCAGCATTACTAAAATAGAGCAAGGAGTAGTTGAATGAGGAAGACCAATTGTCCGTGATTGAAATTTCCCTTCCTTAATCAACTAATGTACCATAACAAAAAATTGATGTGGTTCTATCAATAATCCAGCGTCCCGACACTTTTTCTATAGGGTTGTGAAGCAGTCGTATTGGAGACGCTGTAGTAGTAACTAGTGGCAGACCTACGATAGTAACCAAATTGTAGATTGATTGATTGGTGGCTGCTTTATGCCGTGTTGGCAGCATAGGCCATATTCACGGCGAGAATTGTTAGATTTTTAAAATTCAAAACCATCACTTTTACATGTAAAAGCATACATTCAATTATATGTCAATAGATACTCATTAAATTAAAAAGCTCACAATTATAAATAACCAAATTGTAGGAGCACTTGGTGTGTACTTACGAGAAAGAAACCTGCTGGTTGGGGTCACGTGATGGCGCGTCTGTGATCCGTCCCTCTGATGTAGCATCAGATAAGGGACCAGATAAGAGGTCCAGATATTACCTAATCTCTGCGCAGCGTCCATGATCCCGCCGAGCATCCCAGATTGAGGTATCTACTTCCTTTATCGCCCAGTCTACAAACAAACAGCCATCACATCTCACTGCCACTTGTGTCACTTTCTGTTCTTTCCTCTTCTCTATCTCCCTCTCTTTTTTATCCCCATTTCCTAGTCTTTGTTCCGTTTGTGTCTTAAGTAATAAGCAAAGTCAAGTCGATTAAAACAATTAACTTAATATATTTATCTCATGAAAATTGGAAAAACTCAGAAGCAGCAGATTATGCAACTTTAACCTGCCGCGCCACACAGACCATTGGTCGTAATGTTCGCATTGCGGTTGATTCGCGGTGGAAGAGGACGACCCCCCCCCCCTCCCCTGTGCCCGCTCTCATCTTCCTCCCGGGTTACGTCACCCCCCACCCGGCACTGACCTTATAACCGTGCCCGCCGCTGCTTCCAGCCACTTCACCTCCTGCCCTCCTTCAGCAGCCTCACTTTTTCCACCCACCCGCCCCTGCTTTCTTTTCTCTTTTTCTCTTCCTAGGGTGGAGAGCTCTTCGGGGCTCCCCTCTCCCCCTGACTCTTCCCGGATGACCTCGCCACGCCAGCGGGTCCTGTCCTTGCTTGTGATTACTGTGTTTTGAATTAGCTATGTTCCCCCTATTGTCAGATGGTTTGAAATTACCTATGTTCCTCTTCATTCTTAGATACTATTATGTTTGCTTATGTTCCTCCTCGATTGTCCTTCATTGTCATTGCCCTCATTTTATTATTGAATGAAATGGGTTTTTTCTCCACCCCCGCCTCTGTTCCTCCTTCGTTGCGTATCACACTCCTATTCAAAACCACATTATTTACTCATCCACCCGCCCTACATAATTCTCACACCATTCTGCCTACACTGGGCCTACCTACCAATAATGCCAACCAGCCTATTAACCCTGCATAGTCCAATGAGAGCATCACATTTTCCCAACCAAAACACATACCTGTGTTTGATCATTCATATCCAAGTTACACACTGGTGTATTTTTTAAGTAAGCATTTATTGCTGCATAGAAGGGTATACTAAGTCAATTTAATAGAACCCGTCACTGCTGAGGCCTATACTATCCAGCATTTCAATGTGCATACCAAAATTAATTTCGCATGTGTTCGATTCCCAAATATCACCGAATGCAAACCCTCTGAAATAAAAGCCACTCAGAACTAAAATAAAGTAGTTTATTATGATTGACCTAATATATTCATCCAACAATAAGGCAGGAGCTCAAAGTGATTGGAATATGCAGTTTTAACCCCCCCCCCCCTGGATGACCCACCTTCCATATTAATGCCTTCACCCATTATCGCCCACAGCTAATCTTAGCATGCCGGGATGACCCCAATAGCACCTCTGACCCCCATCAATCTCTATCCCACCCACAATTCTTAAATTGGTCCCCACCAGCCATCAGCACTCACGTAGACTCACCGACACAAGCAAAGCCCCACCCCACCCCAACATACACTAACCGAGCATTCCCAAAGTGGGCCCGATGAGAGCTTAATGTCTACTACACGCACAATTTGAAACCCCTCAAAGTAACAACTTACAACACTGCCCCAACCCGCAACCCGCAACCTACAACCTACAACCCACAACCTTCAACCCATAATCCACAAGCCACAACCCACAACATACACACCACAACCCGCAACCTACAACACACAACCCATAACCTAAACCCAACAACCCGCAACCTACAACCTACAACCCACAACTCACAACCTTCAACCCATAATCCACAAGCCACAACCCACAACCTACAACATACACACCATAACCCTTAATCTACAACCCACAACCCATAACCTAAACCCCAAAACCTGCAACCTACAACCCACAACCCATAACCTAAATCCCACAACCCGCAACCTACAACCCATAACCTAAACCCCACAACCTGCAACCTACAACCCATAACCCATAACCTAAACCCCACAACCCATGACTTACAACATACAACCCACAACTCACAACCTTCAACCCATAATCCACAAGCCACAATTCACAACCCACAACCTACAACATACACACCACAACCCGCAACCTACAACCCACAACCCATAACCTAAAACCCCACATCCCACAACCTACAACCTAAGCCCACAACATATAACATACATCCCACAAACTGCAACCCACAACCCATGACTTGGAACCCACAT